>JARQAD010000012.1:18415000-18760000 GCA_029955455.1 Quercus agrifolia | reverse complement strand
GTATGGAGCTGGAAAGTCAATCGGCCATTAATCCACACAATAAATCACGTCCAATTAAGCCAGATCAGCCATATCAATAACTTGGATTAAATTTATTACGCCTTTATCTTCTTTGGGCCAAGCTTGGAATGTCATGTCCGAATCTCTTGAATCAGTCCATTAAGTGCTTCTTTGATCTTCTTGAATCTTGCTCTAGTAATAGGCCTAACTGGAATATGCAATGAATCCTTTAATGCTTGTTGATTCTCATCACAAATCCTCCTCTAATGCTTTTTTCCTGTTATTTCCTACAATTATGATGATGATCTGCCAATCTCTTACTTTCTTAAGCTCAACTAGCTGTGCTGAGTACGCTCTTTGATGTCTTGCTTCTTCCTTACAAAAAACCGAACTATACTTGTTAATCAAAGCATTACAAGTCATCAATGTGTCATGAGGATTTAGGGTCTTACCTTCAAAAAGCAATTGGTTTTTACTATGCCAGATAGACCACAATGTCACTGCCATAGTACTCTCAACAAGGGGATTGATTGATCTATGGTGCTCTATATTCAATAACCATTCTTAATCCAATACTAAATTGAGCAAGGTTGCAAAGTGGAGCAAATGGACTGAAATAGACCAAGTAAATTGAAATGGACTAAAGAGGATCGAAATAGAGCAAAGTGGACCGAAATAGACTGAAGAGAGGGAATGAAACTGAATTATATCCAAATGGACCAAAATGGAGCTGGTGGACCAAATATAACAAAGTGGACTGAAATAGACTGAAGTGTACTAAAATAGACCGAAGAGGACCGAAGAACCCAAAGTGGACTAAAAAAGACTGAAGAGGACTAAAAAAGACTGAAAAAGACCGAAGTGGACTAAAATAGACCGAAGTATACCAAAATGGACCGAATTGACTGATATGGACTAAAGTGGACCGAAATAAACCAACATGGATAGAATGGATTGAAAAGGGACCAAAATGAATTGAAATGCTATGCTAATCTCGCTCAATAGGAGCATAGTAATAATAAATGCTATGTTTCAACTTTTAGATATCATATAAATAATTAAATATAAGTTATATAGATGATATCCTTGTTGTTTTTTATCTAATTAATGTCATATGACTTATCAAAAAAAAAAAAAAAACTTATCTAATTAATGTCATATGATGGTCCGATATAGTAGCTAATAAATATAATGTAGAATCTCTAAGATTGGTGAATTTTTTATATTTTATATTTTATTGGTAGGTAGCCTTACCCTAATTTTGATTGGAGAGGTTGAAATATCGGGACTGATTGAGTTTGCAGGCTATGTGCTTAAAAGTGAGGCCCAGCTTGGTCCAGGAAGAAGCTCAATACTAAGTGACAGCTGAGCAACATGCCGTTCAAAAATAGAGCAAACGATTTGTAGCATATAGCTCTACAAATGATAGAGATAGATTAACGACTTGTAGCCAATCTTTCTCCAGTGTGTGAAGTGTACTAAACCTTGAACTTCACTTTTAGCCCTCTTCTTAAACCATTTATCCTGTAAAACAAGAGGCAGATTTAAACTCAATAACAAAATTCATCTTCTTTTTCCATTTTTCCAAGAGGGCCAAGCAAATAACCTGTACAAATATCAGCACACAATTTACCGGCTTACTGCCAAGAATTAGTCTAAATTATTTTTAAGTCTCATTTGATCTATGAGTTCCTCATCGAGTTCTCTCAACCAACACCTTTGTATGATCTCCAAGGAGTTTTTACCTCCCCATAGTTATCCAGTGTATGCAGACTGCAGAATGGAGGGCTACACACACTTGGTTACTAATAAGTAATAACTTACAATGGCAGCTTCCTAATGAAAAAGTGTGCCAGACGCCACAAACGTAGAACAGGGCTACCTAAATCCTTGATAAAAGGAAACAAACCTCATTTTTAATACCTACTTCTGTGAAACATGAAATTCAATGGAGGCCAGTAGTGCACCAATGCATTACTGGGAAATGGTTACTGGTTATGCCTCAAAACAACTGGCGATTGCACGGTCTTACCTTGATATGAAAAGCTATGTAGTAGTAGGGAGAAAGGTTGTTAAAATCGGGATCTTACGTAGAATCGTGGAAGGTAAGTGGAATTGTGGATTGTAAGATCCTACATTATTTGAGAAAATTAAAAAACACACATTGGTATGTTAAATAATCACATTAATTATACATTCATTTATAAATAAATAACAAAAAATTTGCATCCATTTGATGTAATTACCATATATTACTACATCTATTTGTAAACATCATTTAAAAAGGCCAAAAATCTCAAAACTTGACACTCTATTGGTATGTATTTTTCATTTGAGTCCAATTGATACTTAGAATAGCAAAACTTGGTATATTGAAATGTTATTTTCATTTTGGTCTAATTGAGCCTTTTGTCAAGTTAGAGAAAATTACAAGAAACCAGGATCGTTTGGGATCGTTAGAATCGTACGATCCTACTGATCCTGAACGATCATAAAGATCCTTAAAAGATTGGATTGTAGATCGTAAAATCCTATTTATTTAAGGGGGGGAAAAAACCATATTGGTATATTAAATAATCACATAAATTATACATTCATTTATAATAAAAAAAATTAATTAATTAATTAATTAAAAAAAACCAAAAATTTGCATCAATTTGATGTAATTACCATACATCACTACATCCATTTGTAAGCATCATTTAAAAAGGACAAAAATCTCAAAACATGACACTCTATTAGTATGTATTTTTCATTTGGGTCCAACTAATACTTAGAATAGCAAAACTTGGTCTATTAAGTTGTTATTTTTTTATTTTAGGTCCAATTGAGCCTTTTGTTAAGTTAAAGAAGATTACAAGAAACCAAGATCGTTTGAGATCGTCAGAATTGTACGATCCTGAATGATTACAAAGATCCCTAAAAGATCCAGATCGTTTTGAACAAACAGGATCATAAAATCGTAAATTCCAGATTGGGATTTTGACAACCATGGTAGGGAGGACATTCATCATATATCATATAATTACACCTATGTTCCCATGGCTTTGTAATTAGAAGAAGCAACTTCAGGTGGTTTTTTGAAAGGGATCAGGCAAGGGTATCTGTGCTTCTCTGTAATGAGCCCAAATTTGTACTATAGTTTTATAGGTTAATTCTTGTTATCATATAGTAATCCTTGTAACGAGAAGAGTCAATTACAAAGGCTGGTCAGTGGAAAGATTGCAAGAGTGGAAAGATTGCAAGATGTGGAGCCAAATTAGCTTATATCGTAAGAAAGGCCAAGAAGTGTTGCCAAATAGTCACAAGTTCTAGTTTGTAAAACTTGGCTTCTTTTGTTATGGTGATGCATTGCACAAGAACACACTACTACAAAAAAATGGTTTATCACTCTGGTCCGTGATCCCAAATATGCATTGTGTGATACAAATACCATATCAGCATCTTAGCATTTGCAAGTCATTAAGCTTCCAAGCTGAAACAGGGGATCAAATAAGTTAACAAACAAATTTTGCAAGCACAGTTGTACTCATGTTCTATTCCAACAAAAATTTAAAAAGAATCAACTACAAGTATACATGTGTATTCTTTACAATGGATTTACTTGATTCCGAATTCAGGAACCATAATATATAAACAAACAAACAAACAAACAAATCAAGGTGATTATACTAGTTTCCAGTTCCTTCTATTCTGAACTCTTAATCCCTTCTTCCATATGGTCAGAGAGCCGGCCATTCTCTAATGTATAAGGCTGATACCCAGTTGGGCTAGAAAGCTGACCCGAGCCGCTACTGCTTGCGGATCTCTCAATATCATTAATCTCTGCCACAAGAGGAATTGGCCTTGCAGGGATTGAAGGAACTGACAAATCAGTCTCCAACATTTTCACAACCTGATCCATTGTAGGCCTAGCATACAACTGCGGATGAGAACACAACACGGCAACCAAAACATACTTCTCTAACACCTCTGGCACACCCAATTCTGGCATCCCATTATCAATAACATCCAAAGTCCTCCCATTTCTCACCGAGGACCACGCCCAATCGGTAACAAGTATCGGTTGGCCATCACTGTTTGTCGAGAGGGCCTTCCTTCCACTCAAAAGCTCAAGCAACACAACACCAAAACTATACACATCACTCCTCTCAGTCAATTGTCCATACAAAGCATACTCAGGAGCAACATAACCCATTGTTCCAGCAACCCTTGTGCTCAAATGTGTCATACCCTCTGGCGTAAACTTTGCAAGACCAAAATCAGCCACCTTAGCCTCAAACATCTCATCCAAAAGTATATTGCTTGCTTTGATATCCCTATGTATAATCCCAGGTTGAGCACCATAATGCAAATAAGCCAAACCCCTTGCAGTCCCTAATGCAATCTTTTGCCTAATAGGCCAACTAAGCTTCCTATCCTCCAAACCCCCAAACAAATGGTCATAAAGACTCCCATTCTTCATCAAATCACACACAATTATCCTCTGGTGACCCTCAAACGGTGTCGTTGCAGTACAATACCCTCTCAAAGCAACAAGATTTACATGCCTAACACTAGCTATAACCTCAACTTCATGTGTGAAATTCGCATCCCCTGCAGCTGAGCAATTCTTAAACCTTTTCAAAGCAACCTCTGACCCATCTGGCAAAACACCTTTGTACACATTCCCATACCCTCCTCTTCCTATAATACTATCTCTGGCGAAATTCTTGGTCGCCTTTCTGATGTCATCGAATGTGAACCTCACCAAAGTGGTACTTTCACTAATCGAATCCAACCCAAATTCAAGACTCGTTTCAACTCTCTCAACATAACTCTGTCTTCTCTTCCTTTTCCTCAAATATAACCAACCCCCACCAAGAATCACACAAAACCCAACTCCAAAAACAAGTAAAACCACCAAAATCACCACATTTTTTTTACTCCCAGACTTTGAAGGCACTGAGAATTCCAACGCGAACAAGCACTTAGCAGTACCTATATCACTGGGACCATAAATATTAGCAAAAGCCGCTGCATAAATCTTCGGGTACCCAGTACAATCAGACAAGTTTCCAACCGAAAGACCGGTAAGATATGAGGCTTGTAAAGTGGATAAGGTAGCTGTACACGAAGCACAAGGCGAGTTGTTCTCTAAACTTTGGTTACAGCTCGAAACAACATCGTTTAAGGTTTGTTTTGAGACCAAATTTTCGAATTGAGCTTTGGTGGTGATGTTCATGCAACCCTGTGAGATCCACTCGGTTTTGTAGCCACAGGATTTTCTGATATCGAAGTTTGGGAGGAACGAGTTGATGGGGGACTGGTACGCGGTCCAGCATGACTCGGACGAGTTGGGTGGTGGGAGGAACGAGTTGGTGCGTTGGAGGTAGTTAGAGAGGACGAGTTGGAGGCCATTGCGGATGTAGTTGCACTTGGTGATTATGTCACTGTTGGGTGCTGGGCGAGTTGAGCTCTGAGTGAACGGGGACAGAACGCTGAAGTCTAGGGGGCACGAAACGTTGGCGTTTTGGGAAAAGGTTGAAGAGGGTAGGAGTGAGAATAGGAAGAGGGTAATGAGGAAGACCATTTGATTTGAGAGAGTTTTTAGGAGAGAGAGAGAGAGAAGAGTGTGGAGAGTTTGAGTTGGGAGTTCTTGGGTTTTTTTTTTTTTTTGAGAAAAACGATAGAGGGAGTTGTGGTGTTTTGACTATGGGGAAAAGGAGATAGATTTGATTTGGTTTGGTTAGTTAAAGCTTATAGGAATGAACTTTAAATTATTTATTCGTTGGTCTAATAAGGCCAGCCCTTTTGACAGGTTTTTGAGATATGAATAAGGACAAGCACAGAGAGACAGAGGAAGAGAAGCAGACAGGTAGTACCTTAGTAGTTTCCTGGAACTGGTCCCATAGTTATCACTTATCATTACATTAGTACAAGTTAAGTGATAATTTGGTATACTATTATGATATTATCTATTTAAACTATTGAGCAAAAATTCAATTATTTTTGTTAGTCAAACTTTTAAAATCATCTCATTATTCCTTAGGTGTATGTGATTCCCATATGGTATAGTGAGAAAATATATCGTATTGAATGCATGTTTTTTTTCCTCTTACATGGAGGTGGATTTCATATGAGAGAGAGGAAATATACATCCGATGCATGTTATACCTCCTCTTGTATGATAAGGAGAAATCTCTTGAAAGCTTTAAGTCAAGGTCATTTAGGTCTTAAGTTGCATCTCAAACCAACCTCATTAAGGGTCCGTTTGGGATCTACTTATTTTGTTGAAATTGAAAACTTTTTACTGAAAGTACGGTAGATAAAGGTAAAAGTTAGCTGAAATAGTACAGTATGACCCATGAATAGTATCAAAAAGTGCAATAAGATCCATAAATTGTAACAAAAATAAGCTGAATAATAAAATAAGTTGAAAAAAATAATTTTTGCCAAACAGTGTGTAAGTGGAGAATAGCAAAAATCACCATTCACCACAAAGAACCATGATCACAGTTGTTCGGTCTTTCATGTGTAGTGGTCGAATTCAATCAAAATCGACAATGATGGATAGCAAAGGGTAACAAGAGACCTCCACCTAATTTGAAAGCCCTTTAAGATCTTCATCAATTGGTTTAGTTGCATCATATTTCATTATGAGAAAATCGACACTCAAATTGAAATGATCAGTTTTTGGAGACTTCAATCCACCGCCAACCACATTATGTCATCAAAACTACTCAAATCTCGATAGGTTAATTTGAGTAGAGCACATGGTTTTTTGAATGAGTCTTTTAACAATCCTAGCTAGACCTCATTTTAGAACCATTAAGCCAACCAATGATGGAGTTAAGGGTTAAGGATGGGAAATTGTCCTCCACCCAAAATTCATATACCCCTTTGATTGATAATAAATCTCTCTCTCTCTCTCTCTCTCTCTCTCTCTCTCCTTAATTTTTTTTTCTTTTATTTTTAATGGATTTTCTTTACATAATTCTTTTATGATTTATATCATAATTAATATGTTATTATTACACTTCATTAAATAAAATAAATATTTCTTTTTATTTTATCAATGTCTTTTAATGACTAAAAATCTATAAAAGGCAATCAAATGTAAATAATTTAAATAAAAATATATATAGAAAGCAAGAGTTTTAATTAAGAGAAAAAATAACTTATTATAACATTTCGAAAGTGATAATATATATATATATATATATATATATATTTAAAATTAATAAAAGGAGCACAAATTCTTAGTGCACGTTTGGCATTGCCTTAAAAAACTAGTTTTTTTATTATTTAGCTTATTTTTACTACTATTCATTGGTCTCATTACATTTTTTGGTACTATTCATGAGTCTTACTGTATTATTTCAGTTTTTTTTACTATTTCAACTACTTTTTAGCTTTATTTGCAGTAATTTTAGCAAAAAATTTTCAATTTCAACTAAATAAGTTGTTCCTAAACAAACACTAATGTAATAATTTATTATTTTCACATAAATGTGTGTATAAGAATGAATACATCTTCTCAAAAAAAAAAGAATCAGTACAAAACAAACTCAAAAGTTTAATATTTTTTCAAGAATTATTTTATAAGTCTATATTAACCAAAATATAAAAATTCACATAAGGTTTGTCTAATTATTAAAATTAAAAAACCAATATTATGTGAATCATAAGTGGACAAAAAAAAATAAAAAATAGAGCTTCCGGTCCACCAAAAGTCGTGATTCAGAGTTTATATGTATATTTTCTTCCCGACGGCAGTGTTAATAAAGTTATTTCTAACATGCATCTAGACATATGTTGTGATGACATGGTGACATCATTTCATGCTCAAGTCTAAATTAATTGTTTAGATCTCTTGGTTGTCATCTTCTCATTTGTCAATATCAAACTATTTTTGTAAAATGCAAATTACAATAAATAGTCAATTTGACTATTTGAGTATATTTCCAATTCATTGTATCAAACTACGAAGGCTGAGTGATATTAGACCTGTTAGTACACTAGATTTTCCATGTTCTAACTTAACTAACTAATCTCTCAAAAAAAAAAAAAAAAACTATGATGGCTGTTTTCTTCAGAATTACATCAAGAAAGTGAGAAACTTAAGTCAACTAGTAAATTGAAAAAAAGAAAATTTCTAATTCTAAGTTTCCAGTTTTGAATTGCTTTATCCCTTCATGATGCTAGGATATCTTGGTTAAATAAAAGAAAATACCCCATGTGTTTAAAACGTGAGAAAACGATAATTGAATTGTTAATTCATGATTTAAATAAATTAACCTATGATTGCTAGATAATTTTGATTAATAAACTTTAATTCTGTCGGCTAATTTATATGGGTCAAAATTCAAGATTTCTGAAAGACTTTCCCAACGACGTAAAAGGAGAAAGCTTTTCATTCATTTCCAACTTTTGCCTTGTCACGATTTGGAAACTTTGATTCCAATCCATAATACTATATTGATTGACTAATAATTAAACCCCCACTATGTGTTACGGTCATAACAACCTCAACTATGATGTAGATTTCAATTTACAAAATAAAAACTATGCAGATCGATCCCCATGTTCATGATTATAAACATCATATGTTTATGTGAACTTTGCTCAATAAACCATGAAAGAAGAGGGAAAGTAGTTGGTGGAGAGGGTGACAAGATTGAAAGTGATGGCCTGATGGGTGTTTGTTTCTTAGGAATAGTTTCTAGAAGAGGTGTGAGAATGAAAAGAGGGTAGGTTTTGAGAGTGGGCTTTTTGGTTGTTGACTAAAATCTATAGAGTCTGAAGCTTGATTGCTCTTTCCTAGGGCTTTGAGCCCAGCCAGCAACTTTGACGTTTGACTACTGAGTGAAGGCGGGCACACCGCACACCGCACACCAATCAAGGAGCTTTCTTCCAGGAAGTCCATCCCCTTCCCCCCTTTTTGGCAACGCAACTAGTATTAAATAATATTTGAAAAATCAACCCTCTCAACCTTCACGAGCCTCCTATGTAGCCTCCCAATATAGGAGCCTCTAGAAGGAGCAACAAGTATTTAGTATATATATTAAATCTCCGTCGCGAGAGAGATTTGATATACCGACTTTCTTATGAGAGAAATTTGATATGGAGAAAATTATTGTGTAGTCCGGGACTATAAGGCCAGCTTGCTGACCTTGTAATCCTAGCCAATAAATACATGACACCACACCAAAAATAATGCTTACATGGACTTTCATGCCATGTCAGTCCATAACCCTTACCCATCTTAACATCTGTTATCTCCGTTTGAGCGCTTTCTTCCTTCAAGGATGGACCTCCAATAGCTATGGCTCTGCTTGCTCAACTCTTCCTTGAAGCTTTCATCACCTCCTATTGTTTCCCATTTAGGATTTAGCGATGTAGACTTTGAAAGAGATGACTTCTTGGCCGGTCTTTTTGTTTGGTTATTCACAAGGAAAAAGAACAAGAAAACCATCAATCAAAAAAAGTAACAATCATATATAAACACATATAAGACGAATTTGGTAAAATAAACATGAAAATTCAGATTTTGAGGAGAGAAAAATCGGTAGGGACTTGGGGACAGAGCTTCGAATGGTGTTGTCCTTGAAGATCTCTTCGACTGTGCAACGGTCGAAGCCATAATTGCGGAGGGATTGGCCAAAATTTGGGTTGGATTTCACTCCTAGGAAGGCAATCACAAATAGGCTCTTGTAGTCTTGGATAGAGGTATTTGAATCTTTGATGTAGAAGGAATATTTCAGGAAAATAAAAAAAGAAAAATTTTAAGTTTTGAATTCTATACTGAAAAGTTTCACAGCCCCGCTCATTCCCAATCTAAATTTTGAACTCACTCAAACGGAGTTAACAGATGTTAAAGATGGTAGGGGTTATTGAGTTGACGTGGCATCAAAGTCTATGTAAGCATTTTTTTTTGGTGAGGTGTCATGTATTTATTGGTTGGGATTACAAGGTCATTAAGCTGACCTTGAAGTCCCGGACTACACAATAATTTCCTCTCATTATGACACAAGTCACACAATATTTGTGGCATAAATTTGCAAGAGAGAATTGATGTGTCCGGTGATATTTTAAATATACTCACTTTCTTGTAAGAGAAATTTGATATATCATTATGACAAATATTTGTTGTGCGCGCCAAAAATATAATTAACGGACTCAGCTTATTTTTGGGCTCACAATCTATTTATATTGTGGGTTTTAGTTTTCCTACTATGGGTAGTCCTTTGCCTGGGGACCCAATTGCACACTCCTGTTTCACAAAACTATCACTCTTTTCTCACAAAGCTGCTCCTTTCTCTCCTAGTATAGTTCCTCTTTTCTCTCCATATTCTCTCCAGAATTGCCAACCCCAACTTCTCAATCCATTCTCCAATTTATAGCATGAGAGGAGTGGAGGTGTTATGATTACTTCCTTACTCGTGTGGATGGGGGTCCAATTCCATCGTTGCTAAGTGGATGTTCCGTCGGAAAAGGTGGTAATGGCATTGGAACTGATTCCCACCTCCAAAAGACAGCTCGGCAGCGATATTCCCGAAGCATTACTGGGCAACCAAGTACAGGGTGTCTCCGAGCAATGATACCCTCGACCAGGTTAAAGATGATTGAGAGGAGCTTGCTTTTGGTATCCAGGACAATGCAATCTCATTCTAGCTCCTGTGCCCAGATTAGGCCCTAAGGTGTTCAGATTAAGGTTGCAGGTCCAATGAGGATGGGGTGGTGTATTAGGCCGCCAGGCCAAGTCTCAAGGCCCAATGGGCCTGGGGCCTTGGCCCGTACAATAGCCCTTTGATTTGTGCCCGACTATCGGGAGTGAATCAAGGACAATCTGAGTGGCGTTAGTGACTCCTCGGGAAGCCCAACCGTCGGCTACTGAACAGACGAGACAGCCATCAATACTTTCTTAAAGAAAGTGCCACGCCAGGCTGTCACATTTAATTGTCATCATAACCTAATGGTTAGTGAACCAAGCCCACGCATGTAGGGGTTACAAAAAGAAGCCAAAAAGATTTTCCTGCCTTCCTCTTCATTAAATGCTTTCATTCCTATAAATAGTTCCTTTTGCGTCTTCAAATCACTTTTTGCTTCCCTACTCCTCAAAATTTCTCTCTGCCGAGCATACTCTTCCTGTGTTTAGATCCTCCATCCACGAGCATTTCCTTCTAAAGTCCTAGTAAGTTTTCCTCTCTTCCTCTCTTCCTTTTCCTTTTCTTCAATTTCTTTTCCTCAATCTAGTGTTAGTGATGGGTTATTCACACATTCTCGATATTGAAGCAACTTTGCCCAGTTTTAGGGAAGCTTATAATATTCCCGAGGATATGGATATAGCCTACTGCCTTGAGGGTGATATCGCTCTTCAGCGATGCCTTCATGTGGTATTCTTCCCATTAATGGCTATTTTAGAAGGGAGGGTTAGGTTTCCAGTAGATTCCCTTATTCTCAACACCCTTAGGTTTTACGGTTTATGCCCTGACCAACTTCCTCCTAACTTTTACCAAGTAGTGAGTTGCGTTAGCCGTTTAAACCAAATATACGGGTTACAATTAGATCACCATGACATCAATTTCATGTACAATATTTGTGGGAATATTAGGACAGACTATTACTTAAAAGTTAGGGATGTATGGGTACGGCTCATATCGTGCCTTCTTGACTCTAACAGAAACTCGACAAAGGAGTACGTCTGGGTGAGCGGCAACTGGCTCGCTGGCTCGCTTACTTGCCCAACTTCCCCGCGTGACGTTGGTCTGTACCATACATATTTAACTGTGACTTTAGTATTTTTCTCGTCCTCGTTTTTGGCTAGAACAAATACTAATCCATTTAGGTTGTGTTTGGTTTGGCTTCAAATCACTTCTGGAAATGCTTTTCCTTAAATGTGGGTGTTTGGGTGCGCAAGGAAAATTAGGTCAAATGGAAAATTATTTTCGTTGACCATAAAATATGCCCTCTGACCCTGTAAAAGCATTTCCGTTTTTATTTTACCTTCAAATCACTTTCGGAACTCACAAACGCGCAAAGAAAGGAACTCACAGACACGCAAAGAGAGAAAGATAGAGAGAAAGAAGGACTCACAGAGCAGCGAAACGACAGAGAGAGAGAGAGAAAGAAGAAAGAGTAGGGAGAGTGAGCAGCGGCCTAACCCTAGACGCAGCGGTGAGATCGTGCCGTCGAGTTCGCGGTGCCAAGTTCTCAGTTCACGCCACCGATCTCTCTCTTTCTCGATCTCCCTCTCCCTTTTAAACCGGGTCTGATCATCGCCAATCTACTTAATCGCCGATCACTCTCTCGCCGATCTGCTTGATCTCTTTGATTACTGAATTTTTTGTTGTTGTTGTTATGGTGGTGTGGGTGGTGGCATTTTGGTGGTTTTTGTGTTGTGTGGTGGTGGGTTTTGTGATATAAAATTTGTTTGGAAGTTGAGAAAATGGCTGAGAAAGTGTGAAAAATTTCTAGGAAAATAGTATTTTCAGAATATTACCAAACACTGAAAATTGTTTTCTAATATAATTTTTACAATGCAACCAAACACTAGAAAATATTTTCCTTTCTCGAAAATATTTTCACCTGAAAATATTTTACACTGAAACAAACACAACCTTAATCTTGTTTTGGTGCAGACGTTAAGAGGTTCCGACCGGACATCAGGGTTGTGCACGTCAAAGATCTAAACTTCATGCTCCGATCAGAGATTATTGTGAACTTTAACAAGCAGCTTCGTGCATCCCACCTTATACTCAGCTGCAATCCAGTCTACTCGTCATGGGAGCCCTTTAGACAAGCCTTGCTAGTGGATAGCCCCCTACTGTTGTACATCGACGTTCAACATCTTAATTTCCTTCCCCCCAACCTTTCCGTAGGCGAAGCCCAGGACTTTGGTCCTCGGATAGTGAGAGTAGAGTCTTTAGAGCCCGTGTAGAACAATTCTGCAAACCTTGCCTCCCGAAACTACACCGTTCATAAACCTGTCGAAGGGCTTCAAGATCCAGCCCCCGCTCAAGAGCCCAAGCAATCAACAGCCAAATCTATAAACTCTTTAGGAAGAGAATCCAGTCTCGGTGAAGATGAAATGGTGAGTAGACGAGCAATGACAATTGACTGATTCCCGCCCGGTGCCCCCTTGGCGGCGCAACAGCAAAGGCCCCAAGGAAGAAGCCCTACTCCCCCTCCTCCTCCTCCCTCCGACCTCTACCGAAAGAGACAGCACACTCCTGAACAACCCCCTACGGGCTCGAGGGATGCGCCTTCAAGGACTCCCCCCCGAGCGTCTGGGGGAATTATAATCTGAGAGCCCCCTCACAATGCTTAGCCCACCGCACAGGTTGGGTCTCATGCTGCGTCTTCTTCCCGGCAGGAGGTTGGCTGGCAGACCACTTTCAGGCTCAGTAGTGAACCCCTTCTTGTGGCCAGCGTCAGAACTTGGGCACAAGATAAGGGAGGGAAAATTGCTCGGAGTCTAGCACAAGGCCTTCTTTTACCTAAGGATATGCACTTTTTTCGGGTGGCGATGAGAAGTCACTATCTACTCGGCTACTATGACATAATATTGTGGTAATGCATTTTATTCCCATCTCCATCCATTATTGTGCTTGCATTTCTCCATTTTTTTATCTTTTCTTTTTCTTTTTCTTTTTTTCTGTTATTTTGTTGGCCACCCAATTGGCTTATATAATGAACGGTCGATTGAAGGAAACTGTTGAAAATGCTGAATGGGAGAAGGCCCTCAAAGACATCATTGTGGCCACTACCAAAGAGAAGGGGAAGGCTACCGAGGTTGTCGAGAAGAAAGCTCAAGCATTCAAGAAGGCCTGGGCATTGGCAAAGAAAAAGCTGGTGGAGATGGAAATGAAACTTAGGGGAATGAAGCTTAAACTGGTTAAGGCAGAAAGTCTGAATCTTGCTCAAGCTGATGAGATTGCCGACCTCAAGGCGGCTCTTGAGGCTTGTGAAGAAAAATGGTATAATGAGGGTTTCGCCGATGCCGAAAACTCCATAGAGCCTATCGTCCTCCAAGCCCCACGGCATGGGTTCGGGGAGGGGTGGATGGCTGCCCTACAAGCCATGGGGGTTCCTGTGGACTCTCCATTAAGGAATCCCGACCAAGTACCCTTCCCAGACCCCTTCTCCCTCTACCCAAGACCCCTTGGTGCAACCGATGAAGAGGAGACTCCCAACATGAGGGAGTTGGTGCGGGCAATCGACTCCCATATGAAGTTGGTTGATCTGGAAGTCACCAGCGGCCGTCATGCTGGTGCCCAATCTACTGAGGATGTACAGATTCAACAACCCCCGACAGCCTAACCAGTCGAGGACGTAACAGAGCAACAGGTCGAGGATACTTCCCAACTCCTACCCACAGATCCTTTAGCTTAATACTTGGATTCAGCTTCAGCACTTTTACTTTTCCTATGTTTAATTTTTCTTTTTACTTGTTTGGTCTGCCTAGAGTCATCGGGTTGTAGTGACAAAACAATGGTTTAACCTTTATTCCCGTTCGCTTTATTTGATTGTTGACCAAACATTTACTTTCTCTGTGTTTATAAAATTTACTTTAGTTGTGTTTATAAATGATCATCACATTATTGCTAAGTTATTTTTCTGCCATGCTTTGTGTTTTTGTTTGTCTATTTCTAATGACTGAGTAGCCTAATTAAGGCTCATCTCTAACCGGTGATAAGGATCACTTGCCTTCGAATAGATTAGTTTGCTATGTCTAAGGTGGGGTTGGCACCAAGCCTGCACCCACTTTGGTGATAAGAATTGAATTTGACGTCGTGCTTGTATATTTAATGGAAAATGAATGTCCGGCTTCCATTCTTAAGGAAACTAAGTGTTAAGTTCCCATCTGCTAGGTGATTAAACTTGGCCGAGAATGGGGTTTTCGTCGTTTGGTAATATTTACTATCTGGTTTTCCACCTGCTTGGTGATTAGGATCGAACCAAGAGAGGGTCTCAGCCCTTAGAATAATTTTAATGTAAGATTTCAACCTGCTTGGTGATTAAGATCGAATCGAGAAGCAGTTTTCTGTCCTTAGAATAATTTGATATAAGGTTTCCACCTGCTTGGTGATTGAAATTGAACTGAGAAACAAGTTTTTGTCCTTAGAATAATTTGATATAAGGTTTCCACTTGCTCGGTGATTAAGATCGAACCGAGAAGCAGGTTTTTGTCCTTAGAATAATTTGATATAAGATTTCCACCTGCTCAGTGATTAAGATCGAACCGAGAAGCAGGTTTCTGTTCTCAGAATAATTTGCCTTAGTTCTCTTCACGTTTGTTGATCGGGGTTAATGAGTTAACAACAAGGGAACTATAAGTACAAATACACCTGCATGAATAAACATCGCCCTCATATTACTTAATATTTTATACATACAACGTTATACTCAACCCATACCCCTATACACTGATAGTC
This sequence comes from Quercus agrifolia, assembly GCA_029955455.1. Lineage (NCBI taxonomy): Eukaryota > Viridiplantae > Streptophyta > Magnoliopsida > Fagales > Fagaceae > Quercus > Quercus agrifolia. The sequence continues at coordinate 18,744,581 of JARQAD010000012.1, read as the reverse complement.
AGTGGTAAAACTTCTTCAAATTGTGAGCATTCCATGGCCGGGGAAGTGGTCTCTCATCCAAATCTTCCAAATAGTACGCCCCCATGCCAGCAATGGCAGTCACTCTATATGGTCCCTCCCAGGTTGATGCTAACTTTCCTGCATTGACATCTCAAGTGTTCCCTACCACCTTCCGAAGTACAAAATTTCCGATGCTAAACTCCCTTCTCCTCACGTCTCTGTTGTATCTTCGAGCAAGTTTTTGCTAATATTCTGTCAGCCTTATGGTCACCAACTCCCAATGCTCTCCCAACAAGTTCAACTGTCTCACCATTAATTATGCGTTCTTAGCTAGGAAGAATCCTGAAATCTAGGCACTGCACAAATTTATCTCGGCTGGTATGACATCTCCTGCTCCATATGTTAAAGAAAACGGAGTCTCTCTAGTGGATCTCCTTGGGGTTGTTCGGTATGCCTACAGAACATTAGGCAACTCCTCGGCCTACCTATCCTTAGAGCCATCCAATCTTTTCTTCAACCTATTCACAATGGCTTTATTGGTGGTCTTAGCCTGGCCATTACTCTACGGGTACGCCAGGGTAGAGTACTTGTTCCTAATGCCAAGGTTGCTACAAAACTCACAGAAAGTTTTGTTGTAAAACTACAACCCATTATCTGATATGAGAGATTCTGGCACCCCGAACCTTGTTACTATGTTCCTCCATACAAACTTCTTAACATCCACATCCCGGATATTTGCCAACGCCTCTGCCTCCATCCACTTGGTGAAATAATCTACGGCCACTAGAACAAACTTTCGATTCCTTATAGCCCGAGGGAATGGACCAACAATATCTAGCCCCCACTGCGCAAAGGGCCAAGGGCTATTAATAGGATTTAAGCTCCCTGCCAGTTGGTGGATCATCAGGGCTTGCTTCTAACATTGCTCACATTTCCGTGCATACTCAGTAGCATCCTTTTGCATTCGCGGCCACCAAAATCCCTAAGTCATTGCTTAGTGAGCTAATGAACGTCTCCCCATGTGACTGTCGCACACTCCCTCATATAGCTCAATCAGGAGTTCTTCAATCTTGCTGGGGTGCAAACACTGTAGCTAAGTCCCCTCAAAAGACCTTCGATACAGTTTACGATCAATTAATAACCAATATTAAGCAGCTGCTCGGCGTACTTTTTCTGCTTCCTTTTCATCAGCAAGCACTCGGTCCTCGATTAAAAAGTCGATGATCGAATCCATCCAACATGGTTTAGCTATTGTCACTAGTGAAACACCTACCCCTGCATTGATACTCGGTTCTGCTACCAAATCCACTTTGATTAATCGAGGAATTTCCTCGGTTGATGATGACACCAATGTGGCCAAAGAGTCAGCGTGCTGATTCTGCCCCCGGCCACCTGAACCACTCTTACACTCAGAAAGCGGTCCATAGTCTACTTTACCAACCGTAAGTACTCCATCATCCGGGGATCCTTGGTCTCAAAGTTTCCCTGCACCTGATTAACCACCAATCAAGAGTCTGAGTAGACCTCCACTTCCTTAGCACCTAGATCTGAAACAACTCTCAATCCGGCAAGTAGGGCCTTATACTTGACTTCGTTATTAGAAGCCTTAAAGCCTAACCTAAAGGAATGCTCCAATTTTATTCTTTCTGGGGTGATGACTATGATTCCAGCCTCAGCTCCTAATGTGTTGGACGCACCGTCCACAAATACCTTCCACGGGATTACCTTTACAGGGCAAACTATCTCTATCCCATTTCTCGAGGAAAACTTTGCAATGAAATCGACGAGAACCTGACCCTTCACCAAGCTTCTAAGCCTGTACCTAATGTCAAAAGAGCCCATCCAAGTTCCCTACTTAGCTATTCTTCCCGTAAAATCAGATCTCTTCACCAACGACTGTAGAGGATACTCGGTCAATACGTAGACAGTATGAGCCTGAAAGTAATGGGGTAGCTTCCTCGTAATGTGAACTAATGCTAATACCAACTTCTCCAGAGGCAAATACCTCGTCTCGGCATCGACCAAGGTTTTGCTGATATAGTATATTGGTTGTTGCACACCTTGATCTCTCAACAGCATGGCACTCACGGCATGTTCGGACACCGAGAGATACATATATAAGTCCTCTCCAGACTCTAGGGCTGTTAGCATAGGAGCCCGCATCAAATATTTCTTCAAATCCTAAAAAGCCTTTTCACACTCCTCATTCCATTGGAATCCATTCCATTTTTTCAAAAGCTGGTAAAATGGACGACACCGATCGGCAAATTTGGAAATAAACCGGTTAAGGGCAGCTAACATGCCAGTCAATACTTGAACTTCCTTTGAATTTCTCGGTGGTTTGAGGCGTTTTACTACTTCAATCTGATCGGGTTAACTTATATTCCTCGATTAGTGATCAAATACTCTAGGAACTTGCCAGCCCCCACTCCGAAAGCACACTTATCAGCATTAAGGCACAGCTTGTGCCGTCAAAGTACTTCAAACACCTTTTTGAGATCGTCAATATGCCGTGTCTCCCGTTTTCTTTTTACCACCATATCATCAATGTACACCTCAACTGTGTGCCCAATCTTATCTCTGAACATTCTCCTCATCATCCGTTGATATGTGGCTCCAGCATTCTTTAACTCAAATGGCATCATGGTATAATGGTAGTTAATATCAGGGGAAATGAATGTCGTCTTCTCCTGATCCTCAGCAGTTAGGGCAATTTGATGATAACCCTGAAAAGCGTCCAAAAAGCTCATCCTTGGGTGTCCATATGTGGCATATACCAACTGATCAATCTTAGGCATGGGAAATGGATCCTTCAGACATGCTCGGTTCAGGTCAGTAAAGTCAACACAAACCTTCCATTTGCCATTCTTTTTTTTTTTTTTTTACCATCACGGTATTCGAAAGCCACTCAGGAAAGAATATATCCTTTATAGCCTCAACTTCCTTTAATCTCTTAACCTCTTGCTTGATAGTTTCGACGTGCTCCTTAGCCGATCTCCTTGGCTTCTGCTTTTTAGGAGGGTACAACGGGTCCATGTTGAGCTTGTGAACTATGAACTCGGGGTCCACCCCGGGCACCTTATACGGGCTTCAAGTGAACACGTCTACATTCTGCACAAGAAATAGCAGCATCTCCACCCTCTCTTTGTCCTTCACATTTGCTCCTATCAGAAAACTCCTGTCATCGTCTAGTAATATCCTTACTCTTACTAAGTTCTCGGCACAGCTAGCCCCGCTTCCTCTTGGGGTTCTTGTAATTACTATAAGGGAGCCTCCTCAGTTAACTCCCTTTGTTCGATTCCCTGATCAACTGCGGCTACCAAGCACTGCCTGGCCAATTGCTGATTACCCTTCACTATAGCAATACCTTGCTCGGTGTGGAATTTGACCTTTATATGCAGGGTAGACAGTACTGCCCCCATTGCATAAATCCACGGCATTCCAAGGATCGCTGTGTACGGAAAAAATGAAACAACCACTATGAATGTTACCATCACTTCCTTACCTTCCATATTCACAGGAAGCGAAATTTGCCCTTTTCGGATCACCATCCGGCCATCAAACCCCATCAGGGGCATATCGTACTTGGAGAGATCTTCATTCTTTAGGCCAAGCCCCCTGAACAGGTTGGGATACATCACCTCGGCGTCACTCCCCTGATCTATCAATACCCTCTTTACTATGAAACCATTTATCCAAGCTATAACCACCAAAGCATCATCATGTGGTTGAATCGTGCCCTCCAGATCATCGTCATTGAAGACAATGGGCTCCCGAGTGTACTTCAACTTCTTCTTGGAGGGTTGCTCACCCATGCAACTTTCCGCCAATACCACGGACAGCACCCCCTTCCTCTTGGACACCTGAGTGCCCCTTAGAGTTGCGTGGATGACTTCTTTTACTCCCAATGGGGGTGGGAGAGGATTCCCTTGAGGTTGAGCACCCTGCCTGACTTCCTAATTCCTAGGGTCCACCACGAACTCTTTTAAATATCCCGCCTTCACCAACTACTCTAAATGATCTTTTAACACTCTACATTGTTTGGTGGTATGCCCCTTATTTTTATGGTAAGTACAATACAAGTTCTGATTTCTCCTCAATGGATCTCTCCCCATCTTACTTGGCCACTGAAACTATGGTTCATTTTTAATCTGATCCACGATCCTATGCACCGACTCCTTGAACGTCACATTCACTTCCCCCACCTGTGCACCCGGCTCCTGAATCCTCAAATCCTTCTGGGGCCTTAACTGAAAACCCCCCTACCGCGGTTGGATTATGATAGGAGCCTTGCCCTTGTTTTGCTGTCGGTCATCCTCTGACCTTTTATATTCTTTAATGCACCTCATCAACTGCCTCATATCTTCGGGTGGTCTCCTCGTCAACAAGTCTCTCAATTCGAAATCTTCGGGCAATCCCAACTAAAAAGTACTTGCCAGGATTTTTTCATTGCCTCCACCAATCTCGTTGTATAGCTCCCAATACCAGTTAGCATAGTCGCAGAGGGTTTCCCCAGCTCGCATTTTCATTGATAGCAATGCGTCCACGGGTTGCGGAATTTGGCTGCAAGTCATGAACCGGACACCAAACTCTTGAATTAGCTCGGCAAAACTTTGAATTGAGCCTTTCCTTAATCCGTTGACTCGAGGGAAATACCTTACACATGAGTGCATCGTTATTAGTATGCAAGGACATCATCTGAATATAATGGCTTACGTGTTCTACCGGGTCAGTTTTTCCATCATAAGAGTTAAACAGTGGTCGCGTAAATCTACTCGACATAGGGGCCCGTTCAATGTCACTTGAGAACGGCAATCGAGCAGTTCAGCGTAATGTGCAACTCATGGCATCCATAGCAACATTCCAGGGTTATCGCTCCTCTAGGGAAATCGAGTCTCGGTCCACATATTCCCGTGAACGATCCCGGTGTCGATGGGAACCGGATCGATGGGACCCTGTTCCGTAGCGACCTCCCACACTTGCCAACCCTTCTTCACGTTCTTCGTGGTCTCTCCTCTGATGTCTACCTCTTGCTTCCAACTCCAAGTCCCTTACCAACCTATATAAACGCTCCAGCTCCTCATCCCTCCCTTTAAGTTCCTTGTCCCTTCTATCAAAACGATTGCGCCCCGAAGCATTGGACATTGTCCAGTACATTTGAAACGACCCTTCTCTAAGGCCCGACTGCCCTTCCTCCTGCTCATACTCTCTATCTTCACGTCCCTTCTACCTTCTTTCCCGCCAAATGGATCCCCGAAAAGATCTCCCAAAGCCACTTTTAGCGTAACTCCCTAATTGACCTTTAGACATTTTCTCGTGCACATCTCAACAAAACCACAGTTTTGTAGGAAATTCCCACAGACGATGCCAATTGTGCACGCCAAAAATATAATTAATGGGCTCAGCCTATTTTTGGACTCATAATCTATTTATATTGTGGGCTTTGGTTTTCCTACTATGGGTAGTCCTTTGCCCGAGGACCCAGTTGCGCACTCTTGTTTCACAAAACTATCCCTCTTTTCTCACAGAGCTGCTCATTTCTCTCCTAGTATAGTTCCTCTTTTCTCTCCCTAATCTCTCCAGAATTGCCAACCCCCACTTCTCAATCCATTCTCCTATTTATAGCATGAGAGGAGTGGAGCTGTTATGATTACTTCCTTACATATGTGGATAGGGGTCCAATTCCATCGTTGCTAAGTGGATGTTCCATCGGGAAAGGTTGTGATGGCATTGGAACTGATTCCCACCTCCAAAAAACTGCTCGGCAGTGATATTCCCGAAGGCACTATTGGGTAGGGGTGAGCAGACTGATACCGAAGCCGACCAAACCGACCGGCGCCAACCCAATCGTACCGCCTCTAGCACCAACCAACTGAGCCGAGGCCGATGATCGGATGGAGAATCCTACTCCGACACCGATGCGGTGCTGCCATCGGAACTGCAACTCCAAACCGAGACTGTGGCCGAACCGAACTGATACAGGATTTGTTGTTCTTTTTTTTATTTTTATTAAGCTGATAAAACGACATCGTATGTATGGGTGTTATTAAAAAAAAAAAAAAAAGCAAAACGGTGCGTTTTATGCTAGGTCTTCAGATTCTCAAGGGTATATAAGTTCATATTTTGCTCTCAGTATCTTTTAACTCTCTCTCTCTCTCTCTCTCTCTCTCTCTCTCTCGCCTCTCAAGTCTTGCTTGATGCAAAACAACTGTAAGCTTCTTCGTGTTTTCAATTTTGTTTGTCTTCGTGTTTTACTGTTTTTTCCTTTTCATTTGTTTGGGAAAGCTGAAAGCATGAATGATTAAGTATTTAAGTTGGTTTGAAACTTTGAATGTTTGATTAAGTTTGGCTGTTAACCCTGAGACTCACTGAGTCACTGTACCAAAACTTCCTTTGCCTACACACTTCCCTCTAACCCGAGAAAGTAGAAACCATGGTTATTTGTTTGAGTAAGCTTGTGTGACTGTGTCTGTGTCTTTCTATTTTGTGGGGAGTCCAACTCCAAGTAGTTGCTTACATATATAAATATAATATTATATTAAGGTTGGATGCTTACATATATAATATTAAGTATTAACTATTAACTATTAAGGTTGGCTGTTTGTAGCTGCTTACATATATAATATTATATATACACGGATGCTTACATATATAATATTAAGGTTGGCTATTTGATTAAGGTAGTGATTTACTGATTTTTATATAAGACTTTAATAGTAGTTTTTTTTTTTTTTTTTTTTATATATATATATGTTGAACAGATTTTATGTGAACAATTTTTTTGCATAGGTTTTGCACAGATGGCTTGCTAAATAAATTTTTTTTTTTAAAAAAAAAAAAAACTGTTTATATTTACTTGAAATCTTGAACAGGTTGATATATTAATATTGGGCTTGGAAGCCCAATTTTTTTATTATTAAAAAAACAGTTTTTTTTTTTTTTTTTAAATATTTCAAACTGACCAAACCGACTAAACTGACCACAAAAAACCACATCGCTATAGGTCAGAAAACCGACCTTAGGCGGTGTGCATCGGTTCCAATTATGAAAAAACCGATCTCTATCGGTTCGGTAATAAATTTGGAAAAAAACCGCCCCTACCGAACCACGCACACCCCTACTACCGGGCAACCGAGTACAAGGTGTCTTCGAGCAGTGATACCCCCAACCAGGTTTAAGACGATCGAGAGGGGCTGGCTTTTGGTATCCAAGACAGTGTAGTCTCATTCCAGCTCTTGGGTCCAAATTGGGCCTTGAGGTGTTCGAATCGAGGTTGTAGGTCCAATGAGGACGGGGTGGTGTATTAGGCCGCTAGGCCAAGTCCCAAGGCCCAATGGGCCTGGGGCCCTGACCCGTACATTTGTGATATAAACTTGGAAGAGAGATTTGATGTGTGTGACATAAAATAAACTAAGGAGGGAAAGCTTGTTACAACAAAAAAGGCCCAAGAAGGTAGGGCAAACTTGCATAGAGCACGAGCTAGCCTAATTTGGTAGAGAAGGTAGAGCAAACTTGCATTGAGCATAGGCTAGCCCAATTTGCTATTGGATAGTCTTACCCCTCTTAAACTTTAGAGTTTAAAGTAATCAATCCTTTAAGCTATAGGATTAGTTTCAATGTTCCATTTTTTTTCATATTAAAAAAGAACCAAATTTAGCTACAAAATTTATTGTAATTTTAGACTATAACCTTACTCAATATATTTTTATTGGAGGTGAATTTTGACAAATCCACTATTAGATTACATTTTCTTCTTATATCTTCCATACTTGCAAAATTTCTTGAAAAATAAAAACCAATAGCTATGTCATCAATAAATTGTTTAAATTGCATGTTTTTATAGTTTAAAATTATGCATAAAATATTAACTTATAGATCATATAGTAAATAATATCGATTTACACAAAATTTGATATATGTATTAAAAACATAAAAAATATGCAATTCAATGGTTTGATTTTTAAAATATATAGTATTATTTATTTATTTTTAGTAAAGTTATAACCTTTGGCTACAAATAATTTTGTAACTAAACTTTATCCATTCAAAAATACCTTTCTTTTTTTTTAAGTTATTTATTTCAATAAATCCATCATTTTCATCAGCCAAATCAACACACTCAAAGTTAAACATTATTTATTTACAACTTATTTTTTCTTTTTTCTTTTTTCTACAGGGAATAATAGTTCTATACGTTGGCTACCTGGGTTCGCAACTTCGCATATATGACTTGAGTCCATGTATATCATATTACTTTCTACACGACAACACATAATATTAATAATTCATTTTTATTTTCACGTTTTAAACACTAGATGTTTAAATTATACATATATACTTTATTCAGTTGAAAATTTATTTATAAAATACCAGCAGAGATAGGTGTTAATTGATGAAAGACTCATTGCATGCGGACTTTTTTTTTTTTTTTTTTTATCTCTTAAGATTATATTATTTGATTATGATTTATAATAAGATTCACTGTATGATTGCTATTGGCTAAGTAATTAATTGGAGAAGGAAATAGATTGTATAACCATCATGCTATCCTTTCCACGACTCCACATAATAAACTATTATTTCAATAAAATATGCCAACAATGATTCCAATTACTTTAGTGGTCAATTGCATACGCCCACAAGTTATTGTGTAAGGGAATTTTATTAACAGGAAATAAACTTTGCCAAAACAATAAATAATAAGGCTTTTCACACAGCCATTTAGCCACAAAAATTATTATTGAGGTTTTCAATCCTATTCCCCAAATCCTATCCATGTTTTTTATTTTTATTTTTTTTTAAATCTCCCTTACCTTCTTTATTTTGTTTGCCAAATTAAGGAATGTATTTTTAGGAGTTATTTCTTTTTAATTTGCCCAAGAACATTGGGTTATCAAAAAAAAAAAGTTTGTCAAACATTGGAAGCAACTACTTTACAAACCTAATATATTATGCCTTTCTTTCTAATTTTATACTTTTTTTTCTTTGAGGAAAATATACCATTTCATTTAAGTGATTGTTATCTTTTTTTTTTTTTAACTCATGTATCAAAATGACTTCTTCTCTATATATGCATCAATGTTAAGGAAGTTTCCATTGGGTTCGTCTATTATTATCACGTGCAAATAATAAATTACCAAAATAAATAGTATTCATTTTTTGAAGCTTTGGATGCAACTAAACACCTCGAGTCCGTAAATAGTAAAACTTTTAACATATAGCGTGTGTATAGTGTATATATATGAAGTATGAACACTGTCAAAACAAATTGCTTCAAGGGCCTTAAAACTCTTTTAGAATATATACAGTAGCGACTCTAGAAATTTTTCTCAGGGTGTTCCTGGGTGAGCTTGCTTTGTTACAATTTTTTTTTCTTCAGATTCTCTGTTACAATTTTTTTCTTTTTAGATTTTAGTTCAAAAATTTTTTTTTTTAGCTTTTTCTTTTTGCTTGAAAGCAATGTTATGAATACCGTTTTGGACCCTGTTTCGATTTGTTTAATGGAACGGAATATTTTAGTACCGTTCTATTTCGACATAGGGTGTTTCGGGGTTTCTAAAAAAAAATTAAAAATAATAGATATTTATATTTTCTTATACAACATAAAATTATTGATCCAAATAAGTAAACCTCAAATAAAACAAATCATTTAGTTTTTCTTTTTTGACACTCAAATCATTTAGTTATTACATAACAATTACTGTTTTAGAATATTAAAACATAAATATGTAATTAAATAATATTACACTGCAAAACTGCTTAACATAGTTTTTTTTTTTTTTTTTTTTTTGGTCTTTTATAATGTGTATTCACTTACTTTTAAGGGACCACAGACCACTACCCCAATTCAATGCCACGGCCCCATCCACCCCACACTAAGAGACAACTCAGACAAGAGCCGATTAGCAATTTCAACACAATTACATATTTTTATATTTACATACACTTACACAAAAAGACAAAAACTAAGCAATTATATTGTCAAAAGATAAGTCTAAGTCACAAGACTTAAAAGTCACAACACAAGTCAGACTATGAGTGAGAGAGAGAGAGAGAGAGAGAGAGAGAGAGAGAGAGAGAGAGAGAGAGAGAGAGAGAGAGAGAGAGAGAGAGAGAGAGAGAGAGAGAGAGAGAGAGAGAGAGAGAGAGAGAGAGAGAGAACTGAAATACTTGCCTGAGGTTAGGGGCGGCGCCGCTGCGGCATGTTAAAGGCTGAGGTTCTTATTTCTTGATCTTGCTTTTGTCGTCGCCAATCTCGCTTTTGCTGTCGCCGATCTCGCAATCTTCGATCTGGGCCAAGTCAATCTCCAATCTCACCATTGCAAAGCTGCTCTGGGCGTTCAATGTTGCTATGCTGCCTTGCTAAGTCTTTTTTTTTTTTTTTTTGAGAATCGCTACCTTCAATGCCTTGCTGAGTTGCTACTACTGCTGCTGAGAAGTGATTCAAGTGAGGACGTGAGGTTCTTATTAGGTTAGGAATTGTTTTAGTTTAAAATATGATTGGGTATTATTATTATATTTGTTGAGAATCTGTGGCCTGGGTTTGCTCTTTGTTGGGCTTGCACCGATTAGTCTTGTACCGATCAGGTTTTTTTTTTTTTTTGAGAATCCGTGGGTTTCTGTTTTCAGTATATTGGGCTTTTTTTTCCTGGTGGGCTTGCCTATTACAATTTTTTTTTTTTTTTTAGTTCAAAAATTTTTTGGGCTTTTTTTTTCCTGGTGGGCTTGCTTGAAATTTTTTGAGGGTGTTCCTAATTTTGATTGAGAGTGTTCCTAATTTCTTTTTAGAGGGTAAACAAATAAAAAAAAATTTTAATTATTATATATAAATATTTTTTTTTTTTCAAGTCAGGGTGTTCCTGGGAACACCCTGACATGAACGTGGCGTCGCCATTGAACATATAGGGTGCCTCTGGTGGTGCATTAGCACAACCAGAAAAGTGTTTTAAGATCCTGAAAGCTCTCTCAGCACAAATTATAAAACATTGTAAGCATCTTTAAGGCTAAAGTTGAAATTTGGAGCTGTTAGAGGGGGAAAAAACTCTATAATTCATTGTTCAAAATTTTTTTATTAATCTAAACTTCAAATCACTATTCATTATAATATGCCAAACACTCGAAATGATAAAGAGATTTAGTAGTGATCATCACACGTTCCTCTATCATAGGAGCTTTAAAAGTTGGATGAAATATTAAAACAGAGAAACAAAAGGACAATTAGAGACTTGGGGACCGGACCTAGCCAACTCTTTTCTTGAGTCTTGAGGTTCCATGAATTTGGAAACCATAAATTTGTGAGTCCCACGTGCTGCTAGAGGAAGATCTTATGAAATTGATCCAAGAGATACATCCTTCTAAGATAGAGGAGATGACAATGGCCCTAAGAATAATAAGACGAGGCCCAAGAAATCATGTGATGCAATGAATATAATAAATTTTCAAAATTGTACGTGGTTAAATCTTTATGGCAATATATGTAATTAGTCTCTAACCTGTGAAATGCACTGGGATTGGGCTGTAATGGACTAAAGTGGATCAAATTGACAGAAGTAGACTAAAGTGGACTGAAATGGACCAAAGTGGACCTAATTGGACCGAAGTGGACTGAATCGACTGAGTGGACCAAATAAACCTAGTGGACTAAAATAGACTAAGTGAACTAAAATGCTATGCTGATGTGGTTCAATAGAAGTGTTGTAACAATAAATGTTACACTTTAACTCTTAAATATTATATAGATATAGATGTATCCATTTTTTATGTAATCCACCTAAGGAATTTTGATTCGAATATAATCATAGCAATGCCTAGGATGAGATTGGACCAAGCCACCTAAGAAATTTTGGAAGTCAAACTGTGATGCAGCATTTGAGTCAATAAGGCAGGTATCACAGCTGTGCTTGGTGATTGGAGTGACAGAATCAGGTAGGGTTGGGCTACACAAATTCCAAAATGCAACCTGAAGGTTGAAGCAGCATAGGCCAAAGCCATCTTTTGGGCTCAAAATTCAAATATTTTATATATTGCTGAAACTTTTGGGCTCTTTAACTGGCTAAGGTTACACAACTAAAGCAAGTTATCATAGAAAACTGATTCTTGATCATGTCACCTATAAGTAGGCTAGTCAAATGGACCTTAAGACTAGAAGTGCAAATAGAGTCGCTCACTGGCTAGTCAAATGGACCTTAAGAAAATGTATGTATTTGGTAGTCTACACTTCAGCCTTGATTTTTTTTTTTTTTTGTCCTCTAAAACTGGGTGACAAGATATTTGTAACTTTGTTCTCGATCACTTAATATTAATGCTTTAATTTTTTTTCTTTCATTGAAAAAAAATAAAATTCATGTACAAACCTTCCACACTTTTTTTCAAAATACAATATTTTAAAACCTTTTTCTTTTTTCTAGATATAATTTTTTTTAAATAATTGAAAAAATAAACTATGCAAAAACAGGCATGGTGTGTCTGTGCTAATTGAGAGCCATATCAGCATGTCTTGGCCCTCAAGCATACACGTTGTCTATTTGATTTTCCATCAACTTTAGCGTAATATAGTTTGTAATATTGATTACAAGTATCTTTTGTGTTTGGTAGAATATCTCAAATCCCAATGATTATATGGCACAAATCAATATGTTTTTCTATCACAACCTGTTAGGTGCAGACCCTTTACCTAGCCAATAGGTGATCTTAGCAGGCATCAAAAATCAATGCCCACTTTGACCTAACATACCATCCATTTATACAAAATTCTATCAAATGATGATTGTGTTTGAAGTTTTGAACACAGTCAGACCACCAAACATGAAAATTATAGTCTTTTAATTACTGGGTTTCAGTTGAAGTAGTAAGTGAGAGTTAGTGTTTGTGCAGATATTCTAGGTTTTTTTTTTTTTTTTTTTTTTTTTGGCGAAAACACCATTTTAGTCCCTACATTTTGGGGTTACGGTCAATTTAGTCCATACATTTTAATAGCAGTCAATTTGGTCCCTGTTATTTTCAACTTATAGTCAATTTAGTCCCTACCGTTAACTCACTAACGAAAAATGCTTACGTGGCAAACAGTCTGTCTTGTTGGCACACATGTGACTAACATAATAATATAAAATCAATTAATCAAATATTATAAAAGCCATGTCAGAATTTTAATAATAAAAGAAATCCATGTAAGACAAAAAAAAAAATCAGAAAAGATTAATTAAAAGAAAAAAAATGAAGAAAATGAATTTTTAAAAGAATCCTCACTTTCTTTTATTTTCTTTAGAATTATTGCACTTTCTTATTTTCCAAACACAATATACCCAGCAACACCCAACACTCAGCAACACTAAAATAAGAAATCAAATCCCAATATCAAGTGTTTAGTCGGTGAAATAAAGATCTGCAAACGTAACTTAGTTGGTGTGATTCAAATCTAGTCGTTTCGTCGCCAAGGGACCGAAGATTGAATTCCTTCAAAATAAAGACTCTACAGGCTGGTGTTGTTGCCTGCAATGGGAAGCTGCATTAGGTGGATACAAATACAGAAAATATGATCAAAGGCTTTTTAGTGTTCGATCCATTCAACGATCCAGAACGATTAAGCTATATCGATCCACCCATTGAATTTTCGCCCAAAGGCTTCGTCTCCTTTGGAGTTTTCCATGGGCATCTTCGAATATTCCAAATGTTTCGTGCCGATCCTTACCATTTTGATGTTTGGGAACTCGAGGATTACGGTAATGCAGATACATGGTGCCTGAAACACAAAGTTTACATGAAGGACTTGGTTTCAGAATGTTCTAATCTTGTTAAGATAGCCATGGACATATGGCGGTCCATGTCATTTTTAGCTTTCCATCCAACTATTGGTGAAATTGCCTTCTTACAATTTCGGAATTACATTGTCTTGTGAAACATGCAAACAAAAGAATTGAAAGTAGCAAGCAAACTCAGCGACCGTGAGATTTTGGCTGGGTATTGGGATTTTTTTGGCTAAACACTCGGTATTAGGATTTGATTTCATACTGTGGTGTTGCTGGGTGTTGGGTGTTGCAGGGTATATTGTGTTTGGAAAATAAGAAAGTGCAAGAATTATGAAGAAAATAAAAGAAAGTGAGAATTCTTTTAAAAATTCATTTTCTTTTTTTTTTTCTTTTAATTAATCTTTTCAGATTTTTTTTTATGACACGGATTTTTTTTTTATTAAAATGCTGACGTGGCTTTTATAATATTTGATTAATTGATTTTATATTATTATGTTAGCCATATGTGCACCAACAAGACAGACCGTTTGCCACGTAAGCATTTTCCGTTAGTAAGTTAACGGTAGGTATTAAATTGACTACAAGTTGAAAATAACATGGACCAAATTGAATGCTACTAAAATGTAAGGACCAAATTGACCGTAACTCCAAAATGTATGGACTAAAATGGTGTTTTCGCTTCTTTTTTTTTTTTTTTTTTTTAATGCTCACAAGATTTTGTGGAAAAAGAAGTTATATATTGACTGCAATTGCCACTTGTTAGTTAAACTGTCACCAAACTCTATAATTGGTAAGTTGATTGGTTTATATCACGAATAAGCCATGGAAGTAGGATTAACAGAATTGATTAGACATTTAAATTCGAAAACTGAACGACTTAGCAAATAGATATTTTAACCATTAACAAATTTCACTTAGCCAAAGTCGTAAGAGGGAGAGAGGGGATATGTGATGGAGGATTAAAGAAACGCAATAGCAAAACACTAAAACATATCAATTAAAAGTGGATTTGTGAAGAATACATAAACTCATCAACCCAATTGTAGAGCAAAATTGCATGAAAGAATAAAACAAAATCCATTAAAAGAAATATGATTTATATATAGTATGTAGATTTATCACGTAACATGTCATTATAAATACGATTTCTATTTTAATTTGCACCCTCTTTTTAAGTCTTGATTTTACTCTTGAAATATTAAGCTCAATGTGTAATGGTCACCATTAAGGCTCTCAATCATCAATGTTATATTGGTAAGAGTCTTGTAGCTCAACTTGTAGGCATTTTTAAGACATCTAAAGTTCAAATCCCCTTATCTCTCAACTATCGAATTAAAAAATAAAAAATAAAGAAATCTTTAGTACCATACTATAGCCCTCATTTTAACTCCGAAGTCTTCTTGATATCATTTTTTCAAAGCTTTAAGATTACAAGTCAATGCAAGATTTTTGGTCTAGACTTTCACTCATGGAAACCGAGATTTTGGTTCATGAAGCTTTCATATTGACCTTTGAACATAGAAGTTAGAAGGTCTTTTCTCTCAATCTTTCTCGTTTGGTGGTGAATTATCATGAAATTCCACTTCATGACAACCACTATGTTTGTTATTTTATTAAACTCATATAGGTCTTTTTGTCAAATATCATGACAAGAATGAGAGGAGCATTGAGGAATTAAATTAAGAATTGACTCCCAATGGCAATGGACTTGGAATCCTATTCAAAGCAAGTATTCAAATAAAAAAAAGAAAGTATTATGTTCATAACATTAACGTAATACTTGTGTAACAAATCATATATGGTAAGTTGTTATTAGTTCTAATTTGAATTCATAATTTAAATTATTTTTTTGTCCACCCGTAACAACCAATAATAATTTGTCACTTAAAATTTATTGTGAAAGTATTATGAAAATGTTGTGAAACATAGTATTTCTCAATAATAATAAAAAGGGTCATGGAATTACATTTTTTCATCCTAAATTTTCAATTTATTTTTTTATGTTCCCAAACTATCAATTCACTCAATTATGTGTAAAATGAAAAAAAAAAAAGCGTTAATGTACCATTAACGGTCTAAATCAAGTGTTAAATAACTGTGTAAAACTATAGAAGGGAAACCAATTCATAGTCTCATATATACACTCAGTAAAGTGTTGTAGAAATAAAAGACAATGGGCCTGGGCTTACATGGGTCTACAAGTCTACGGCCAATTATCTAACAAAGAGCAATAGAGAATATAATAATATATTTTTGATATATTTCAACAGTAATGGTAAATAGATGAAGGTGGTTGACACATAACACACCAATCTCAACAAATATGGATCTGCTTTTAATGTAAGATGGAAATAAGCCACCAACCAAAAACAAATCGATGTTGACACTGCTTATATCTGAATCAAAGCCAAATTTAAAGTGTCTTTTTAATAATTTAACTACACTCTTAATTGATTCCTCGGAATCCCATACTCCCAAGTCCCAAATTATCTACAAGATTTTTTTTTTTTTTTTTTTGTGAATTAATTATCAGCAAGCTTGTGAAAAAAGCAAACAATAAAGTGTATAAAAACTACATGTTGGACAAAAGCAATGAAGTGTATAATAATTTTTTTTTTTTAATAGGGTTTCAACTTATGACGTCCACATTATTGTATTTTTTATTATCAAATTAAGACACCAATCGATTTTTAATGTAAATAGGGTTTAAATCTCAAATCTTTTATTCAACTTTCAGAGACTTTATTAGTTCTTTTTTAGAGATAATTGCAATATACTCTACCATTAAGCTAAGCATGGGGAGGTATCAATTCAACTACAAGGCTCTTGACAAGATTTTACTAGTTGAGCTAATTGGAACACTCAATATAATAAATCTTTCAATTGGTACAATGGTACACTATAGTCGGCACAATATTTTGATTAACCTTAATCATATGCATAATCTCAATTTCTTGCAAGGGGGTTTTGGCTTTTATACTTAGTGAATGTGTGAGTTACGTTTGAATGATTATGAAGCAAGTATTTATAATTACTATGAAGAATGTTAAATTGTTAAGGAATTGTTTTTTTTTTTTTTTTTTTAGTACAACGCAATCGATTAAATAATAGCCATTGGCTTGTCGTATGTCTGTGGAAAAGGTTAAAAAAATCTAGTAATATATCATATCTGCAACGTAACGTACCCAAGGGGAATCGTGCATCGGTATAAAGTTTTGATTTCACATTATAATAGTAATGATGGTACTTGCTACTTAGTGATTAAAATAGTAATAATGATAATTTGAGTAGATGTGACTCATTGAGCTAATTTACATATTCATTCATAATCATTTGCGAATTTTTTGAAAAAAAAAAAAAAGGAAATATTAAACCCCATATATTGTCTCAATTTTTACTTAATCCAAGGCATAAAGACCAAGAAACAAACATTAGGTCAATTCAATTTTAATTACCATTTATTCATAATTTTAAAAATTATAATTGGTTTGATGTTTATTTTAATTTTCTACACAGTTAGTCTTGAGCCAAAAAAAAAAAAAAAAAAAAAAAGAGGAAAAGATTTTTTAAAAAGAGAGATTTTTACTTTTTAGTAAGTCGACAATTAATGTAAAATTAGTGAACTAATGTGAAGAAATCTTTATGGATTCAGTGAATTTGATTTCAATTAGTTGATGAAGCTTTATAGAGTCTTATCTTAAGATTAATTGGAATTAAAACTTAATTGAGTTGAATTAATTCATACCCTCATACTAATTTTATTTCTTTTTTAATTGAGCAAGAGAAAGTTACAAGCTAAACATATTCTCTTTTACATAAAAGAGAGTTCCCCACAAGTCATTAAAATGAAAACGCTTTTGAGAATAGCCTTAAAATCTATTATTATCAAACTTTACCTTTCAAGCTTTAATGACAGCTTTTAAAAAAAATTATCCTCATCCATTTAATACTTAATACATTCTTCCTAACTAGTACGGATTCATGTCCAATGTAATTGTCTATTCAACTTTTTCCTATAACTATTGGAATCAATGAAGTGAACAATTCAAAAATGTAACTCTCTCTGACTTTAACTGGTACATCCTCCACATATTATTTATGCATGGTCCTTTGTATAGGACACAGTTTAACACATAAAGCCAAGTGTCTAATTCACATGATCTATATAACACCACGTGACATTTCCCAAAGCAAACCAAGTAGCCAAATAGAGCCGTCTCTGACTCTCTGACCATTGAAGTTACATGATAAGATCAATAAGAATTTTTAGGACCTTGTCTTCAAGAATAGTAGAATACAATAACATAATCTAGTACCTGTTTTTTTGTATTTATAATTTTTTGTATATTTTATTTTCCAAAAATATATATTTTTTGTTAACAGTAACCTGCATCAAAAAAATATTAATTGTGAACAGTAGCCCGGGAAACATAGAAAAAGCAGTGTTTGTTGAAGAGCTTAGAGGACACCCTGAAATCAAAGCCTACATCTTCTTCTTCTTCTTCTTTTATCTGTCTTTTCTCTATTCATTCTCTTATTTGTTCTCTCTGTGTGTTTGCATGGAAAATATATGACAGCCTTCAGTTTCTCCTCATGGTATGTTCAAATCCAAGTTTTTTTTTGTTCTAGTAATTTTAAATTTAGTACTATATTTTGGCTTTATGCACTTTTCATTTTGTGGGTTTATTGCAATTTGTGTTCATATGTGATTATATGGCATCAAGTTTGCTTTTTGTTGCTTATTCTCTGTTCTGGAATTCTTCCATGTGTTTTTTTTCATATTGGGCTATGCTTCTTCTTCCTGTTTCATTGATTTGTAAGTTTGAAATGTTCTTTTTTCGGGTATGGTATTTAAATAGCTTATCAAAATTTTGTGGTTTGGAATCTTTTGGCTATTGTTTTTTGTTTCAATGTCTAGTTTTCTGATTTCTCATCCAACATGTCTTGTAATTCTACTTTGTTTCTAAGATACCATTCTTTTCTGCATTGTCCCATCAGTTCAATTCCTTTGTATCTACGTTAGTGTTTGTTTCATATGTTGTTCACTTTTGTTCATCTATATGTATCTAAATTTTCCTTTTATTAATAAAGATTTACTTACAATGACTTTTTCTGTTCATGTTTTGGCTTCTAATCATTATCTGGGAATCATATTTGCAGAGAGAACAAAAACATTTGGGTAATTGACTGAAACAACATAAGAAAATCAAATTCTATTTATGCTGCCTTTGATTCAACATAGGGTAAAAGTTTCTATCTTTTCACTCACTCATCTATTTCAAACTGTTCATTCTCAATTACCATTCCTAGCATTAACATGCTGCAATATTTTCCTTTCTTGGTAGGTTTCTGTTCTTTGAATATGAAAAAGAAGGTAGATTATTCTTCTCCTGTTGGAGTTCTTGAGGACTATTTTAAGAGCTCAGAATCTGAAACATGTTTTTCAAAAGAACACAATGTAGACTATGAAGTGCAACAACACTCGAAGCCCACTTCTCGTTGGCATGGATTTGTCCAATTATTAAGAAGTAGATCCAAAAAATCTCTGGCCACAATGCATCCTCTCAGTGTCATGAAGCTCTCAAGAAGAATTAGTGGTAGTTTGAGGGAGGCCAAAGCTATGTTTCCAAGCTTTTCTGCAGATACTGATTTGAACTATACTAGATTACCATGGAAGAATTTTACCTTGTATGAGCTACAAACTGCAACCAACTATTTCAGTCATGGTTTGTAGTATGCTTCAGTATTTAATTTCAAATTTAGTAATCTGTTACTTATAATTTAATTGTGACATGCCATGATAGAATTTTCGGCTTTGCTTTGGTGTAGAAAACCTGATTGGAAAGGGTGGTTATGCTGAAGTTTACAAGGGGTGTTTACGAGATGGACAACTTGTAGCAATCAAACGTCAAACAAAGGGAACAGCTGACGAGATTATAGGGGACTTCTTATCTGAGCTTGGTATAATGGCCCATGTGAACCATCCAAATACTGCCAAGTTAATTGGCTATGGGACTGAAGGAGGAATGCACCTTGTTCTTGAACTATCTCCACATGGGAGCTTAGCTTCTCTGCTTTATGGTCAGTTTCCATTTTGGGGTTACTATATCTCAAAATTTAGAGACTATAATTCAATGTATCCTGTTTTATTAATTCTTTTCCTTGTTGGAAAATGCGTATATATAGGTTCAAAGGAAAAGCTGGGATGGGGTATTAGGTATAAGATTGCATTAGGGACAGCTAAAGGTTTAGTATATCTTCATGAGGGTTGTCAAAAAAGAATCATCCACAGAGACATTAAAGCTGCAAACATTTTGCTTACAGAGGAGTATGAGCCTCAGGTACCATTTTAGTCACTTAAGATATACAAATATAAGCAACCTATGCTTGGACATTTGTGAAGAAGTTCATGCTTCAATCATGAAGTTTAGATCAAGTTGTTTTTAGATTACTTCCCAATGCACTTTATATGTAATTTTTCAGTAGTGTGGACTTCAATTAGTATGCCTATTTTGTAACAGATATGCGATTTTGGACTTGCAAAATGGCTACCAAAGGAGTGGACTCATCATACTGTTTCAAAATTTGAAGGCACATTTGGGTTGTTAACCAGCTTAACTTTATTTTTTTTCCTGACTATCAATCAAAGAATTGTTTATAGACTGAAGCCATTAATTGTTGGAGTGCAGGTATCTTGCTCCTGAGTTCTTACTGCATGGGATAGTAGATGAAAAAACTGATGTCTTTGCTTTTGGTGTGCTGTTATTGGAACTAGTCACAGGACGCCGAGCACTAGATTACTCACAGCAAAGCGTTGTTTTGTGGGTATATCTCTTAATTATATTCCCATGTGCAGGTTTAGACTTGTATGTTAAGTGTACATCTCATACGGATGGCTACTGATAATTTCTTTTTGTTAAATGTATCAGGCAAAACCCTTGCTGAAGAAGAATCACATTAGGGAGCTTGTTGATCCTTCTCTATCTGATGACTACAACTCTCGACAGTTGAATCTTGTGCTCTTGGTTTCCTCTTTATGCATACAACAGTCATCAATTCGACGGCCTTCTATGAGTCAGGCATGTTCTGTTCTTGCTCAGCTAATAGTATTTGAGTATAGTGATAATACAATTAAGAAGAGACTTTCAGGTAAAAGTTGAGCCTGACTCAATGGTTAAACTTTGGAGATTTTCCCCCAATGCTAAAAGACTGAACTTGTTGCAATAACAACAAAACCTTAGTCCAAAAATTTTGGGATCAATTATGTATCCTCAACAAATTAGTTAGGATTGACCATGTATTTATTGAACTTGTATAAAATTAAATATCCAAAGATAATGTAGGGTCTAGGAGAAATACTTTAATTTTTTATGCCAGTTGTTGCTTCATCATTGTCTAATTCAGAAGTGCAACAAGGTATTTCATTTCTGATAGTCTGGCAGGGCTTCAATTTTATAACCAAAACATGTAATTTTTACTCAATTTCCTCTCTTTTCTACTAGGTATAAACTAATCTGTGATAGTAATTAGTTTTTTTTTCCCCATAATCAATTGTAATTAGTTTAACATTAAAGAACTCTATAGTAACTATTTTCACTGTTTGCATTTGAAAATGTAGCAGGTTCTACAGCTTCTTAATGGCGACCTTAGCTGCTTGAAATGCATGAAAAGCAGTCGAACAGCATTCTTCCAGAGAGCTTTCCATGAAGAGTTCATTGGTGCAGAAGAGTGCAACCCAATTAAGACTTAGATGATACTAATGAGCATCAATATATGGGTTTCCTATATAATTCCAAATATGATTATAACTCATTGTCCACCATCATGTATATGATGAAACAAAGATTTAGGACATTGAAGCTTAAATGATCTTGCCCCATCAAGCATTTTAGTATGTTGGTCCCAGAAGAAAGGAATGATTATGCCTTTTCACCTATATACTCAGAAGAAAATGTTAAAGAACAAAAGGAAAGAATGACAATGGATTTGAACCTATGTACATAAAAGAGAGTAGGTAACAAAACCTGAGAATGTTAAATTAACTTATATTGTAATGAATTCTCTGTACAGTTTTACTTGGAGGAAGTTAGGGAAACTTCTGTTAAGGTTATTTACAATTGCACCTCTCTCCCTAGAGATGTTTGGTATTAGTTATTACATCAAGCTACCATTTGGGTTTATTTACCATATAATGATGTATCCAAAAAAATAAAGATTAATAATTAAGTGCGATTGATTAACTTTATTTTCTTTTGGTTTATTTAGTTTATTTGCTTATATACAGTTTTCTAAAGCTTTACCTTTCTAGGTACAAATGTACTTTTATCCAATCTTATCAAATAAGAGGACAAAACTTAAGTACAGTAACTTAAGTGTTGTTCCTTAGGTTCTCCTTTTAAAATTCAACAATGTGGCTACTTAACTAAAAAATATACTTTCAATCTATGAAAAAAAATTCATATGGCAGAATTTTAAAAAGGAACCTAAAGAATATCACGTCTTGCTCTAAAATATGCTATAAGCAAAAAAAAAAAAGTTAATCCAAATACACAAATATATATATTTGGGTAAGCTAAAATTACCTTTTTTTTAATGAAGAAGATTTGATTGATAGGAGGTCAATATCATCTATAATTGATATAGTGGGGGAGGAGGAATGTATAGGCTAAGTTAGGTTAAGCCTTACTTTATTGAGGTTTAGTTTAAGCCTCACTTTATAAAGGTACCAACCAAGTATATCAGCTACTATGAATGGACCAAATAGATAATCTTGCCCGTTAATTATTTCTTAGTACTCAAAATAGTCAAACTTCTCTAAATCTTATCAATGGTAATGTTTTTAATTATCTATCACACATCACAAAGTTTCTATTCATCTAAAATCAACAATTTTGTTGTACAAAGATTTGGAATTCGATCCCCACCTACATAAAAAATCAATTGGTCCATGACCTTTATGTTTTGTTGTTGGGTGGGTTTCATTTAACTCAATTAGTCAAGTCTTTTATCATCAAAAGCGAACGTCATAAGTTGAAACTCTCTCTCTCTCTCTCTATATATATATATATAAATGAGGGCCTCTAGTCCTTAGTTTTTATTTATTTAAGATAGGTGTTTGCCATTTACGTTTCTTGTTGGCATTTTACTTTTTATAAATTTTTCAAGTGGGAAATGGCCAAATGGGGACCCATAGAGCTCAATTTCAACTAGACCTTTGTGAAAATTTCTATCATGTCAGCTATTCCTTTTATCAATCTCATCTTGGAGACT
The DNA here is from genome assembly GCA_029955455.1 of Quercus agrifolia. Taxonomy (NCBI): domain Eukaryota; kingdom Viridiplantae; phylum Streptophyta; class Magnoliopsida; order Fagales; family Fagaceae; genus Quercus; species Quercus agrifolia. Next base: position 18,721,566 of record JARQAD010000012.1, on the reverse strand, counting down.
TTGACAAGTAATGGGAAGAGTATAAAGTAAAAAGTATATGTAACTTGCCAATTTATTTTTCTATTTTCTTCATGTCAAAGGTTTTTTTTTATTCCTTACTAGAAATAGAAAATGAATTGAATTCCACATGTTTTTTATTATTATTTTTTTGGTTGCACTAAGCCACCAACATTGAAGAATACATTATAGGTGAGCCTTGCACCCAATATAACCCTATCTAATTTACCACTAGTTTTGATGGGCTATAGAGACCCAATTAGTGATGGGCATAAATATGTGTAACCTTTATGTAAAGGTGTGCAACGGTCAATCAACCTAACTCAGGGAAATTATTGTGTACTCCCGGAGTACCATAAATGCGTACTCCCTCTTCTCACATGAATGGGGAAAATTATTAGATACTCCCGGAGTACCATAAATGCATACTCCCTCCTCTCACATGAATGGTGGGTCCCACCATGAATTTAATTAGTGGGACCCACCATTCATGTGAGAGGAGGGAGTATGCATTTATGGTACTCCGGGAGTACCTAATAATTTTCCCCTAACTCAACCCAACTAATGGATTAATATTTTTATGCTTTGTAAAATATTAAGTTTTTATTAATTATTTTTTAAAATTTTCAATAAATTATTACAATCTACATAATATACTTAAATTATATTTCAAATTCATCAAAATATAAATATCAATCAAACTAAAAATTAAAATAAGACTACATAAGTAAAAATAAATAAACTTATTTATATACATGGTGAGATAAGTTAGATTGAAAAAAATTAGCAACCCAACTCAAGATTCAAAATAAAATTCCAACCTACTGACCTATGAAAATCATTGGGTTGGTGGGTTTAATGCATACCCTTACATCTATGGATGTTTTGACCAAAACCAATCACAAATCTTTGGCTTGGAGCTTGTTTTAGCTTAACAAAATAAGGTTTGGATCCTTTGGGACATAATAACTTCAATGAAAATTATGATTAAAGACTTCTCAATTATCTAAGAATTACTTTATGGTTTAAGAATTTGTTTTTTTCTTTTGTTGTTGGTAAGTATGGTTAATAAGTTATAGCTAAATATGGTATGAAAATAATCTAAATTGTCTGGAACTCTGGATTAGAGTTAAAGACATTTAGGGCCCATTTGGTAGAAGAGTTTAAGTAATATTATTTGTATTTTTTTGTAATACGTGTGAGTGAAAAAATGTGTAATATTCTTTAAAAACTAAAAATTTGTTGTTTAACTATTCTACCGAACGAGGCCTTAGTTACTTAAAACACCCAACAACAAAACATAAATACCAACGATTACATTGTAATAATGACACCATTTTGTCCCTCTGTTGAATCAAACAGCCACATGCCAAAAATGACATCAGTTTTGTCTCTTTTAGGATCTTATTTACGAAAAAAATAAGGTCATTATGAATTCATTCATTGACACACATTAAGAACAAAATTCTTCGAATACAAAAATGATCAAAAACTTAAACAATTCCACATTAGGGTATGTAACATAGTCTCTCAAGTTAAGCAATTTCCAACCCAAAAATGGTGTCACCTTGACCCAAAGTTTGGGCAAAGTGTACACAAATGATATCATTCTGATAATTAATCACTAAATTAGCCCTGTATTCTAAACTAAAATTAAGGCAAAAAGTAGTGATTAATTACTGTATTCTAATTTCTAAACTAATACAGCTGCCAATGACTGAACAGCCCAATCACAGCCCACACGGCCACACCTTCCACCAATATCATTATCAACTATCATCGGTGTAGGCCCATTTGTGAACTATAAGATATAAAAATTAAAAATTAAAACATTAAAAATCCAATTGTCCCATCGCAATAAATGAAAAGAAATTAGCCTTATCTATGAACTCATATCACATTAATTAAAGTATCAAAATCCTTATATATATAATACTATTTTTATTTAAAAAAATAAAAAATTAATTATTTTTTTTCCATTTCTATAATTTTTTATAAAAAATACTACATGAAATATCCATTATATATATATATATATATATAAAAGTAAAAATAATATTTAATAAATTTTTTATAATTGTTTTTATAGAATTATAAAATCCTAAGTGGTTGTGTGAGGAAAAATCCTAAATGGTTAATTAGCTACGGCATCAGAAAAAAGATATTCTTTTTTAAGCGCCGTTGTATTTAACTCCAACACCACCATTTTCCTTAATCTCCGGCATTTGAAAAAAAAAACAAAAACAAATTAAGCAAAAAATATAAATTGAAATTAAAAAATAATGATGAAAACAAGGAGTTAAATTTTCAGTGAAGAGAGAGAGATAGAGAAAGAGAGCGAAAGAAAGCGAGAGAAAGTACAATGAACTTAGATTGAAAAAAACTCTCAGAGAGAGAGAGAGTTTTGGTTTCGTAGTCAAACCGAAAAGAAACGGAGAAGAAAATTTTTGTTTGTTTGTTTGTGTTTGTTTGTGTTGCGAGATATTTTTTTTCTGTCGCGCTGAAGTAATCGGATGAGATATCCGATCGTCAGCGGCGATCGGAGGAGATGTTCATCGTCGGCGGAGGCAGAAGTGGAATTAGTTTTACCGTCGGAGGCGGTGGTGGAGGTGGCGGAAGGAGGTGGAGGACCGAGTAGCTCCGGCGAGTCGGTGGTAGTTGTTGATTGCAGCGTTGTCGTTGTTGTTGTTGTAACTGTAACCGTTACTGTATGGTTGTGGTGAAGATGAAGAAAGTAAAGGCAAAGAACAACGGTTTGTTACCGAACTCACTCAGAATCATATCGTCGTGCCTCAAAACAGTTTCCACCAACGCCAGCACCGTCGCTTCCACGGTTCGCTCCGCTGGAGCTTCGGTCGCTGCTTCCATTTCCTCATCTTCTTCCGAGGATCACAAAGATCAGGTTCATATCTCTTTGATTTTTCGTTTTCTCTGTGTAAATTTTAGTCTTAATTTGATATAAGCCTCAAATTTTGGTTCTGAATTAGTTAGATTATAGTGTTTCTGTGTATTTTTATGTTTAATTGTATCACAGAAATTTATTTTTAGTTTAGAATTGAAATTTTCATGATATGAACTTAGAGCAGTTGTGCTTAATTGTTAACACTGAGCTTCTTAGTAATGCTTAGGTATTTGACTCAGCTATATAGTGTTAGTTATGAAAATCGAGGCGCTGAGTGAATTTTCTTTTATGTTTGGTGTTGGTTTACTGGAAAGATTGGTGAAATGTGAGGAAATGGAATTCATTGGATTGGTGTTTTGAAGTTGATTCTATCATTGTGTGTTTCGGTTAGCTCAACTAGTAAGTATAGTCTTGTTTTGTCAAATGAGGGACTTGGGATTGAATCTTGCCTGCACAATAAAGAGGTGGATTGTGAAGTCTCATGTTGTCAAATGAGGGACTTGGGATCAAATTCTGCCTACCCAATCATCATGGAATGGACGCTATAGGTTCAAATATGTGGATTATTTGGAGGAAGCATAATAGTCACATTTTTTAGGATCAGGAGCATTTGGTGGATCAGCTCATAGCATTATTTACAGGCACACTGTTTGACTGGTCTCGTTCTTGGGGATTCACTTCTAGTGATTTCATTCCATTGTTTTTAGATTCTCTTCTTATTTGTACATAGTTTGCTTTCTTTCTTGTTTGTTTGAATATATTTTTGCTACTTCATTCTCCTTGTATGAAGTAGCCTTGATTAATAAAATTTTTCTTACCTATAAAAAAAAATATGTTTGAACTGGATTTGAGATATAATCTTACTTTGTGAAAGAAAAACTATTTGTAAACGTTTCTCATTCGTGCAATTATCTGGACTTCTAATTTTATATGATGGTGTTGGGTACTTTCTTTTGTTTTGCATTGTATCAATAATAGTACACAGTGCTTTATGATGTGTGTTTCCCCTGGCTTATGTGAACTGGATTTAAACTTGTTAAATGTCTTGATTCTGAAGACATTTTGTGGTGTTCAATTCTTGAGTCTAACTTTATGGCATATGCATCTGCTCCCCTTTTACTAAGATTGTGTTTATGAGAATGTGTTTCTTTTTTGGGTGAACAGGTAACCTGGGCTGGCTTTGATAGGCTTGAGCTTGGTCCGTCAGTCTTCAAACAGGTTCTCTTGCTTGGTTATCAGAATGGGTTTCAAGTCCTTGATGTGGAGGATGCCTCTAACTTCAGTGAACTTGTTTCGAAGCGTGATGGCCCGGTTTCATTCTTACAGATTCAGCCCTTCCCTGCATTGAATGATGGTTATGAAGGATTCAAGACATCACATCCTTTATTGCTAGTTGTTGCGGGTGAAGAAGCCAATGGTTCAAACCTTGGTCAAAATCGTAGCCATTTGGGTGGCAGAGATGGTAATATTGAGTCCCGATCTGTAAACTCGGCCAACTGTCCTACTGCTGTCCGGTTTTACTCCCTTAGGTCTCATTGCTACGTTCATGTCCTGAGATTCCGGTCTGCTGTGTGTATGGTTAGATGCAGTCCTCGAATAGTAGCTGTTGGTCTGGCAACGCAAGTAAGATGGCTTAATCTGTGACATTTGGTTGACTACACAAGTCTAGAAGTACAGATATCTCAGTCAAAAGATATTTAACCATCCAATATATTTTAAATTTTGTATCTAGCTATTTATATCTGCCTTCAAACTCCCAACATATCTGACTGTGGTTGAGTTTAGTGAGAACCCCTATACATTTATCATGAGTCTGCAATCCGAATTTATTTTTCTGCATAATTCTGCTGCTGTTAAGGATATAGGTTCAGGTTGTTAATGAAGTGATGCATTTCAGTCAGTTCTTACTAGTTGGTTTATATTTTCTGAGTCCTTTGTGGTAGTCAGGACTTATGAAGACGAAGTAGATTTTTACTCTGTAGGTGTGATGCACTATCATGATATCACTCTATTGAAGGCAGCATCCTTTGTAATATAAGGATTATTTTTACCACTTAATTGACTAAATATTTTTTATATTTGGTGGCAGATTTACTGCTTTGATGCGCTCACTCTTGAGAACAAATTCAGTGTTCTCACCTATCCTGTTCCTCAGTTGTCAGGACAGGGGACCAGTGGGGTTAATGTTGGTTATGGTCCGATGGCTGTAGGTCCAAGGTGGTTAGCTTATGCTTCCAACAACCCACTGGTGTCTAGCACTGGTCGCTTAAGCCCACAAACCCTCACTCCTTCTCCAGGAGTTAGTCCTTCAACATCACCTGGCAGTGGTAGTTTGGTGGCTCGCTATGCAATGGAGTCTAGTAAACAGTTGGCTGCTGGAATTATCAACCTGGGGGACATGGGATACAAAACTTTTTCTAAATATTATCAAGAACTGCTCCCTGATGGATCTAACTCTCCAGTATCACCAAATTCAGGCTGGAAAGTTGGTAGGCATGCAGGAGCAGATATGGATAACGCAGGGATGGTTAGTATTTCACTCAGGATATGAAGTATTTTAAGTATTTCATCTTATTTTATGAACATCATTGATCTCTATGTTAGGGCCCTAATAGTAAAGTCAGATAGTATGGTGGAAATATTGTTTTCCAACCTTGTTGTTTTTGGTGCTTGCATCATGCTGGATTTCCTATATGATGATATAAAACTTATGTCAAATGCTGGAAACCAACTGTCTGTTTTACTTTAGGAATGTAACTTTTTGGTTTTCTGTCTAAACGTATTGGTTCTTTCTTATCATATTATGCAAAATTTTCATGATATTGTTGACCAGAATTTAAAATTTAAATTTGGAGTGAAAACTACCAGGAGAGAATGACTAATGTTACGTGTTAACTTCTTTCTTATTACAAGAAGTAAGACCTTAATGATTCATTTAATCTATAAACATGACAATGTCAAAAGGAGAAGAAAAGGAAGAAGTTTTATGACTATTTGAAATTCAGTTACAATGTTTGATTGCAGGTTGTTGTAAAGGATTTTGTTTCCCGAGCAGTCATATCACAATTTAAAGCACATACCAGTCCAATATCTGCACTATGTTTTGACCCTAGTGGGACCCTTCTGGTTACTGCCTCAGTCTATGGGAATAACATAAATATATTCCGGATAATGCCATCTTGCACACGCAGTGGATCAGGTGTTCAAACTTATGAATGGGGTTCTTCTCATGTGCATCTTTACCAACTGCATCGTGGAATAACATCAGCTGTTAGTATACATTCAATTTAAAGATGATTATTGGTATCTAAGATTTGATTTTCTTGTAAGGCCCACATTCTTGTGAGTATTTATTATATTCCTTTTCTTGTGTTTATTTATTATGCAGATCATCCAGGACATTTGCTTTAGTCATTATAGTCAGTGGGTTGCAGTTGTTTCATCCAAGGGTACTTGTCATGTTTTTGTTTTGTCTCCTTTTGGTGGCGATGCGGGTTTTAGAATGCTTAGTTCGCAAGGTGAAGAGCCCTCCCTCTTTCCTGCTGTGTCTGTACCTTGGTGGTCTACTTCATCTTGCATCACCAATCAGCAATCTTTTCCACCACCACCGCCTGTTGCCCTCTCGGTAGTGAGCAGAATAAAATATAGTAGTTTCGGATGGCTTAATACAGTTAGCAATACTACTGCTGCAACAGGGAAGGTTTTTGTGCCATCTGGTGCTGTTGCTGCTGTTTTTCATAATTCATTATCTCAAAGCCTTCAGAATTCTAACTCAAGGGCCAATACCTTGGAGCGTCTGTTAGTTTATACTCCATCAGGTTATGTAGTTCAACATGAACTTCTGCCATCAGTTGGGGTTGAAGGATGTGACAGTGGTTCAAGGACCCAGTCAGCTTCATTTGTACATATGCAGGAGGATGAGTTAAGAGTAAAAGTTGAACCTATTCAATGGTGGGATGTATGCAGAAGGTCTGATTGGCCAGAGAGAGAGGACTCTGTTTCTGGTACCAATTTTCATGGACCAGATGCTACTGATGTTATTCAAAATAAATCAGGTTCTGGAGATAACTATGGAGTGGATTTTCTTTACATAAATGATGGCATCAGGGGGAAAAGTATGGCGAGGACTTATTCCGGAAAGCCTCACGAAAAATCTCACTGGTACCTGTCTAATGCAGAGGTGCAAATAAGCTCCGGCAGATTACCAATATGGCAAAAATCGAAGGTATTTCTTGTGTTAAAGTTGCAATGCTCATTATCTTCTATATTTTGGATGTCATTTCTTTATTTCATTGTTCTAGATCTGTTTTTACACAATGGATTCTCCAAGAATTGATACAGTTGCCGGTGGAGAGTTTGAAATTGAAAAGGTCTCCATTCATGAAGTTGAAATAAAGCAGAAGGAATTATTGCCTGTATTTGATCATTTCCTTAGCATAAAATCAGACTGGAATGACAGGTAATGATCATTTATTCCATACTTCCTTTCTGGTTTTGGTTCCTCTTTATTAATTGGTTTTTTGATTCTTGCCATGAAATTTTGGACTTTGTATCTTTGTAAAATATTCTGATTAAAATTGCTTTTGAGTTTTGAGCCTGTCTAGTGTTGGAAGTGGGCGATACTTCACTGTAATGTTAATTGAAAAAGGCATGTTACTGTAACCTTTTCAGAACTTCTATTAAACTGTTTTATTGTTGTGTTGATGTTGTTATTGCAAGAGAGGAACGGGTGTGGGAAAAATTTTACTTTTACATTGAACTTGTAGGTCTAGGTGTCACGTTGTTGGTCCATATTTTCTGGAGTTAATTTTATATCAATAACTATTTTTGTAGCTACAACCATACTTTTCCATACAATATTACATCATAAACATTATGGCTTTGATGCTACAATCATAGTTGTCAAAACGTGAATCATATCGTGAATCAATTTTTAATTTTTTCATATCGTATATCGTATCGTATCATGTATCGTAAGATACACAAACACATACTAAAATTTATAAAAATTATAAATATACATATATAAATGGTATATTTATTATAAATTTTGAATATATTTAACTAATGACTAATTTATTAATCACTTATGTAATAATATTTAACAAGCTAACTAAATAAATCAAACTAGCATGCGTTTATAACATACACATTCACATTCAGAAGTGATAATATATTACAAATGACCAAAAAATAATAATTTATTTTCATTATATTCATCAAATTGCCTAATCAACCACATCTAAGTCAATGCTATCATCATGTTTATAATTTTGCAAACTTATTTCTTCATTAAAATTTTCTTCATCGTCATTCCTCATTAACATTTACTATCTCTTCTTGTTCTTTTTATTTTATAGATTTTTTTTTTTGGCATTCTAGTTTCTTGGACTTATAATAATAATGAAAAAAATAAAAAATGTATATTGTCAATTAATATTTTATTCATAGTATATAAAATAAATTTGTAAATATTAAAGTGAAGAGTAAGTGTGTATTGTGTAGTCTAATTGTAAGAGAGAGATGAAATTTTTTTTATGAATGTGTTGTTTTAGTAAGCTAAATTAAGTAAACTAATAATGTTGTGTTAAAAACAAGTTTAACAACTTGTTAGATTCAAATAAAATATACAAATTTTAAAAAAAAATCTCATTTTAAAGTATTTGTTTATGTATCGTACGATACGTATAATTTTATGATACGATACGATACGATTCATACGATACGCACACTGTAACGTACAATTCATAAGCACTTACGATACGCTGATACGATATGAAATTTTTTACATACAATACGGTACGTATCGTATGATACGTACCGCGTATCGTACGATACTGACAACTATGACTACAATTTACAGTAATTTGGTAACGTAAATGTGTGACCCTCATCTTGGGTTCGATCCCCACTAGGAGTTCCCTTGAATTATCTTATACACCAGTTTTGGCAGGTGGGGTCATGTATCCGTGGTTTACTCCCTAGAGGTGGGTCCAAACTCCAAAGGGCCCTGCCTTGGTGAGGTTCCACTTCATCCAAAATAATAATAAAAAGTAAATGCGTGATCTTAGGGTCTAGGGGCATTTGCCAAGAAGGGTTCCATGTCATGTTGACTCTGATGTAGCATAGAATTATGATCTGTCAGATGCTATCAGAATATGTCTAACGTCTTAAAAGTCTTATCATTTTTCTGACTTCTGCTGAGACTGTCTGTGTCTTTTATCTTATGCTGATTGTTTGTGTTATTTATGGAGTAATTACTTGGTTGTTTGATTCAGAGGCCTTTCCAGTGGAGGATATCCTAATTCTACATCTGCAGAGCATCATCCAGGTGAAGGCAAGATCACAGAAGAGACTGTCATCTGTCACTCAAAGCCAGCATCACTTAGTTCAACCGAAAGCTCGGATGGGGGTAAGAAAGAAGGGCTTTTTTTTTTCTTTTTCTTTTTCTTTTTTTCTTTTTTTCTCTTGAAAGATAAAAGGATATTTAGACTTCATCCATCAATATTGTGCTTGATTGAAAACAATCTATGTCAAACCACTGAAATGTAATGCATGATGTGCAAATCCTTAAATAGCATAGCCAACATGCAATTCTGATTTTGTCTTTTATTTCAACAATTGAAGTCCACTTGAATACCTATTTATTTAATTTTTACGAACAAAATTCCTGTCAGGTTCATCAAGAAGAATTGAGAATTTTCCTGACTTTGATCAAATAAATAGTGAGAAGTCGTATGCATACAGTTGTCAAACTTTGAATGAGATTTACCCAGAAAGAAGACCCCTTTTTGAACCTTCCATACTGAAGCAGAACTCATTGAATACTGTATCTGCTCCATCTGAACATCCAAAACCTGTTGATTCTCAAGTTGACAGTTGTGTAACAAGAGATGCCCCATCTCCAAACACTGGTGGGATTGGGATCAGTGAAGTCTTAGTTTCAGGATCTGACCAACATGCTTCTAATCTGAATATTCTTGAAGAAGGGCATACAACTGTGCACTATCCTGCTGTAGATTTTGGACCATTAATTCAGGTGGGGCACTTTGAGGTATTGCAGGACAATGGGTGTGATGGGTTAACTGTGGTTGGTACTGGTGATGTTGATGGCAGCAGTAACCACTGTGAGAGGGAAAAGCTAGGGGAGGATGGGGAAGATGATGAAATGCTTGGTGGCATATTTGCCTTTTCTGAAGAAGGTAAAAACCTGAAACTATAGTCTCTCTGATTGTTTCTTTTTTGATAGATATGCGATAGAATTTGAAATCTATGGCATTTGTTCTATGATAATTGCTCTTAATCATAAGGACAAAACACCAATGGGTTTATATTTGGTGTAGGTAGGATTTGAAGTTTAAATCAAAATATCTTATTCAACTATAAAAAAACTTTACTAGTTTAGCTAATCGGAACTCCCTTAGATTTTATGACTACTAATTATGTGCAATCATTTTCTTTTCCATTTTTTATCATATATTTTTGCAGGTTGATGCATAAATTATGGAAAGCTTCTGGGATTGCACCTTTTTACGGAGTCATCTCATTAAGATGAAGAGAAAGTTCCAGTAAGGCCTTCCAGAGTGGGGATGGTGTAGAATCTTTTCACCTTCAAAGTGTAATGCAGTGTAAATAAGGAGTGACATGTTGGCAACACATTAAGCAAAGTGTTGGCAGCATATGTGATTAATCTCTCTCTTGCTCTCCCTCTATCTCTCTTTCTCATGTACATTCTGTAGATGGAAATTCATAAATTTGTGCAGGGTGCTAGTTTCGTTCAAGGGGGGTGAGTTTAAAAACTCTTTGGTAGAGTTTAATTCGGTCTTGAAGTTTCAGGGCAGACCGTATGTACAGCCGAATTGGTGTGAACAGGTTCTCTCCAGCTGTATAACTTTTTAGATTTTCTTCTGGAGGTAACAAAGTATGGAAAAATGAAAACAACATCGATTAATGGACATTGTCTTTATAGATGTTTTAATATTTCTTCTTAATAGCCGGTGGAAATTGCATACCACGGCCATTAGAATGTGTCAGAATTTTTTGTGCTCGAAAGATAACCCTTAAATTAAAATGGTGGGGATGAGGAATATATCTAATGTTGTGTGTTTATTTTGCTAGAAATTTGGCTTTCTTTTGCAGGCCTATATGTTGAAAGCGTTTAATTAAACTGGATATTGAAATAATATTAGTCAATATTTGTCGTTACAAAATCTAATCACACCTTTTTTTTTTTAGGGTGAAAATCTAATCACTTATTTAGAAATGGATGGATAATATTTTAAACTCTATAGTGGAGCCATTCTTTCTAATAAGAACTTTTTAGGATTTGGGGGGAAAACATGTGAAAGCTTTGGCTACAAAAACCCATACTCTTTTCTCTCTCTCTCTCTCTCTCTCACCCAAAAAAAAAAAAAAACCCTAAATTTGTCTCTCATGATGAGACCATTTAGCTCAACTAATTGATACATTTTTTGTGTTTTTAACTGAGACACTTGCAAATCCCCTCTTGCTCAATTTCCGAATTATTAAAAATAAAAAATTGTCTCCCATGGCCTTAATTGAAAATTAATATGATAAATACGAGTGAACAATGGCGAGGCTAAGAAATGTAACAAGAAAGATGGCGGGTTTCACGTTGAGGAAAAATGCAATCAAAGGGGAAAGTCCAATATGAAAAAAAAAAAAAAAAACACGCCATCTAGCTCTTGCCTCTTGCAGGCCTTCTTGTGGTCTACTCTCAAGAGTTTTTGAGAACCACATATTGGGTCCTTATTTTTTGTGGATTGTCCAATCCTTCCTGGGGATTGTGGTGTGCAGCATCTTCCAACCAAAGAATTGCCTCAATTGCTTTATTTAAGTTATCTCCAAGCCTAGGCAAAAACATCAGCGATGTCGACAGGGCAAGAAAAATAAAGATCGGAGGTATTTTGTCATTTAAAATGAAGTGGTTTCAAATTTCAACATTAATAAGTCAGTTGATTGAAGGCATTTTGACATTTGTAATGAAGTGATTTCAATTTCAAATCAAGGTAGAGTTGAAAGAGAAAGGAAGCCACAGAGAGAGAGAGAGGGAGAGAGATTTGTAATTATAATAGAATGGTATAAAAATAATAATTTATAAATAGGATTGTATAAAAGAATATAACATGTAAGGCAAAATGTAAGGCAAGATGGGTCAAGTCGAACTAGAATATAACATTTTTATCATCTCTAATCTTATTGGCACCCAAAAAGGAAAGGAAAATTATCTTTCACAATAGGAAAATAAGTTATAACTAACTACTGTTCAGCAAAAAAGGTATGATTAACTATTTTAGTTCCATTGCTTCTGCTTTCAGATTTGGAACAACTCTGTAAAAGATAAGATACTATCTTAATGCTTGCTACTTCTGCTAGAATTTATGCTACCAAACAAAGAATATCCCCCCTTTTTCTGTAACTATAACTTCTCTATGGATTTTAATAAACTTTGTAAAAGACTTAATACTTATATTAGAATTTATGTTAGCAAACAAAGAAGATCTTTATGATTCTTTTTATTATTGTAAAAAAAATTGTTGTTGTTGTTGTTTTTTTTTTTTTTTTTTTTTTTTTTTTTTTTTTTTATCTAAATGGAAATCCATATTATTTTTTTATAATAAAATGCTCACTAAATCATGTTAGATGGAATATAAAATTATGGACTTCCTTCATTTGAAAAATTAAGACATTTTGATTTCAGCATAAATTTATAAATATGAGAACAAATAAATAAAAATACATATTTCTTTATTTATTTATAACTTTTATGATAATTTACTTGGAAATAGCATAATTTTAAAACTACGAAACCAACTAGTTTCACACTGGAGGAACAACATTAATTGTTATAATAAGTGGAGAGGGAGATTTTCCTTATAAAGGAGAATAGGCAATTGCCGACTCATTTATTTCTTAGAACACTTCTACGATTAAAAACATTTAAGTAAATCAACCAAATATATAAAATCAAAGAAAAACGAAAATTTCACTTATAAATTTCAACTGTAGAATAATAAATAGAAACCATTTATCTAATTTTTAGTGTTCTACTCTATGTTTCACCATGTATAGTATGTTATGTATATTTTTTTTTTTCCTCCAAGCGTGAACACATCAACTTTTACTTTATATTTAAAATATGTATAACATTTGCAAATTTGGTTGTTAAATTATTTTTTTTTTTGGGGGAGAAGATTTTTGGTTGTCAAAACTTAAAATGTTTGATTAGCAATTAGAAAATCCAACTAAAGAAAATATCCACGCTGTTATCTCCGAATTCATGCATGTCTTTCGGTTTTATTTGGAAACTAGTAAAATGAATTATGGTTTGGTCAGAAAGGATGATCTCAAAATTCTTATCACGAGTATAAGAAACATAAACAAAAGAAAATTGATGATGAAGTTAAAAGAAATTGTCAAATTACGGAAAATAGAGACAAAGAAGGTGAAAAGAGGAGATTAAGAGAGGTCTTATTAGGAGTTCGGAACTTCAATAACAAGTATATAAATGAACAGTTGATAAGTGATGGTGACAAAGTCAAAAAGATATTCGGGGAGACAAAATGTTTTATTGAATTTTTTTTTTTTTAATTCTTCCAAAAAATTTAAAAAGTGGAGTATATCTTTAGAAGGGTATTTTTATTTTCTTCATAAATATGCTTATGTGAGACGGCAAAAAGTTGTGACTTATAAAGGAATAAATACTATTTAATTTATTGGCTTATTATAGCCTTATTTTTTCTAAAATCACATAATTAAATTTAATTAGAAAATTTAAAGCAAAACACTTAAAAAGTTGTGTTTAAGCTTGTACTTAACTAGTGTTAACTATTAAGTTATAAATTTTTATGAAAAATATTAACGAATGTCCTTAAAACATTGATTTAGAAATTATTTTTAAAAATATTTTATAGAAAAATAATATAGCAATTAATTTTTTTGAAAATTTTTTTATATTTCCTAAAAAGTGGTGTTAAAAACTTTTTTAATATAATTTATTAATAATTGTTCTAAAGATACTAGTTATCCTGACTCATTTTTCATTTATGTTTTTTAAAAGAAAAAAACAACTGTAAATTGCAATGTGAATAAAAAAAAAAAAAAAAAAGAAATAGTAGTAAATAGGTTTCAAGTATCAGAAACCAAAATAAGTAAGTTCTGAATTACCGTCATATGCTCGCATTAGTTATATCCCCGTTTATAGCAAGTCATTTACTAGATTTCCCAAAACTCTCTTTGAACGTTTTCCACGGAAACAGTCCTTATCTCAACATCACTGACCACTCTTTTACTGTATCTATTTAGTCAAAACTCAGAGATTATAATAAGATCTGCTTCATCTCCGCACTTCGTTTTCTGGGTCAGTCTCTATTGGGTGGTAAAGCTTAAAGCTTTGAGCAACAAAAGAAGCCATCATGGATGTTATGACGCAATTGCAGAGACAGTGGCGTGAACACACAGCTTATCTACGTAAGGAGGTCAGTTTTTTTTTTTTGGGTGTTTGTTATTGGAAGTTGTTCAAGATATGATTGTGTGAAATGGATCTCTAGGTGGGTTTGTTCTGTTTAAGCCCAATTATTTGTTTCTTGGGAAAGTTTTGTTTTTTTTCTTTGAGAGGATAAGTTTTGATATATCAGATGTTATCTAGAAGATAATTGAAGACATGCTGTGAATTTTCCATGTTGAAAGACTTAATATTGATCAGAATATATATATATATAGGCTTGAAAAGTAAAAACTTTCCTTGAAAATTAGCCTATTTTGCAATGAAACAAATAGAATATGTACTAGTTTCTTTATGTGTTTCTTTATCTATTTGGGTTGGTAGAGGAAATCTGATGGGTTTTGTTGGTGATGAAAAGGGATATTTGGATGACCAGTTTGAACAACTTCAGAAATTGCAAGATGAGAACAGTCCAGATTTTGTTGCTGAGGTTGTGTCTATTTTCTTTGATGATTCTGAGAAGCTCCTCAACAATATGGCCAGAGCTCTGTGAGTACTTGTTATCTATGTGGTTGATTTTGGAAAAAAGTTTGTTTATTACCCCTTTTTTTGGATAAAAGGAAATGTTTCACTAATAGAAAAAGGGTTAATTTTTTTTTTTATTGCGTTTGTAGAGAACAGAAAGTTGTGGATTTTAAACAGGTAGATGCCCATGTTCATCAGTTCAAGGGTAGCAGTGCCAGGTATTTGCGGGTTTTCTCTGTTACTCTCTATTTGTTTATTGCTGCATCAGTATTAATATTATGGTTCTTGAAAGAAACTGAAACTGGACCTGTTTATGTTTGGAAATTAAGGTTAACTCATGTAGAAAATATGGTTTTGTATCTGCTTTACTTATATATTTATCTTTTATGTTTTGAAGTGTTTGATTACATTTATCTTTCCTATGTCTAACAGCATAGGTGCAATGAGAGTTAAAAACTTGTGCATTGAGTTCAGAAATCATTGTGAGGCCCAGAGCCTTGAAGAGTGAGTTCATCTTCATTCTTTTTTCTCCCCCATCTGATGTAATGTTTTAGAGTTAAACCAATTTCTATTTGATGATTGTCTACACAAAACAGATGGTTCTGTACATTTTGACTCAATTATGTTCAAAATCCTAAATTCCTCGATGTGGCTCTAGCAAATTTTTATATGAAAGAATCTTGGAAGTTTTAAATGAAGAATATAAATCTAGTAAACAAGATGTCCAAATTTATGTAACACACTTGCCATCATAATTTTGTTAGAGAATAGCTAAAATGATCCAAAAATTCAATATTAATTAGGTCTTTAAGAAATTGTTTTAGTCTTCTGATTCTATTTGTTTAAGTCTTAAAATAAGGAGATTTTTAATTTTGGTTTATCCAATATTTGGACTAGACTTAAGCATTCAGTTTTTCTGACATTAATTGGCATTGACTTTTCACTTGAAATCATGAGGGGCCATTTTCATATGAACCTTCGAGATGCTCTTTGATGGAAATAAATAGAAGTAAACTGTAAGATATTTTGTATATGATTTAGGTCTTCTTGAATGTTGTCATGATTAAGGTAAATCCCAGAAGAACTTCATATCCCTTTACTTTTGTTTGTATTTCCAGTTTGATTTAAACCAATAGCATTTGTTCCATGATAATTGTAAAAAATTACTAGGCTAAGATACCTATGGGCTTCACATTCCATTTTATAGATAATACACAAATCCTAAACATGATGAAAGAGGCTGTGACCATGATTATTGCACCAAAGTGTGAATGACTCAAGATTGTTTTGGTGCAGGTGTGTGAGATGTTTGCAAAAACTGCAATATGAGTACTCTGTACTGAAAAATCAGCTTGAATATTTATTCAGGGTAAGTATTAACTATTAAGTATTAACTTCCATTCAAGTGAAGTGGTGTGTGTTGTCAGAATGATTTTTATCATAAAGTGTCAATGCTTGCTTCATGGGGAAGATAACCTTATATGTTTAAAATAAGCATTCAAAATTTCAAATCATCATCTATGTTGAAACTCCACTTTTTGGCCTTCTACAACCCCTTTTTTTGTTGGGCATCTAATATGTTTCTCCTCACAATGGGAGATAGCTTTGAATGCTTCCTTCTATTGGATGCTTAATAACATCTTTGAGCAGTAGCTTTGGCTAATTATCTAGTTTGTTTAACCATTAGCTTGTCAGTTTTGGTGGTAATAGCGTTTTTATTGTAAAATCTTATTATTTCCATTTTGTTGGTCACTGTAGCTCGAGCAACAGATCCGAGCTGCTGGTGTGTAACGGTGATGTCATCCCCTATAGGCAGAAACGAGGAGATATGAAGGATCGATGTTATAGATATTCTATATTGAGTTTTTGTGATGTTGAAATTAATCCTTCTAGACTTTCTGGAGGATTTTTCTAGTTTTATGTCTAGAGCTTACATAACTGGAAAGTGCTAATGTGAATAAATATTTTACCTTCTTTATACAGAACATACAGTTTCCTTTTGCTGTTCCTGTTCACTAGTTGAAATTTTTGTATTGGTTGTTTAGATGGTTGAAATTTTCTGGTGGTTTTTTTTTTCTACCTATTAATGCTAATGGTTAATTTTGTATTTCTTTCTTTGATGGGTTAATATGAAGTTTAAACAAGCCTCCAAAAGTTATAGGATCATGTTAGCAGTTTAATTTTACATAACCGCAAAATTCTTTGAAGGTGATTGTAAACAATTCCTCTGTTGGTTCCTTGCTAGGATAGTGAGTCAATTACCTCAGATTCTTGGATATAATGATTTACCTCTAGTTTTAAGGTCCAAAAGAATGGAGATTTGATTCAGAAAATTCTCTAGAAGCTATTTTAGTGCATTCTTTTGATAAAAGCTATACACAAGTTATGAGATATAAAAATATATATTTGGTTTTGGATTGGTCTTTGGTGGGCAAATAAAGTAGAGAACCCAGCATAGCATACAGACGGCTTTGGTGAGAAAATGGAATGGAGAGCCCAACAACTAAGGTTCGAAATCACACTAAAACTTATGGATCAGGCAAAGGTGAAGTCTGGTTCTACTATTTGTGCAATTCAACTTGGGTTACCTCTAATGTGCTACCAATTTTCACACCGTGACAATGTAAAAAAATGCTATTTTAATACACCAAAAACCTATTTTATTATTTTATCACATCATTTTATAATATTCCATTTATCAGATGTTTTATCATTCAATTTTATACATTAAAATAATATTTACTACACATTAAATTAATATATTATCTCCTCCCCATTATCATCAATAATAGCAACAACATCAACGACACAACCACCAGTCACCAATATCCACTGCCGCAACAACACCTCTATTGCAAACCAACAACCACAATTACTCACCAATATGGCAATATCAAATCAACCCAAATTGCAGCCAAAAAAAAAAAAAAAAAACCCACAGATTGCAGCAAAAAAAACCCAAATTTCAAGCTCACACCGCCAAGCACCACCTTCAACCACCAACCACTGGTTGCTGTTAAAACCAATCTACCACCATCGATGAACCCAAGAGAATCAATGAAACCTTCAGAGAATCGGTGAAACTAAGATTGAACAGCGAATCGGCAACTCTAAGATGAACTAAACCGATTTGGTGTATGAGATAAAACAGAGAGGAGAGAGCGAACAAAAGGGGAAAAAAAAACCGATAAAGGAGATTTTATAGATCAGTGATGATGGAATTTGTGAGATGGTAGAGAGGAAATCGGTGGCGGCTCATGATTCATGAATGGGAAGAGAATAGAGCAAAAGGGAAGAGGGAAGAAGAAAGGGTATGGGAGAGTGGAGATGAAGGCGGTGAATCTGTGACTGAAAGAGAAGATGAAAGAGATATTTTAATTGGGATGAGAGAGAAAGATGAATAAAATAATAATAAACCATATGCCATTCTTCGTCTATACCAGGCCAAAATTGGAAGAATACTGTAGCATGTTGCAAAAGTTTGATACATCTGATAAAGCTCCGTTTTTGGTGTTTGGTGTGCCAAATGCCAAATATTATAGCATTTAACACAAATACATTTGCTGTGGATGCTCTAATCTAGCAAACACAAGCCAATAGGCATCCTAAATTGTTTATGGTACGGTAAATATTGGTCATCAAGCTAGTAGAGTTATTGTGCAACACTACTATTTTTTTAAATGGAGTAAACAAAACTTCGAAGAAATAAAATTTCAACGTGCCATAGATTCCTTTCCATTTGACTGTCTTATCTTTCTTTTTTGGAAAATAAAGCCCACCTGAAAATCGATCTGTATTTGATTGCTACATTACTTGGGTACAAGTGTACAACATGGTACAGGGTGGTCCAAACTTGAAACCCAAAATTAATAATTAGTGCAGCTAGCTCTGAGCCCTCCTGACATCTGCAGTTGAAAAATCTATATAGAAAAAATAAAATACTATAGCGGCAAGCAAAATCCAAACAACATTATTTATGTCAAAGATAAGATGATTTGAGAGTGATATGTAGCATTCTCTCAAAACATTACTCTGAAAACATTTAATTTACTAAGGCTTTATGTGGAAGCCTTCTCTGCAGCTTGCATTATTGTATTTAATTTAATTTACTAAGTTGTATTTGTATTTATTTTTGAGGCTGCTTTCATTATTGAACGTGGAGAAATGATGTTATATGGGCATAGGATTTTAATCATGAGCCTCACTTTTTGGTTTCATGCTACCCTGAGGTCTCATACTAATATGGTCCAAGGATTACTTACAAGTTACCACTTAGCATCCTTGTAGATGACTCCAAATTTTTTGCTGAAGTGAAATGACTATAAGATTAGGGATATACAAAATATTGATTTTGATAATCTAAAACTATGCTTTAAATTTATTCATCTACTTTACAAATATGCTTTGTATCTATCATCTATGATACACTAGTTAGTTTCACTTAACAATGCTCATGATTTCACTGTGTGATCTGAAACGATAACCCAAATATTTGAGCAGTTGAACTTGATACAAGCAGACTTTTGTACTGAAAATATATAGCACAATTTAATAAAAATCTTTACCCCAAGGGGTTCTCTTTTTTCAAAAAACAATGTTCATGATGTGCTTTTTTTTTTGGGGGGGGGGGGGGGGGTATGTTTTTCCCCATAATTGATTCATTTCTAACGTTAATCAATGGGTATTAAAAAAAAATTGAAAAACCTCAGCAAATGAGAAATGACACATTCCATCATTTTGCTATTTAAGGTTATACTAAATTCTGCATAATTACAAAAGCAATTCAGTACGCTTGCGTTTTTTCTTTTTTTGGGAAAACTTGAACTACCCTGAATTGCCAACTCATTCTTGTATGTTTTTGGCTTCTTTTTTAATGAAATGTTTTTGGCATTAAGTGTGGTGACACTGTCTTATCAAACGCAGTTTAGAATTATAATTTGTGAATAAATTATAGTTGGTAGAACATAAAGTTGGACATATGATTTTTATTTGTAATTTGTTGCATCAAAAAGGATAGTAATTTGTTTAAAAAATTTCAAGAAAATAAAATGTAATTTATCCTTAAAAATTAAGCTTAGAATAATGCTACAAGCACAATAATTTTATAATTTTTTTCATAATTGTTGAATTGATAAAAGTTTAACTACAAAATTAGTTGTAGCATAAGGCTACAACTTTACTCAATATCATTAAAATTATTATATATTTCGAAAATTTAACAGTTGGATTGCTTGTTTTTTACGTTCTTAATACACATATCAAATTTTGTGTCAATAAAATATTACTTACTATACGATCTATAAGATTATATTTTATACATAATTTTAAACTACAAAAACTTGTAATTTAAACAATTTATTGATGAGATAGCTATTGATCTTTAATTCTCTAGAAATTTTGCAAGTATAGAAGATATAAGAAGAAAATGTAATCCAATGGCGGCTTTATCGAAATTCACCTCTAATAAAAAAAATATTGAGTAAGGTTATAGTTTTAAGCTACAACCAATTTTATAATTAAACTTTGTCCATTAATTTTTATATGAATCCACCACCTGATCAATTATTATTTTCCACTGATTAAGAACTTATCTAAAAAAAAAAGTCCTCAACTGTCGTGAAAAAAAAATATATAAATTAATTTTTAAGGATAATTAATAACAAATCCATAAATAAAATGTAATTTTTATTTTGTCTTTGTATAAAAGCCATACAATGTAATTGGAACTAAATTATGTGCTCTAAAAGTAGGTTCGTTGTAAAGAAGGTAGCTTAGGTGGATGAAAAAGACAGCCTACCCAGGTTACATAAATACACATGTTGGTCCTAGTCTTATAGAAGAAGAGAGTGTAAATCCATACATAAAACTCCATAATAGTCTGATGCAAGGACATGGCCATGGACCAGAAAATCCCTATGATGGGGTGAGTATTGTGGTTGTTGGGGTTGGTGCAATCTTCACGCATGCCCATGCAAAGTTGAACATGGTGGGGCATATGATATAAAATGAGGGGGTTGAAGTTGCTGATCTGAATTACCTGCAAAGTAATACAGGCTGGTTATATATATTTTACTGCATTAGTCTAATTTTTATGTGATTTTTGAACTAAACCTTGAAACATTTTCTTATGAACTTATACAAGTGTTACATAAAATGCTTTTGACTCTTTTTTGTTTTATGTTTTTACATATTGTGTTATTAATTGTGATTCTAGGTGGTCTTATATAATTTTTTGCAGAGACTTTTTCTTCTCTCCAAATCATGTTTCATTTTCTTTATGAATTCCTTTCCACCACATCCCTATTATATATTTGTCCTCTTATAGTTGTCTAGTCTATCTTGTCTAGAAATAGCTTCTGTCATTGTACATTACCTTTTGCTTTAATGATTAACCACGTTTTTTGATGAGGCTCATTTGAAGATTAGAGTACAAGATACAATTTAATTTGTCCAACAAACTCCCTAAAAATTATAATAGTTTAGTTTTACTGTTTAGTCTCTATTGCTTTTGTTGAGATAAGTACATATCGTGTGGTTTAACAAATAACAACCAATCTTGTGATGCAAGAAACAAATCTTGCAAGTTCTACTAGCCATTGACATTTGACACCCTTAAACCAATTACAGTAATAAAGCCTAATGTGTACTGAAAGAAAAGAAGAGTAAGTTCCTCAAAGGTCATTTGTCTCATTTTAGCCTGTGTCATACGGCAGAGCTTGTTAGGTTCTTCGGAGGTACCTTTTTGACCTTTTGCGAATTTAAGTCTAAATGTAGAGTGGACTGTGGACAATTAGCATTAGCAGAATGTGCTACAGAAACTGACTTTTTTGGTTCTTTGATTACTTTTACTACTATAGCAGTTGAGTGTAAATTTATTGCTTGGTACTACTGCGTATGTTCTTTCTTTGGGTCCAAGAAAGGGATGTGCCATCAGATGGCAACAGAATGCTGAAAATTTGACTTTTACCAAGTTTTTTTACTCCACCTGATACCACAACAGTCCATTGTGGAAAAACTGTGAAACAATATAGTACTCTGGGTCTAAAGTTATGCCCTTTCAAGAGACTTAATAGTTACTATTAGTTAAATTAAAGAGCTCTAGGATTTCAATGTACAATGTACTGATATTTTCGAACACCTCTTTTAGAAGAGAAAAAAGACAATGGATATAGTGATGCCTGAATTGTGGTGGGAAAAAGATTTGTTCTAATGTTATTACATCCATTCTTTTCTTTTCTTAAAAAAAAAAAAAAAAATCTGTTTATGATAATGTTATTACATCCGTTCTTCAAATGGTTGAGCACAGTTGGTGCATTTTGGATTGGGGTCAATGATTTGGTGGCCAACATACCCCCAGAAAAAGGCCAGAACCATCAGTGTCGATGGAAATATGGAAAAATCTAGCTGCATAATGTAATATCAATTTATATGCACTGAAAACTTTAGTTTTAAAATTACGTGAGCTGATGACTAATGCTTGCATAGACTTTCCCTTTTATTTTACTTGTCCATTTCATCATGAACTTTCCATTTGCATGAGGTCCCCAAAAAAAGTTGATTAGCTTTTTCAAGCAATGGATGGTGTAAGGTGCACTTTTCAATTTTTAAATATTATTACACGTATGTTTACACATTTTTTTACTTATACTTATTTTTAAAAAATACAAACAACGTTATTAGAATAACGTTACCAAACGCCCCAGTTTTCTTGTCTTTTTATCACCTTTGGTTTGTGTTAGAGGAAAAGTGGCCTAAAGTAGCTATTAATCATTCCTACCCCAACAAGGAAAATTAAACCTGTAACTGTGGGCCTGTGGCCAACACCAAATTACAACCCAATTATATGATATACACCTTCTTTTTGGCAGAATTTCCTAGTTCTTATTTTGCTAATCAGGCGTTTGAACTCCTAATGTATCCTACTAATTTTTTTAGCAAATATCAAATAATCATCGAGATGAATCCTTTGAGTAATCACAAAGGCATTTGAAACATCCAGTCAGTCACCCATGATCCAACAATGCATAGGAATTGATGTGGTATAGCATCAATTGGGAGTGGGACTTTTAAAAAACAAAAGGTACAAAAGGAACTTCATTGAACACTAAAAAGCATATAGACATAATGGTTAACAGCAAAAACAAGTTTGTTTGGGTACACATTGTTCATATCTAAATCAACAACAAAAGAACATCAGAACTACATTCATTCGCATCTCAGAATCCATAAGTGGTTTATATCAGTTGTGACATTTAACTCACAGGTTACTTGGGCAATTTTGGTCAGCTGGCTAGATAAATCATTAGAGTGAGTGATCACAAACACAAAACAAAAGGGTATTGAAGTTTCACTTAAGAGACTTTCAATTCAACAAGAAACCACTTTTGATTTGCTTGGCCCCAACCCCACATTACCAAAATTGCACAAGTACCTTGTGAGTTTTACAGCTTTCAACTTACAAGTAAAGCGAACGAAACGACAACTAGTACTAGCAGTATCATGTTCATGAAATACGAGACAACACTAACACTTAAAGCTTAGCTGGCACCACCTCACAGTCTTCCCCACATTCCTGCTCACGTGTCACCCCATCACAGGCCAGTGACATTTAATCTGTATCACCTCCAGTCATCTTTATCACAGTCACGTGATCCCCGTCCTGAGTGTACCTCCCGAACCTGATGACATGGCACCACAAACCTCAGGCTCGGACAACCGTTTGCACCCGAACCTCTTCCCAATAAAGAAACAAAATACTACCAAGAATCCACATGGAAAAAAAACCAATAAAATTAATAAAAATAAAACCAACAAGTAAAAAATAATTTCTGACCGTGTTTCCTTCACAGTAATGAGTAAACCAAATACACACACTCGCAGTCTCACAGATACAACAATACCAGTTCATAAGTTCATTGCGTCTTCTCTCAGAAGCCACAATAATGAAAAAGCAAAGCTATTGTCATTGAGAGTAAGTAGTAGAGCAAATAAAAAGAAGCTTCGTCATTGAAAGTATTCAAGTATAGCTTGCTTTCGAAGCCACCCCATTTTCTCTCTCACTCTCTCTCTCCATCTCTCTATCTCTTTTTTTCTTTTTGATGCTGAAAGTTCCGCCATTAATAAAAGCTCTCACCTTCTCACGCCGTTTCCCACGAGAAACCGGTCGGTTCCTTTCACGGAAAAGCATTCTCATTACACTCACATTATCATTACTCTCACTCTGCTATAAAAATCCAATCTTTGACAAAACCCATATCACAAACTCACTTCCATCTCTTCTTCCATGGCTAGCCCAAGAGACTTCAGGCTTTTGGGTCTTCTGGGTCTGTGTTTTTTTCAGTACAATCTATTAGTGTTAGCGATTCTAAACCCAGTTGATTTTCTAGCTCTGCAATCGATTCGAAAAGCTTTGGAAGACTTGCCCGGGTCGAATTTCTTTGCTTCATGGGATTTCACCTCCGACCCATGTAACTTCGCCGGAGTTTATTGCGATTCCGATAAGGTAATCTCTCTCAATCTTGGCGACCCGAGAGCTGGCTCCGCCGGGTTATCGGGTCGGATTGATCCTGCAATTGGAAAGCTCTCCTCTCTAGCTGAACTCTCCGTCGTTCCGGGTCGGATCTTCGGAGCTCTGCCCCAAACATTGTCTCAACTGAAGAGCCTCCGGTTTCTAGCGATCAGCCGGAACTACCTCTCCGGCCAAATTCCGGCGAGTCTCGGCGAGCTCCGGAACCTCCGAACACTCGATCTCAGCTTCAACCAGCTCGCCGGAGAGATACCTCGTACCATCGGAACCTTACCGGAATTAACCAACGTCATCCTCGGCCACAACCGATTCACCGGTCCGGTCCCTCTGTTTCACTCCCAAACCCTAACCCGGCTCGACCTTAAACACAACGACCTCTCCGGTTCAATCGGACCGGATTCACTACCTCCCTCTCTACAATACCTTTCACTCTCCTGGAACCGGTTCACCGGCCCAGTAGACCGGGCCTTAACCCGGATGAACCGGCTAAACTACCTAGACCTGAGCATGAATCAATTCAGCGGTCCAATCCCAGGCCGAATCTTCACCTTCCCAATCAACAACCTCCAATTGCAAAGAAACCAGTTTTCCGGCCCGGTTCAACCGGCTGATCAGGTAACAATCCAGACCGTTGATCTGAGCTACAATAGGCTATCCGGTCAAATCCCACCCATGTTCTCGACCGTACAGAATCTTTACCTGAACAACAACCGGTTTACCGGTCAGGTCCCTGGTAGCTTTGTTGACCAGTTGCTAGCTGCTAGTTTACAGACACTGTATTTACAGCACAACTATCTAACTGGGATTCAGATAAATCCAACGGCTGAGATTCCTTTGAGCAGTTCGTTGTGTTTGCAGTATAATTGTATGGTCCCACCCGTACAGACACCGTGTCCGTTGAAGTCAGGGAAACAGAAAACGAGGCCTACTGAGCAATGTAACGAGTGGAAAGGGTAAACTTGGAATTTCCAGCCTATATCTCAGGGGCAGAATGGGAAAAGAAAAAAAGAAAGATAAGATTTTTATCATATTTTTGTTGGTGGGGGTTGGGAGGGTTTTTGATTCATTATTACTTTTGTGATATAGAATAGTGGGTAAAGTTTTAGGAATAAGGAGAGATTGTGGATAAAAAGAAAAAAAAAATTGTTTTGCTCTACAAAAGAATGTTATTAATCTATATAGTGTAAGCTGAGTTATTTTTTGTTATTGATTTATAGATATAGAAAGTAAAGTATTATTATATATTGTGTTGTTGGCATTTATTATGTTTCTGTTTTATGAGAGCACATTATGACATTTACTTCAGGACCTGTTTTTTTAAACTAAGACATCAATGGGTTCTTTGATGTAGATGGGGATTTGATTACAAAAAGAGTAAACTTGTTGAGCTAGTTATAGTTCACACTACTGACTTTGTATGCAATTTGTCAGCACTTATATGATATCTTACAATTGTGACCAGCCAATGGTGAGGGAGCTTAAATTAAAGTTGACAGATTGTCCTTTAGCATTCATGTAGCCTACAACAAATGGGGCATATCCTTTATTTGTCCCAAAGTGATTTATAAAACACTTGTCTTCTGTAAGCTAGCCGTTTCTTTGTAATTTCTAGGAAGAATCTTATCTGTTGGGAATGATTGTGTTTTGTTGTTTTGAGTTAGCAGCCTGCTACTGTGTCTTCTTGTAAAAATACAGGGCATGGGCTGATTTTGGTGATTTAGACTGATCTATTCATATTGGATAAAAGTACAGTTATGTTTAAGAAGAAAAACAAGAGTTTTCAAAAAGCTATAAACAATTAAGCTAATAAACTTCATAAAAAGATCAAACCTAACTCACTTGCCTTTCATTAATATAAGCATCTGAATCTGATTCATTCATTCCAAAAAAAAAAAAAAAAAAAAAAAGTAGCTTTTTTTAACAGAAAACCAAGCTTAAATCAGTTCATTGCAGTTCAAAACCAAGCATATAAGCTAGGCTCTTTTGCTTGTGCTTGATTTATAATTTCCAAATGAAACTAGCTTTTTTTAACAGAAAACCAAGCTTAAATCAGTTCATTGCAGTTCAAAACCAAGCATATAAGCTAGGCTCTTGTGCTTGTGCTTGATTTATAATTGCCAAATGAAATTGTACTCGCACTGGCAGCTGGTATAGCAGCTTTCGATATACATTATCACATATGGGCTCCCAAATTTGTTTTTGTTTGTTTCTAGAATTTCCTTTCTTTTCCTGAGAAGAACTTAAGAAAGTTTGTAGGGAAACTTTCATTGCTGGACCTATGCTTTTTTGCTTTTTTGATGCACGGCTTTTGTGTGAATGAATGCCATCATTGAGACCAGCTAGATGAGTGAACTAACATTCATATGCCACTTCTATTTTATGTGCCTTGTAAGCTTGTAAACCAGATGGTCCACTTGATCATATAAAAACGAGTTTTATTTTTTATGATTTAAAAAAAGATTAATATATATGCTTAGAAAATCTAAATAACTAAATCACAAAAGAGACCATGAATGATATTTCCAGATTTTGACTGACCTTTTACAAGGTAAAGGGTCCTATTGTGTAGCCAAAAACTTGGATCATCTATCTCTTTCTTATGTCCTAAGAGAAGGACATGAGAATAGGTGGGGTTAGATAATTATTTGGTGAGTTTGGGGCCTGGGGCATATAGAAGGGAGCAAATACTAGCAATCGCAAAAGGTCAAATCTAAGAAGCTTTTTAAACTCATTTCAGTCATTTGTATGCCTAGGGTTGTTGGAGTGAACAACTTAGCACATGCCAAAAGGTGTAAAAACGCATTCCCCATGAGTCCATGATGACTTCTTTTGGAACTGAAGGTCAAACCCAATTTTATTTTTCAAGATTCTAGGTCTTTTACAATGCTTTTGGGAACTATGTAATCTTATATTTCTCAGAGTTTCTTTGGCTAGGAAACAGATTAATTCCCAGATCAAGGACTTAAGTTTCTGATCTAAGAAAATGAATTCCATGCAAATTAGTGAAAGTGTTTGCAAGAATACATAATGGTTGAAAATTGAGTATGAAAATGAGAAACATAATTAGCTTGTGCAGAAAGGCAGTGTGGGTTTAAGATTATGAGTAATAATTTAATCACTAGTAAGCCACTGAGATAATGTTTGAAGCTTCTTTTTAAGTGGGGGCCTAGTCTTTTATGTTCCCTCATTATCCTAATATGGACTTTAACTACTCCATGTTGTTACTTCCCCCTAGTAGGAATCGTCATTGATTATTATGTTAATTTATTTGTGTTGCTTCTTTGAAAATCTTTGACTATCACCTAAAGTAGGGTCCCTCTCATTGTTTATGTTCCCTCATCATGTTAAGCCCCCCCTCCCCCAGTTAATCTATGTTGCTGAGCTTCCATCATAATTATCACACAATTGAGCCAGTCAAAATGGTGAATCCATTTGTAATCATTTTAAAAAATTTATTTCAGCTTAGATCTAATTTAGAAAATTCTCCTTCCTAAATGTTTGATGAACCAACCCCTCCTAAGGAGTGCCACTGATTGGACTTGGCCTTCTAGGACTTTAATGATTCAGCTTTCTTTTGCCCAAAGGGTAACATACTAAACCCATCTCCTTGAGGGAAGATTATCACTGTTTCTGGAAGAAAAGACAATATTAAGAAAAATGCCTTGAATTACCATACAAGAGATGCTATCTATATTCTATACTACTAGCCAAATGGTAGAGATTTTTCTTCTTTTGTTTTTTATCAATAATTTTTACGCTTCTCAATTTTATGGGATCAAAGTTTTGGGATTACACTGTTGATGGTCTAGGACTTAAAGGAGAAAATTGAACAATTAAGATCAATACATGGTGCCAACTGCTAACAATCTTTTTAAGTCAAATGATATTTTATAGTGTCTTCAATGGAAACATTCAAAGTTTGAAGGGTTTGAATTCCCATTCTCACTTAAAATATATCCAAAAAATATTAGTACTCAATTTGATATTCTATTTTATTCAATACCCGAAAATACAAAACATTTTAGTGACACATTAATGAGTTGGGCTTATAGGTTACATTACTCAGGCTAAACCCCTCTTTTATCCCTTAAACATTGAGCCTCCAGTGAAATAAAATCATAATTTTTTTATAGAGATTTTAGCAGGTAGAAAAAATAAAGGCTAAAAAAACCCAAAAAAAAAAAGGGGGAAGGAGAGGGAAAAAGAGGAGTTATGATGAAAATTGTTTTATAAGGTATTGAATGCGGCACATGATTGCTTAGGTTCTTTATTTTTATTTTATTTTATTTTTTAATCATATATGATTGCATAAATGTACTTTGGTTTTCATTTTTTTTTTTTGGAGAAAGAAAACCAGCACAAGCAAGGCATGCGAAAGCATTTAGTTTTCCATCAATAATTGCTTAATAACTAGGGCACTCAAACATTCGTAGTAGACCAGGAAAAATAGGACTGAAGCTTTTCTTTTGTTGATTCGTACTAGTATTAGATTTAGAGCTTGTGGGTCATTTGTGTTCTTTGGAATACAATTCCTTCTTCCAACTTTTTTTTGGTTTTTGTTTTTTACTTTTTCCTGTACACCGAAAATATTATGGTTATTATTGGAGTGGCCCTACCATCGAATCAAATAATGAGATATTAATATTAGTCATGTAACGTTTTCTTTTCTTTCTTTCTTTTTTCCATCCAAAATTCACACCCTCACTCACATGGCACCTTACTTGGAGTCACCAACACAAAAAATAAATAATAAATAATAAATAAAAGACCACAATTAATTCACACTCATTTTCACAATTATCTAATGTAGCTAACTATGAGTGGTGAAAAAAAGGTAGTGAATCTATATAAATGTGACAAACAATCAATTATAGTTTGCCACATAAAATAGTTGTGAAAATTGGTATGAAATTGGTTGTGATCCTAATAACGTAAAAAGAAGGGACTTGTAAGTAAATGTTTAAATTTTTCAGTGAAAAATTCAGCTCATTTTTTATCATTTGAGCAGGGTTTGAAAAAAAATTCTTCTAATATTATAATTTTTATCACACAATGTCACAACTTATATACATCTATACTTATGATTTAATTACATGATTTACACATTAATCCACCTATGATTTAATTATATGATTTACGCATGAATCCACCGCTGCTATTTGGTGAACACGTGCAAGTTGTGAGAAAAGGCAAAGTGTGTATCCCAAGATTCTTCCTTGGAATATTGAACTTTTAATTGAAAAGTAATCTCTCTCTCTCTCTCACAAAAAAAAAAAAAGTAATAAAAGACCCAAAGGTACCAGCCCATCTCAATGAAAAGAGAGAAGTGAGAGGGGATGGGCCCGTGGGCATTACAGGCTGCAATGGAATGGGCGAAAGAATTGGGCCTCTCCGGAGGTAGAGCAAAAAGACCCAAAAAGAAGAGCACAGCCTATATCACATTTGATTTGATACCTTAACACCATTTGCAAAAAGACCCCAAAAAAAAAAAAAAGTGAGGGAGCACAGCTCTCATGCCTCCATGGGAGTCCTGTGACTTCAGTCCATCATCCTGACAATGGGATTCAATTGGACGGCTGTGATCTTGCCACACCACTCATAGATATAAACACATTCCATTAGAATAAAAAAAATGGTCAAATGTTTTGACTGATGTGGAATAGGCTACCCATTTCTCAAAACTTGCTAGAAAGAATTTTATTTCATTTTTATTAAAATACAGAAAAGCACACATTTGGCTGTGTATTTGCATTAATACATATGCAGTACCATCATCCATGACTTTTACACAAAATATGAAGATCGCAATCCTCACTTGTAGTGGTATTTTATGTACAACTTAAGATGATGAATATGAGAATTTTTTGTACTTCATATTGCTCATCAGTTGCACCTTATTTGATAGTGAAAAATGTAGCTTGAACCATATACAAATATTTACCAAACGGTATCATAACTATCTTGCACAAATAACAAGTGGTCTTCAATACATATATCTCCGAACTCTCTTCTCGATCACGGGTGCCGTTGCTTCGCCACTCCCAGGAAACTCCCATTTGACAATATCCCCATCCCAAGATGAGCTAAGAAGCATAGGGTAATAAGGGTGCCAACTACAGTCTCTAACAGGTGATTTATGATGCTTGAGTGTTGCAACTTGCGCTCCACTCACCTATGAACAATTACCAAGTTACCGTCAATCAATATAATTGTGCAAAGCTAAATGCTTGGCATTCAGCTTCAAATGTGGACACAACAATGACAGTTTGGCAAGTTATTCGAGATCTTCAGATTACTTTCTACTTTCATATTTAATTTTGTGGACATCATGCAAACATAGTGTATATTGAACGATAAATTGTAGCTTTTTTTATATGTGAAAAGACACTGATGATTTTATCATCCAAATAAGAGTACATCTAACAAGTACCAACCAATGTATCGTATGAGTCCCAACAACTGGTTTGAGTTTCAATCTCTCTTCAAACAAGGCATAAAAAAAGGTCAAGAGGATTGCAACCCCTCATCCTCCCAGCCTCATCTGAGTAACTCTATTTCAGAATTACCAACAGAAAATAAAGCATGCAGTCACAGATAACAAGAAAAGCAGTATTTGATTACGTACCAAATCATAAATATAAACACATGAATTGTGAGATCCAGTGTATATGTACTTTTGACCAGTGCTGCAAAATGTCAAGAAATTGATGTTAACATTTTGGACAATAGTCAGTACTGTACAAAAGGAATTTAATCCCAAAAAAAAAAAAAAACGACGACGAAAAAGAAGAAGAAGAAGAAGAAATCTTGCAGGAAACCAAGAGTAAAAACTTTTTTATATCTTAATTCAACCATGGGCCCCTTGGGAAGTCAAAGTAAAAATAGATTAACCAGATCAACATAGAAGGAGAGCTCTATTGATTCAGGTTGACCAAAAATAATATCATCAAACAAACAGCTTGGTGCTTACCTATATTCTGGGGAGAAGTAGCAGCGAATAAGAGTACGCAAGACCGAATGACCTCTATATGTAGCCACTGATAGATCACGCGGGTGTTTCACATCTTTTTCCTGTGGTGGGTAGTCCATCCATCTATAGTCCCAGTCAAAATTCCTGTAGTCTTCTTGACTGCTAACATGAGGAAGAAAAAGATTGGTTATATAAGTGTACACAAGCACAGCAGCATTGAAGCAGAAAAAGACTTTATAGACCTTTTTATTTATTATTATTTTTATATAAGTGAAAAAATATGTTTAGATATAATGGGAGTCCTTAGTTTGATGCAAACAAACCCTTGGTAGACTAAATAGATTCTATCTAAACTCAACCTTTCCATAATCATGCTGACTTCAATCCAGAAGTGAATAAAAATAAAGTTTGGCTGCACAACCCATTCATGCATCTCTTCACACACTCCTCTAATTATATACCTCAGATCCTCTGGCTAACTTGTTTTCCTTCATTCTTTAATCAATTTCTTTTAGCTCCATTATCGTGCACAATATTTTAGTAGTCAAGGGAAAGAAATTTTGTTTTAATAGAAATACTATGCCAAATAAATGACATATTACAAAAATGAGAGGAAATAATTTAACAAAGAAGATCTAACAAATAAATGGACTAACGTGAAAGTTTTAATGGCCAAAACTTATGAAATTGATTTCTGAAATAATTTCATAAATTTATTTCAACTCTGATACAAATGAGGAGCCTTCCAATCTCACAACATACCTAAGCCATATATATATATATATATAAATAACCTCTGCATCACTCTTTTCTTTTTCTTTTTCTTTTTCTTTTCTTTTTTTTTTTCTTTTTCAATATCCCATAACTTCTGCATCACAATCAAGAAAGAGGAAACCTAGAAAGCCATATAATATGATTTAGATCACAACCTCATAAACAGAAGACTGTTTTCAAAAGCACCACGAAGCCATCATATGATCAAGATCATTACTTCATAAAGGAAGGACAAATTTTAAAAGGCACCATGGAAAGCCAGAAAGTGATCATACCAAGTAGCTTCTGAGGACATTTTCCGGATATCCCATAGTTTTATGGCCTGATCTTTACCATTTGAAATGAAATAACGACCATCTCCACGGCTGTCAATAAATGTAATGCCTTCTAGGTGTCCCATCAAGACCCCTGCTGGCTTATCTCTAGCATTTAAGCAACGTCTGTCCCACACCTACATAAAGTTATCTATCATTCAAAATTACATGTGTATATTATATTAGAAGGCAGGGGCAATTTGCCAGAGGCTGCGAACGTGAAGTGTAGATGGTCAAATTTTGTAGTTTATGGGAGAGTGTAATCAACCCCTTAGATTAGTGGAAAAGAGAAATCAATCCCAAATACAAATACCATATATGTAAAAGTACCTTACAGTAAGTATCATCACTCCCAGAATAAATGAGATGGCCACTTTCATCAGCAAAACATACAGTGTTCACATCAGACTGCAACACAAAATGCAAAACCTTTAAAAATCTGTAGTCCCATTCAATCAAAGTAGCCATTTTGCATAAAATTGTTCTTCCAAAAAGGGAATAAAAAATAAAAAATTAATTTACACAAACTATTAGGATAACTCAATATGGCTCCATTGAAGGTTACACACACCACTACCTTTCTGTAGTTCCGAGTCTTCTGTTTTTATTCAAGTCATGTTGTGCTAATAAAAACTTGGTGAGAGAATTAGTATTTTTTTTTTATAAGTAATTACCGCTTCATTGAATAAGAAAAAAAGTTACAGAAGGGACCAGAGCACACAGGCAATGTGCTAAGGACCAACCAAAAAAAAAAAAAAAAATTATAAAGCAAGAAAATTACAGCTATCGAGTAAATCAGCCAAAGAGTTGAAAGTAAAAACACCCAAAGCATTTGTCCACTCAAATAAAAAGTCCAGAAGAATAGCAGCTTCAAATCATGAATCAATCCCTCACTTCCTTCAAAAGTGCAAGTATTCCTTTCCCACTAAATACTCAATGAGGGATCATGCCCACAGAACTCTGAAGAGAGAAAACACCAAATTCCACAAAAGAGTAAATGATCAATAGTCTCCCCATCTCTCTTTACACATGCAACACCAATCGAACCCACTAAAGAGTATTTTGAGGATAACAAAGTAAATACACTATTTGGAAAGGCCAGTTATTTGAAGTGAAGCTTAAAGCTCTGCATAGAACCTCTTTAGCGACTCAGTGCAGTAAAATGTAGGTCATGCAGATGAAGTTTAGATACAGGAATAAATAGTGAGAAGTGCTAAAGAATTGAGATAGAGAGATGAAGAAAAGTTTTTAATCAAGAGGCATAATCTTTGTATTTTCGTGCAAGAGGAGAAAGATAGAAACACAATAATCACACAAACAACCTGCAAATCAAATCAAGAAACACATAATAGAGGTGTTTATGCAAATGGTAACACTACCGAGTGTGCTGAAATTTGGAGGGAAGGCTTATTTGCTTCAAGATCATAAACATATATAGAATCATCACTACTTCCAGCAACAACTTCTCGTCCATCAGTCGAGAATTTCACAGAGAAGATTCCAAAAGAGTATCCTCGATCCTCATCACCAGCAGAAGAAAAATCCAAGCCATCATGGATCTCCTGTATAACATATAGGCTCCAAAAGTCATGCAAGAATATAGTGGAGAGAGAATAAAAATTCAGTTTTCAAAAGAAAATTCAGATAATAACATCATTTCTGGCCAGAAGGGTACAATCATAAACATAAAGGGTGACCAACATTTGGCACAATGGGTTGCAATACATATTATTAGTTTTATTTTTTTAATTTTTGGTTGTTCTTTTCAGGGAAAATTTTCAAGCCATAGTGAGCATGCAACAAAAAAACTATATTTTCCTAGTTATCCTTTTTTTTTTTTTTGGGTGCAATCTAAAGATAGCAATAAAACAGTCAGACGGAAGAAAGTCTATGATACAGTCCTCCAAATTTGTGACCAGGAGATTCCCAAGTGAGATTGTCAAAGAAAGCATGCAGTGATCCAAAACATTGTTTTATTCCCTATTAGATGGCCATAGTGGCATTCCCAATAGTGCCTGCACATGTGGGTTACTCTCAAAAACATTTGGTTGTACAGCCTAGTAGATTTCTATATTCAGATGGAGCTTGCATTGCACATGAACCACATGTGTTTCATCCACACATTCCTATTTTCAATGTCCTACCCTTACATTTAAATTGTTAAAATATCTTTAACCCTATGAATCTTTTTGTGCTTCACCGCAAGATTCCAAATAGCCGAGATTTTTTTTTTTTTTTTCTTTGCTTTCAGATACAGATTTCCAAGCTATTGGGGTAGGCAACAATGCAAGTGTGAAAATAGTTTCATGGAAAGTTGATGTAAAAGAACTGAGTTGTCATGCTATACTTTTATTCCATACATGCATTAAGTAAATTGCAAAACCTACTGAAATGGAAAAGCTAGCATTTTCTTCTTCTTCTTCTTGTTTTTTTTTTTTTTTTGGGGGGGGTGGGGGGGGGGGGTTTATAAGTGGACACTAACAACTTCATACCGTAACATTTGCCAGAGATTCTGTTTCAGCAGAACCAACATTAACAATATGGACGATAGGTGACATGCTGGCATAAACCTGCAATAGCAAAATTACCAATATTAACCAATAACAACAATGTGGAGAAAATGAATTATAAGCTTCAGGCCCTTGAGAGAGTGTCCCTTTAAATCAACTTATATAAAACGAAATTAGTGGAGTGACAAAATACACAAGAAAAGAACAAGAATATTCCAGATTCCCACTCAAATCAACTAAGACTTAAACCAAATTAAATTGAGGGCTGTCAGATAGCCGTGTGACCATCCCAGCCAGATCAGACCAACTGGGAAGTCCCATTCAATTTGGGTACACTTGTCAAGATGAGTTTGATAGGAATTTTCTATCCTTACTACTATATACAATGTATAGGTGTGCAAGGGAGTAACTGGGAAGTCTGAGTTAGGACATGTTTCAATCTTGCTCACTGTATTGTCAGAGACATTTCAAACATTAAAGAATATTTGCCAGTTTCTTAGATTTTACTTAATAAAAACATGAAATCTTCAAGGGTTATATAAAACACACCATGCAAAGTGCAAGCATACATCTTTCCTTTGCTCCTACCTCACAAATTTCCAGCAGCTAGAAAGAAGATAAAAGAATGTTCTAGTTCTATCTTTGTAAAGCAGTCCTTGTCAAACCATGCTACTTTATATAAAATCATCCACTCTTGCTAAGTAACTTCCAAGTGGGTACGGGACAAAGAACTGAATATCCAAATACATTTGTATATCATATGAAACCACAGTTCCTTTTTGAGTGAGTTCGCCAGGGCAGGGGAGTAGGAGTTAAGCAACCACTATTCCAATCTAAATGAAGGTAAACACTAGGACAACAGCAATGCTAAACTCACAAGTCACAAATAAAACTTCCAATAGGGAATGCAATATTCATTCAACCATAATGATTTGAAATGGCATAGTTTGCCTACCTCTAGTCATAGAATGAAAAACATAGGGATTCAGGGCTTCTCCCTTCCCCCTTTCCCCATTCTAACGTTAATAAAGCACAGCCTTTCATGGCATCTACCTAATTATGGTAACTATTTGCCTTATTTGAATTTTTTTTTTTTTTGGGTAAGTCATTTGCCTTATTTGATAACTTCAACATTTTCATTTTATTGGCTAAAAACTAGTAACTGATTTAGAATATCACTAAGCATTCTCGAAATCACCAGTAGAAGACAAAGTAAAATGGATATGTTTCATTATTTTCATTTACAGTTAGAAATTCGTTTCCAGTGGTTGATATTCTCCTTCATAGTACCCTGCTTTTTCGTATCCAAGAGGACATCAGTCTCAGCAGTGTACACATGTTAAGTAGAATGGTTTTTTTACCCCACATGCACGTCAGTTAAGAAATAAAGATAGTTCCTATCAGAAACAAACGCCTTATACATCACGCTTTGGATAAGTTCAAAAAATATAAATATGCAAAATATAAGAACAAGGGAATACCATTTACATGCAACTAAGTTTAAAGTATATATATATATATATATATATATAGGAACTCACAAGATAGCGCTGATCTGGAGAAAGAGATGTATCAGTAATTGTCCATCGCAAACTTTTGGCAAGAATATTTTTCTGAACTTTCCACCCTTTATCAACATTGTATATTCTAATGTGGCTCCCCTGCAACAGATTATCAAAATCTATCGTAACTGAAAATTATGACATATATGATTATCCTGTGATTTGTTTAACAAAGGACATGCAAGAAAGAAAAAACTAAATTAAAAACTTTAGGGCTCACAACTTTAATAGTTCTGAACCAAGAAAACATCTTAAAACATGCCTAGTAAAAACATATGTTTCATTTGAGGCAACCCTTCATTACTCTAGAGAAAAATGAGATTTTTCATTTTCTCTTCTTTGACTCAGTTTTATCAGCAACAAGATGAATTTCTATTAAGAAGGGGTTCTACATCCCTATTTCCAAGTCAGCTATTATTTACCTGAAATCCAGCAACAAAAAGAGAACCATCGGCAGAAAACTGCGAGACATAGGCTCGGCTGTTCATTTCATCAATAAGCCAGGGACCGTTTACCGGAAGATATCTACTAAGAACATGACAACAATCTGCTGATGAGAACCTCCCCCTTCCTGAAAAATTACATTCTCGACCAGCCAACATTTTCACTGTGGAAACAGGTAACCCCCGCCTTCCAGGTGCAATTTGGCTCAGCATTTGATGGGGTCCTGATTTTAACTTTGTGAGCTGGGCAATTTCATTGTCTAAATAATTCAATGGCTTGTTGGATCTTTGACTGTCACTGACTCCATGGACAACCTCCCTGCCGTCACAATGGTCTTGTTCTATCTCCAGCCTACTCATTGCATAACCCATTTCATTTATTGCAGCCCCGTTGTGTGTAACATACATTTTAGTTTAAGACCACTGCCAACAATTTGTTGTGCAGAAACATATATAATACTGTTGCAGCTTCATACCACCCCCATACAATGTCAGTCCTGCCAGGGGAAAAAAAAGTTTCACTTTTAGACTCCAAACCTACAAACAAGAGACATTCTATTAATCAATCATCTCCTACTTTTCATGTACATGTAGGATAAGGAAAAGATAATAATCAATCCCAATATTCATTGAGTGAAATCTGTTTGGTTATTTTGGACTACATCTAAATTTCAATATCCCGTTATAAGTTTTACACTTTTCTTCAGTCTATTCAAGGATCATTCCACCAGCTTTCTTTTGATCTAAGTTCTTCAAACTCTATTCATTCTATGTTTTGAGTTCAAAGTCTCCATCTAATTTATCATATAGCTTACCATCAAGTTTTTAACAAAATCTTATCACATCAGATCGTTTACTTTCCGGGGCAAAAAAAAAATTATATTTTTTTTTTTGATGACATAGAAGAACTTCATTCAAATTAGTTGCACGTCGCAGAGCATACTGTACAATAATCTTCACTATTAATCAAACTCCTACAGGCAACTGACCCCACCCGCTAGAACCGATTACCGGATAATCCAGGGGCTTTTTACCCTTGACGGGTTAAGCAATTTATCCTCATGCCTAGGAGGCAAAAAAAAAAACTATATATATATATATATACACACACACCAATCTACACCGGAAACTAACTCTCACTTGTCAATTGTCATATTTCTTTCTACTTACCACAAAATAAGAAAGCCAACCCAACTAAGCTTTGATCCCAACAAATTTTTTTCCCCCTGAAATGTAATTCCAACAAATTGGGTCTTACCAAAAAGAAAAGGGAAATTTTTTTTTCCACATGAAATTTCCCAGAAACTGTTATCCACCAAACAAAGAGTTTTAGTCTAAACCATAATATAATTTCCAACTTCTAATTCATGTAAAACCCACAATCTTTCTATCCCACCACTAAATTAAACAATTTCTCAACAGAAAAAGAATGAAAGAGTCAAACTTTACTGCATATGCAACCACCATATTCAGCTCAGTCACTGCAAAGTGAAACCATTTCCAATACCCAACATCCACAAACCACCACAAAACCCAATCTTTCTTTGGGCTCTTAAAGTATGATGCATAATGAACTATATGACAAAATTATTTAACAAAACTGATCCCTGGAAATTAAGGCAGAAACCCCATAATGATCAACAATAAAACAAAAATGACAAAAAATAAATAAATCAAAACAAAAGTTCTTTTTTTCATTTCTGGGTCAGCAAAAAAATGCAACAATTATGGAAATCTGACCTGTAGGCTTATGGGTCTGACAGTAAGAATCGTTTGTGGATTTGAGGTAATATACCTTAAAAAGAAAAGGTTGGATAATGTTTTATATATATATATATATATATAAAAATATTCTGGTTTCTACTTTCTGCGAAACTAAAAAGGTTGTTGAATGTGTTTTTTTGGATCGGAGTGGTGAGTTCTGCTACAGCCACGTAAAGTGATATAATTTGTGTCACAACTCACTCACATTATCATAATTGATAAAGAAATACCTTCACATTGACACACCTTTATTTTTACTACTTCATGTAACATAAGGTATAAATTATGTCACTTTATGTCACACAGGCATAATTATTGAAGTCGTACAAGATTGGAGTTTTTTTTGTCTTTGGTGTGGTTTGGAGTGGTACAAGGTTGGAGTTTTTTCGTCTTTTGGTTTGGTTTGGGTTTCAGTGTGGAGCTGAGAAGTCGAGTCATGTCGTGTCGTGTCTCACGTAAGAGTTAGTGGTCGGATCTGGTGCAAGTAGTAGTAGATTGTAATTGTATAGTGCATACAAACTGGGCGTTCTCTGACGTCCACGTTGCCATTTTTGGGATCTTTTGTAAATACTAGTAAATTGGGTACAAATACAATATGACCAAAAGCAATGATGGTCTTTTTTTTTTTGTCACGGTTTACCGTTTCAACGGTTTTAGTGCATAAAAAAATACTATTGGACTTGGACCGTGTTTGATACATGTAAAATATTTTTTGAAAAATAAATATTTTTTAAAAATATTATTTTTGGAAAAAGAAAATATTTTTAAGTATTTGGTTGTGTTGTTAAAAATAATATAGAAAACACATTTTCTTCTTATTTCTCACATTTTCTTAGTTTTCAAACAAATATATAATACAATTTCTCAATAGATAAACACAAAAACAAAACCCAACAAAAAAAAAATTCATCAAATCCGGTCAAATTAATCAAAACTCAACAATTTCTTAATTGTGATCTCAGTGCGATCAGTGTCGTCTTAGTGCGATCTCGGTAAAGTTGAAGGCATGATCTGGGCTCTGGGTTCGCCAGCAAAGTCAAAGGGTTCGATCTGGGTGCGATTCAAAGTTGAAGTGGAACGGCGAAGTCGAAGGGCTCTAGGCTCTGGGTTCGCCAGCGAAGTCGAAGGGCTCTGGGCTCTGGGTTCGCCAGCAAAGTCGAAGGGTGCGATCTGAGTGCGATTTGAAGTCGAAGGGCTCTAGGCTTTGAGTTCGATCTCTCTCTGGGTGTGATCTCTCTCTCTCTTTGCGCATGAGTCCAGAAATGGTTTGAAGTGAAAATTTTCCCTTCAAACCATTTCCGCCCCACATCACTTATTTTACAGTCAACATTGAAAATATTTTCTGTTTTACCCAATTTTCTGGACCAATCAAACAACCTATTTTACGGAAAAGCATTTCTGAATTTAGTTTGAAATCAAAACAAACGGAGCCTTAGGCTAAGTCCTTGTGAGAACAATATTTTTTTATTTAATTTTTTATGTTTGAGATTGATGAAAGGATTTTATTTTTAGTAAATGAAAAACAAGTGCAATAAAAGGGGAAGTAAAACAAATCTTAGGACACAATTTTTTCTATAATTTGCTAAAAGTGGTCAATTATAAGCAAAGGACCAAATGATATAAATGTTCATATAAAAGTAATAATTCACTACTTGCAATCGTCCACTTCAATAAATCGTGAACAAAATTGTAGTAAAAATTGTATCCCAAGAGTTATTCAAATGAAAAATTGGTAATATTACATAATTAATGATTGAAGTGCAGAACAATTTGTTGGTGGTGATATTATTGTTTTAAAATTTGTGATACCCAATTTTTAAAAAATAACCCTCCACTCTAAATAATCAAAATAATTGACACTCTAGAGTTAACTTTTTTTTTTTTTTTTTATAAAAACAATAGAATTTCAATTTACAATGAAATATGTAACAATTGAACTAACTAGAAAAGAGTTAAAACTAGAAGCGAGTTGAAATTAGCATTATTGAAGTTATGAAATATGTAACAATCATCGGAGTAAAATAAATAAATAGAAGAAAAGTTCCACACTTAACAACTCAAGCATCATAAATAAATAAAGGTGTTTAATAAAAATTTACCCAAAAATTACTAAAGTCCAAAACTGGTGTCAAGATGAGATTGAAGTTGTCAAAATCGTTGTAGGCCAAGTAATACACCCAATAAGGATTTAACTAGACGTCCTAATCTCTCATTCATGAACCGAATTGAACCTAAAAAATAGATCTACCTCCTTTAATTAGTCCAATTTCTCACAAGTTTATGTGATTCCACCAATTCCACGGTTTAAATATAGATCTTAATATAATCTTAAAAACAAAATATTTTGGCAATTCCAAAAATCATATAATTATAGTAGTTTATACTCTCCTTTTTTTTCTTTTTCTATTTTTGGGAAACAAATAATAGTTTATACAGTTATACTTGCCAATAGCCTTATTAATCAACTAGTTAAGCACATTCTAATATTTTCAACAAAGATATCCAAGATTTAAATTCCCCCGTATTGTAGCTAAAAATAAAAAATAAAAAATGGGAAGGTTATACTCAATTCAATGGAGCCAAGAGTTTTTGTACCTCAACCGATTGCTACTTTTTAATATATTCGTGTTCAAATTTCTCTTGTAACTATTAAATCATTTTTTTTTTTTTTAAAATCAAGTGTTTTTATACTCAAATAAGTAAATGGGAAATTGAAGTCTAATCCCACCACACTAAAAAAGAAATTCATTTATATCTTAGTCAGATAATAATAACTAATTTGTCATAAAATGGACCATAGTTTGCAAAATAAAGATCCTATCACACAAATCATTTTAAAAACTATCAAATTTATTGTATCATTTTTTTAGATTTAATTTATTGAACCTTTTTTTTTTTTTGGGTAACATAATTTGTGGGGATGCAGGCCAAAATATATATTGGGCCTTGAGCCTTGTCCAAGGAGGCACAATGGTCTGAGAATAGATCAACAGTGAGGGAGGAGTAAAACCAAAAACTTCATGAGCAAGTTATGACCGTAAAAGCTAGGAGAGGTAGGTCGAGGATGAGTATCTCCTCAGCTAAACAAAGAAGGGGTCAGAGGTGAGTTCTATTATCCAAAGTGACTTTCCAAGAAGTTCTGTTGATAAGGATATGCACTGTGAACGTACGGGACAGAATGGGAGCTGAGAAATATCTAAGAAAAAACTGTTACAACTGCATTGAATACTCTGCAGCTAACTCTCTAACTGCATTTATGTGAAGAAAACCCTTGAATAGTGCTGTCTTGGTCGCCCCAACTCACAGAGGGCCTGTGAGGGTGTCATTTGGAACAAGCACTCAAGTAGTGGCTTGAACGACCGACAAGTGGAGAGCCAACATCATTAAGATGGAGATATATAATGTAAGAGACCCCTAATGTAAAAGGGGGCGAGAAATTAAGAGAAAAAGACTGTAGTAATCAAGAACTGAACTTATAATCAACTTTGAGAGAAATATATAAGAATTAATCTCCTCAGACTGTGTCGAGGACAGTTTTTTTTAAATTTAACTATTCTATTTACATTTCCTTGTCATTTGAATATATTTTAGTTGTTGACTGATTCATTAAAATCCAATTTTTCAACTCATTCTCTACAAATTCATTGTATTGGCCTTTTTGAGCCTAAGTTCATTTATTATTTGGGCTAGGGACTCAAATTGCATCCTTACATAATTTATTGAATCTAACAATATAAACAATATCACATTACTTAGAATATTAAATAACGTATCAAACTATAGTATACAACCATAAATTTATAAAATAGAATATGAAAAATGGACGACATTGACAAATTTTGAAACTAAAAAGGATAAAGATCCTAGTATCCTAATATGTCTATCACACACAAATGTGAGATTAGTAGGAAGGTTATAATTAAATAA
Source organism: Quercus agrifolia (assembly GCA_029955455.1). Taxonomy (NCBI): domain Eukaryota; kingdom Viridiplantae; phylum Streptophyta; class Magnoliopsida; order Fagales; family Fagaceae; genus Quercus; species Quercus agrifolia. The sequence continues at coordinate 18,678,888 of JARQAD010000012.1, read as the reverse complement.
AATAATAATAAATCTTTCAGCAAAAAATTAAAAAATTAATAACAATTCATTTTGTGTTTAACACTGCACCCAAACACAACCAAATCCTCAGCCACTGATTCACAATCACAGCCATCTCTATCTCTTAAAGAGTCAAAGTCTCAGTCTCTGCGTAAACCCTCTCTAAACCCTAAAATGCCCGTTAGAAGAATCAACACCACAAGAAGAAGACTATGAAGCGGGTCTGGAAAATCACAGACGCGGCGGCCCAAGCCGAGCTTTTCTGTTTCACTAAACCCAAAACCCTAGCTTCTTCTTCTTCCTCCTCTCCTTTCAACTTCACCCTCACCAAATGCCCTAATTACTGCTTTGCCACTCGCGACCTCAATCCCCACCATTCCGGCAAATCCACCTTTCCGACCAACCTTCTCAGCTTGTTCGCTGACAAGCTTGCACCTTCCGATTTGTCGGCTAAAGAGGATCTGAGGAACAAGGTGACGAGGTTGAAGGAGGAGCTGGTTCTGAGTTTCGAGGATTCCGAGGATTATGTTTTTAGGGTTTTGGAGGAGAAAGGGGCGTCTTTGTTTCGGAGCTATTCGGATGGGTCCGCTTTTATTGAGCTTTTGAAGCAGCTCAGTTCATGGCCTCACTTAGCACTAGAGGTGTTTTTCCCAGTTTTACATGTTTGAGTGTGTGTGTCTGTGTGCGCGTGCGTTTTTATGATAAAATTGAATTGCATTTTGTTTTTATTAGATGGAATTTGGTTTTGTTTGATGTGGGATTTATGTGGGTCATTGGTTGTTTCCCTTGTTGGTTGTTGCATTTGAAAAAGGAAAAAAAAAGGGTGGATTTGTGTGTTTTTAATGATAAAAGTGTATTGCTTTTCTGCTTATTTAATGTCATTTGGTTTAGTTTGATGTGGGATTTATGCAGGTTATTGGTTGTTTCACTTGTTGATTGGTGCTAAAAAAATGTTGATTTGTGTGTGTTATATGATAAAACTGTATTGCATTTTGTTTTTATTGAATGGAATTTGGTTATGGTTGAAGTGGGAGTTATTTGGGTTACTGGTTGTTTTACTTGATGATTGGTGCTTTAAAAAAATAGAGAAAGAGAGTTGTGGTGAGTAATTATGGAGCTTATGATTTATATGGAAATTCAGGGAAATACTGTTTTTTTTTGGGGTGCTTTTTGTAGGATGTACATAGGTTTACTTTTGTTTCTTGGAAAGAGGAGTGGAACATGGACGTGTTGAGATTTTGATGAATGAGCCTTTCCTTTTTGGGTGTGGAGTTTGTGCCTCTGTGGTGATATAGATTCTTTATGCACTAAATGTTATACAATTCTGTGCAATGTAAGTACAACAAAATTTTTGGCTATTGGTTTATGGCAAAGTCTGTTGTTAGGGTCTTCTCTTAGTGAATGGTTTTGAATTGTATCTATCTTAGACAGAATGCACTGCTTCAGTTTTCATGGGATGTCTGACTGCCTCTTACTATGTTAAGAGTGTATAAAAATTATAACAAACAACTAGATATGCAAATTGTTGGGGGTAAATGATCTTTAATCCTATTTAACATGTCTTAGATGGTGTCGTCTATTGACATTCAGGTTTTCAATTGGAGGAGAAAACAGGCAGAGTATGGCATTCTTATGACAACTGAGGAGTATTCCAAGGGCATTACAATTGCTGGTAGAATTAAGAATGTTGATCTTGCAGTGGAGCTGTTTACTGAGGCTGCTAACAAGCGAATCAAGACAATATCTACTTATAATGCACTGATGGGTGCTTATATGTGCAATGGTCTGAGTGATAAATGCCAGTCACTGTTTCGTGACCTGAAGAAGGAAGCAATTTGTAGTCCTACAGTTGTAACATATAACATTCTTATTTCTGTTTTCGGTCGCTTGATGCTAGTTGATCACATGGAAACAGCTTTTCGGGAGATAAATGATTTGAATCTCTCCCCTAATATAAGCACATACAACAATTTAATTGCTGGATATGTCACAGCTTGGATGTGGGATAGTATGGAAAATACTTATCAGATGATGAATACAGGCCCTGTTGAGCCTGACATTAACACCTTCTTGCTAATGCTTCGGGGATATGCACATTCAGGTAATTTAGAAAAAATGGAGGAGATGTATGAATTGGTAAAGCACCATGTTAATGATAAGGAAATTCCATTGATCAGATCCATGATATGTGCATATTGTAGGAGTTCTGCAACAGATAGGGTTAAAAAGATTGAGGCACTAATGAAGCATATTCCAGAGAAGGATTATAGACCATGGTTGAATGTGATGTTGATTAGGGTTTTTGCTCAAGAGGATTGGTTAGAAAAGATGGAGAACTCAATAAATGAGGCATTTGAGCACAACACCTCTGTTATTACAGTGAGTGTGATGCGGTCCATAATTGCAAGTTATTTCCGGTGCAAGGCAGTGGACAAGCTTGCTAACTTTGTGAGGCGTGCAGAATGTGCTGGGTGGAGAATCTGCCGTTCCCTGTATCACTGTAAGATGGTCATGTATGCGTCACAGAGGCGCTTGCATGAAATGGAGAGCGTCCTAGATGAGATGGAGAACTTTAACTTGGATCGCACAAAAAGGACATTTTTGATTATGTATAAGGCGTACTCTACGTGTGGCCAAAGGCACAAGGTTGAGCAAGTATTAGGATTGATGTGTAAGCATGGGTATGGAATTCCTTTGGATTCATTACCATCATAATTTACCCTTTCAATAACTGCATATTGGACGGCATAATTTGCAAACAGCAGTCAGCTAATTATTTTGAGAAGTTCACTGCATCTATTTGACAGGATTGGAGTTTCAAATAATTGAAAGGTACACACATCTTGTCTCATAATTTTCATGAACAATCTTATCTGCCCCCCCCCCCCCCCCCAACCTTTTTATTTTCAGGTCCTCAGTAGTTCAAAACCCATGATGATCAGTTATTGACGTTGCTTACCATTGCCTATTACAATGTGCAACGATTGATGAAAACCCCATTGTTTATTTGCTAAAATATTTTATGGCAAGTCACTCTGGTCCTTTTAGTTTAACTAATTATGCCTGGCTGTTGTGTTGACCATTGATACTTAAAATTATGGAAGCTGCTCATTTTTATATATCTCTTTGGGCTTTTTTCCATTACATAATAAGTATGTTTCCGTATTGATGCACTTATAATTAAACAATTGTGCACTGTTTTATTTTAATAATTTCCATTGGAAACCTATGTTAAAAAAATCCAATGCTATGCCCCTTCATGAATTGCAATCTTTTATTAGAACCAGATTTAGGACCCCGATTAACTGGGATTGGCTTTACGAAAAGAAGTATGAATCATTAAAGTGTAGAGCTGGATGACCAACTTGCAAATTGATGCCAAATTGCCAACCTTAACTACGTTGATCCTGATTCTTGAAAGGACAGCCAATGCTGGAGATTGTTTGCAATGGTGCTTTGGTTAGGACAGTTAATACTTGCTAGGTTGTGAAACTTGCTCTATTTGCATAGTTTAATCATAGAGCAAAGGAGGAATCTTCAATTTTGTAGTGTAGCCGTGTAGGAAAAGTATTGATGGAGAAGTTAGAAGGTTGATGCACAGAAACCTTGGTAAGCTTCAGTGTCTTGGCCGTCTTGCAAATTAAAGCCAATAGGAGAATTGTAGATGAGAGTTTCAGGGATAAAACCATAACAATGAATTATTTCATTATTTAGAGAGGAAAAATAATATAAAGCACCTCTGAGAGAGAGAGAGAGAGAGAGGCGTAGGTCATCTATGAGTCATCTTAGTCTGTTTATTCATCTGTGCTTCTTGCCTTATATTTTTAAATCAGTATTCAAGTTTTATTGATGGGACTACATGGTCTTGTAGTTTTACTGTTTTAGTTTGGTTCATATGGAATAAGCATTGAGGCTTTTTGTTTCTATCTGGATTCAGAGAATTATCTTCCTCCCTTTCACATCTTGAGAGATTGTACTGAGGCTGGATGGAATAAGCATTGAGGCTTTTTGTTTCCTATCTGGATTCAGAGAATTATCTTCCTCCCTTTCACGTCTTTAGAGATTGTAATGAGGCTGGCATGTAATAACATTTTGAAACGAATAATACTTGTGAAAAGGAAATTTGAAGTGAATAATAAACAAAGCTCAATACTTTGAGATACAATGTGCTAAGTGGGTGCACATAGGAGTATTAAATTATGACTTTTTTAATTGAAATGAAAACAACTAACAATCATTGGCAGCATCATATTATTGTCAAGGGAAACAATCTGAGTCTCACATGTTTCAAGCAGATTTCAGAAGTAGATTTATGAGATGGTTCAGAGTCTTCAGACCACCACTATGAAGCAATTTCCTGTGGTCTAGAGAAATGTATCAAGAGCAATAGTGGTGGGATGGCCAGGGGCTATCCATACTGATAGAATCAAATATGATTAGAGGTCAATTCTCAGCATGGTTTTAACCGTGTTAAAACATTTACAGTCTTGTGTGGTGTCTAAGACAATGCCATTGACAGATCGACTCCTTTTCATATTCTCACTGAGAAAACATATTCGCTCTTTTGGAATTTATAAAAATTATGTTTTTGATGTCTCTATCATGGACATTAGTGTATCTGATAATTGGGTGACCTTGGAGGCACTCATGTTCTATGGATTGTTTTGTAGTTTTCAGAAAGCTCTGAGTGCTTGAAGGTTCTACTTTTAAGCTTTGATGCCAGAAAATTCTTGTATGAAGTATCTGAACTCAAAATTCATGCTCTTAGCTGTTGCTAGAGTCTCATCAGGTTCAGATTAGCTTTAACTATCTCTAGAAGTTGTGAAATTCATTCAAGTTCCTGGAGCACATGATTATGTTGGCCCTGTTGTTATTTATGAAAATGATTAAATAAGATTACACTGGCTGTAAAAAGTTCTGAATATGCATGTAGTTTCTCTATGTGATGCCATTTAATTTTTCATTCTTGAAACCATATGAGGAAATTTTCAATTACTCTTGTAAATCTTTTTTGCTTGCACCTGTGTTAATCAACTGCATATGATTTGCAGAAACTGCTGAAAAGTACAGTGTTTAATGGACCAAGGCCACCAAAGTGCTGAATGCTTACTAATATTGAAATCAATTCCCTCCAATACACGAAAGATAGTGTGTTTTTCTGCACAAATTCCCAGCTCATTGCTTGCAATGTGACTTAATTAACTGACTTTGTAGAATACTACCAGGACAGAGAAGAGAGACTATTGATCTTATATTCAGGGAGTATAAAAATTTCTTGTATAATTCTGCAAGAGGTATGCTGAAGATGTGTCAAATGACTCATTATACTTGAAACAAGAGCAAGACCAATATTTGGAAGATAGGATTTAGCCTCTCAATCAATGGCCTTTAACCTCAAGGCTGATTTTTGGATTTTGCAGTGTAAAGTATCTCAGACGGTATGAATTCAATCTTCTTGTAATACCAATTGAAAATTTAACATTTTTCTAAAAAAATAAAAATTCTAATAAAATCCATCTATGGTCCATTGGTGTGCAAAGTGCTTTCCTCAATACATGTCCGTTTTGTGGATTTTCAATAGAAGTTGTAACGTGTCTTTTGAGTTTGGGATTTCAAGAAGTTGTAAGATGTCTTTGAGTATGGGAAAATAAAATAATACTATTTTTCTAACAGTCCTCTGTTGCCTTTTTGCTTACTATTGGAGGGCTTATAATGCTACTCTGTTTTTCTGTGAACAAAAGCAGCCCAATACTTTGTTACCTAGTTGCTAATGATGGTTATTTTTCTTAATGCAGTATGGGTAATCCATCAATGCATCTTAAAAACATTAATGACTTTATTCCTGTGCCAGAAGTCTTTGGTTTGTGGATGAGATTACCATTCACCACAATAAAGATGTTGACATAAAGATTCAAAACCTATTTGCTGGTGTTGTATTGCATTATTTTTCTTCTATGGTTCTTATTTTGATTTCTTTAGCAAGTGAAAAATGGTCTAAATTTAACATAACCTGCATTAATCAGTTCATGTGTAAAGTATAAGATTGATAATAAGATCGGCTGGGCTAAAGAATAAGTTGGATCTATTGCTATTCACAGGATTATGAGTTTCCATCAAAGTTGGTTTCTAAGGCATTTCATTGAAGTGATTGAATGGATCGGAGGATCACAATGACGCCAGGTTAATCGGGTGACCTACCCAATTTGTTGGGGCAAGTGAGGATTGCTTCATTCAAGGACTAGGAGAAAATTGAGTTTCTGGAATGTTATGTATACGTGCATTTCTGTACTTGTAAATTAGCATTTTCTTTTTGGGTCCGAGTTCTCAGTTCTTAGCTACTGCATATAACAAAATATTATATTAGATGTGCTTTCATGTTCGTCATTCTTCAATAATAAAACACATATTAAGAGTTTTGTAGTTTAGTGGTATTATTAGATTTTCAGTAAAACACATGTTAAAGAATTTTGTAGTTCAACGGTACTACTTGATTCTTAATCAAACACATGTTAAGAGTTTTGTAGTTCAATGGTACTACTATCTGATCTCCAATAAAAGTGAATTTGGATTTGAATCTCCCTTCCAAATTAAAAAAAAAAAAAAAAAAAATCAATAAAATACCACACCCATATACTATTTTATAATTTCCTGCCATTATTGGAATCTTGATGGGGTTTATACAAGTGGATCTAGAGTATTTAGTTTGAGATTTGGAATAACTAATAAAACCAGATTCATGAAATGCGGTCTGCCCCAGTGTAAATTAATCATAGTTACCATTAATCTGGTTCCCTACTAAGGGAAAACATTTATTGGTAAAACAACCATTTTTGTTTCCCATGTGACACCCAGGGAAAACAACTGAACAAGACTGCTACACATGCTGGAGGAGCCTGGGGGCAGATTAAATAGCAAATGAGTTTGTACAGGAATGATTCAGAAACATGGGGAAACATCTGTACTTGTGTCTATGTGTCGTTCCACACTCACTTTCTCCTACAAATCCTTGTCATTTACCTACTTGCTTTCCTCCATATATTATTTATTTCTTTTTTCTTTTTTCTGGGTTCCTCCCTTATATTCTAGTTCCTCCATTACTTCCTACTCCATATCTCTATTGTTGTTTTTCGCATTTTAATTCCTTTTCCATGGGCTTGTTGAGTTTGGTTAGACTTTAAGGTTAAGCAACCAGGGCAACAGTGAAATGGTGATGGTAGTTTTAGTCTTTTATTAATGCCAGAAAAACTGTGGACCATGCATATGCACCTCAACCAAAAGCTAGAGCAGACACCTACTACTAGACCATAAAGAGGAAAATTACAAAACCTAAAAGAAAAAGTGATGCTTACTGTTTCTTGACTACCAAGTAAAAACAAACTTTTCTGTTTAAGCTCTGTCTTTTATGGTGGTTGGACTATAAGTTTTCAACTCTATATGTCTTGTTTTTCATGTTCCAGAGAATTCCCTATATGCATGTGAAGGTAACTATTCCAGAATGAAAACATCGAATAAGTTCGAAATTTTTTGCTCAAATGTGTGACCTTGACTAAATGAAAAGCAAGTTGCTGGTTTTGTTTTGTTTTGTTTTTTTTTTTTTTTTTTTCTTTGAATACCAGTTGCTGGTTTTGTTTGTAATGTAAAAGGTGTAAAACTACATTTTTAATGTTGAAGAGTAGTAATTTGTAAAGGATGTGTATATATTGTTGGCCCTTAAATAGAAGTGAGAGAGAAAGCTTATAGCTTCATTTTTTTTTTTTTTTTGTAAATTTATTTGACTTATGATTGAGAGTGTAAGATAAAAGAAAGAATGCTAGAGACTTGTAAATGAAAGCAAGTTAAAAGAAAGGACGCTGAGGATAAAACATCGCATTGACGGAGATCCAAACAAAATATATTTTGCATCTTATTCAACAAGCTAAGCACATATATATTTTAATTATTATTATAATAAATATTTTCAGCATGTGAGAAGAATGTACTCATGTTATGTTTAGTGTGCCTTTTAATATGATGGTAATAGAATGGGCAAATTTCCTTCAATAATTTGTTATTGTTTTTATGTAAATATCAAAAAGTTACATCACCAAATATATATATATATATATATGGGGGTTTTAAAATTAATATTTTAAATTTCTTAACCCAATTTGACATTCTTAGTCATATTTATTCTAAGAACGATGTTATGTCACAACATTTTTATAATTATTTCATAACAAATCTTAAGTGACAAATAATTGATGGTTTTGAATAAACTGAACACTAATATTAATTTTTTATAAGAATTTTTGTGAAATTATTGTAATTGTACCTTAATCTTTATTCCAAGGCATGTGATTTGACACAACATACTTGTTAAGGACAGAAAAAACTTCTTTACAACTAAGAGTCGACCTCTAATAAAGGAGCTATGGTAAAGGCATTTATTATGTTATATACTTATGTTACTAATAAATTCTTGGTAAAGGCGAGAGCGCCGACATATCAGCAGTGGCCACGAACATTATCTAAAAAAATTTCTGATATATATATATACATATATATATTTTTTCTTCTTAGAGGCAATGGCTGATATTTGTTTTGTGCATGACAACTTTTTTTACCTTTTCAATTTCACTTAAATAGCATCGCAGCAAAAAATATAAAATGGATGGTCTTACAACTTACAAGGAGAGGAGACCCACTTATATTAGAGCATTCTAATAAAAAATGTTATAAAATATAGTCTTTATAATCTCAAAAAGTTACTTTATTAATTTTAACAACTCATTTTACAATACACTCAATATAAAAAGTTTTATTATTTTACTATTTCATTTAAATATTCTTTTTTTTATTCTTTATTCATTTAAACCAGTAATTACATTTATTGTTGTTACAGTGTTTCATTAAACAAACAATTTTTTTTTTTAACATTTTGCTACAATGGGCTGCTATCTCTATTCCACTGTAGTTAGATGTCAAAATTAATAACATCTAGCACCTTTGATGGAGGGTGCTTTTTTAATATTTGATGTTAAATTATTGCATTTATAGCATTTGACACCTTTGCTAAGAATGCTCTTAGTAATCCAAAGAAATAAAATCCGAAGGGGAAAAAAGGTCTCTAATGATGGAAATTTTAGTACGAAGTTAAACTATTCCATGATGTTAATTAAAAACTAGTTTGATACATTTTGGTCAGTTACATGTCTCATTTGTCCCATTTTATTGTCAAAGACTATCTCATTTCTCTTATTTTCTGTTGAGCTTCGTACACTTTTGAGATGTAAATATTGTGACCTGGGAGAGAGATTGTCTATAAAATAAGTTTTTGTTCAATCATAGAAGTTAGGCCTATAAAATAACCTTAAATTTTTTTTAACTTTTCTATTAAAGTACACTGACTAGAGCCTTCTAGATGGTAGATTCTTTTCTTTTTATTTATTTTTGGCTAAGAAATTGGCTATCCTATCATTCCCACCCTTTTTTCGTGCAATTATAGTGTCAGTCATTTTTGTATTTTCTCTTGTTTTATTGTTGTACATTCTCTTCACTCTTTCTGTACCCCAACCTTTCTGTTTTATTCATGTTTTATTACACAGGCAACCGTTTTTGTTTTTTCTCATGCTCTATTATTACTGATCTCTCTCATAGGTGACAAAATAATAAAAACAAAAGGGTAACATTTATTTATTTATTTTTAAAAAAAATTCTCTACCTTTCTTTGTAGGCCATTATTAATTTATCATCTATTCTCTCCCTTATATATATATATATATATATATATATATATAAACTCATAAACAAATAACAATTACCAGCCAAGAAAAAGAAAATTGGCTCTGAAAAACGTTTTATGAGATTGTCAACAATAAAATTAAAAAAAAAAAAAAACTATCACGGAATTATCTCACAAATCAGCAGACAGTTGCTTAATTTGCACCCATAATGGGGACAACATTAGACGCAAGTCACTTTTGCTTTCTCTTTTATTGGAAAAGCAAAACCAATCAAATTGGTCTTGGATCTCTTATGACCAGGAAAAAATCAAAATCTTAAAAGAAGAGTATACATGAGATATTTCGTTAATATGTTATAATTATCCGATTTCACAATAAACAGAGGAGAGGAGATCTCAATCCAAATTCTCCCTATTCGAGAGACTGGATAATATTATTAAATCATAAGACTCTTTTTACTGCTCTTAACTTATCACAAGTTCATCAATATAAAATTTACTTTTGCATAACAAGTCAATCATGTAGATAATGGTATTTTAAGTTTATTCATTTGAATTTATTGCAAAAATCTGTTAATCATTCCTTTATAAACTCTTAAACATAGTGTAAGTTGGACAGGAATTTACCATGTATGTTCCATTTGCTGTTCATGTATAGTATTATTATTCTAATCTTAACTTTAATTAAATTTGCAGAAGAATTTTCTACAGAAAATAAAAGGGTTATTAAAGAAGCAATCAATTTGACATGGTCCTTGAAGGGGATAAACCTTTTTTTTTTTGAGATAAACCTAATAATACCAAATTGGTCTGAAAGAGTCTAGAATCAACTAGGGTAAACTATGGGTTTTTCATTAATATAATATTAGATTAAACCACTAAAGACATGTAATTGGGATAATCATGGTGTAAACACACAAACCGTAAAAGGATGACCCACCAAAATAGATTAATCATAAAAAGTAAGCTACTGACCAAACAAAATTAAGGTTTTTGTCCATAATCTCCAATAAAGAAAAGGCATTTATTGACAATGACTTTATTATGTCGTATTAGGGGTATACTTTCAAAACATAAACAGCTAATTTACAAGGGACAGTTCATAATAAGACATGATAAAGCTAAGACAATCTGAACAAGAAAGGTGAAAAACAAAATTAAAAATATAAAAGTCCAAACCAAAGTGAATAAATTCTGGTGATTGACAGATGCAAACTTAAGCATATATTCTAAGCAAAATGCCAGGAAAGTCAATTTGAAGACAGGGTTCCATGTCCTTGTCCAAGCTTAGCTGTTCCTACCACTTAAGTGTCCACTAAAACACTTTGAAGCAATCCCAATTCCCAACAGGGTTAAATTTTTTTTTTTAAAGGGCTTGGCTTGGCTTTCCTCTCTTCTTTTCTTTTGTTTTTGTTTATATTTTTTTGGTGGGTTTTCAAATGTGGTCCCTTAGAGTACTTCCAAAATTCCCAACCACTGCTAGATGGGTTTCCCCCCATCAAAACAAAGCCAATTCCTGAATTTGCTGTTATCCCAAACTCCAAATAACCCATCTAGAATTAATCAAATTGATGTAGAAAGATTGAGAAATCCATGATTTAGACTCATGTCCAATCATTTTTTTTTTCCTCACAAGAATTTGAAGCTTTCTTTTGGTGGATGGGGTTTTTCTTTGGCTTTGTGAAGAAATTAGGATGGTCCGCCACGCCTTTGCCAAATTACGAGTAGATGACAATGGAAACACTTCATTTCCTCCTTTTTCTTTTCACATTTTGTCATTGACTTTATGAAGCCAAATTGAGGTTTAATCCTTAATGGGATGCAAAGAGAGAGGAAAACATCAAAGTGGCATTCAACTACTTACCCTATTTCTGAATCATGCTTAACCTATTTCACTATCATGCGCTATAAAAAATTTCCCCCACCAAATGATTCCAAAGAGGGAAGTGGCCTTTAAGACCCGCGTGATTGGAAATTTATTCCTAAGTTATAGATAAGAATCTTAGATTATGAAATATCTATTAGCATGGATGATTTTAAAATATGATTTTCGAGCACCTGGTTCAAGTAACCAAGACAACACAATACTTTTTTCATAACTTCTTGTGGATCCAGATGAAAGTAATTTTGTTCCAATCACAAAAATTATGATGTCAGCCGTTGTGAAAATATTGGTTCTTAACATTAGTTGATGTATAATAACTGTGTAATCCAACATGTGCAAAGGCATTGTGTTCATGAATCTTGCACTGGATGTTGAAGAAGCCACAAAATTTGCTGTCTAGATACAAAGTAACTTTCTCATCCAGAGCTTAACATTTGTAAAATCCAGGACTAACTTTGTTATACAGTTCCAAACTAGAAAGCCTTGCTCTATATGCCTATACAAGTAAATTGGCTTTAATTATGGTCACAACTAGCAAAGCTTAGATTTTCATCCGTGAAAGAAATGACAGGACAAAAGAAACAATACACGGATTAGCTCAATCAGAAATGACACCTATTTTAAAGGCTAAAGAGCAAACAAAATCTTTATATAAGAACACAAGTATAACATACATGACTCATTACATGATGGATACATTCCAGTCCATGTCCTGAAATTAGTGCTTACAATGATATATCCATTTTACTAAAACAGATAGATCAACCACCAAACATTACCCCTATACTTCTCTCTCTATTTGCAGCTGGAAGTTAACCAGGGTAAGTTTATATCTGGTGGTTCAGCCAAATCTCACAAATGAAATGAGTGAGTTCTGATACTTTTGAGCTTTTGATAGTGGCTTTCCCTGATAGAATACATATATGTACCTAAAAGACATAGGCAGTAATCTTCCAGACCAAGAACAAACAAACCCCCAGAGTTGCAGAACTCTCTTTATCACCATGAATGGCAATGGAGTAAGAAGTAATACTACACAATCATATATAGGTATATAACTACACACCATAACTGCAAAAGGGGGGAAAAAAAGAACCCAAGTGAAGTGTCAAGCTTCTGTTATGTATGGCTGCTGTAGGTGAGGTTAAGTAGTGTATTAACAGTTAGGATTCACAAAGTTGTTTATCTCCTCCATTAAGCAGTAGAAGTGGTCATTATTTGGCAAGAAGTAGAACCCAATGGTGGCCTCCTTTAAGTAAAGAAGTTTTACCTCTTGGCCAGCTTTCTGGAGGCCTTCCACATAAGCCAATTGCCAATCTTGTACAAGATCCAAACCAGCAACCACAACAAGACTTTTAGGAAACTTGAGTCCTTCAATACTTATTCCCCTGGGGCCAAATGGATTACATGCCGGATGGTCTCTATCTTCCCCTTCAGGAAGATAAGCCCTCCAATACCAATCGCGGTCTTGAATTGTAACGAAGTATTTACCATCCAATCTTTTCTCTGATTCAGTTCTGATTTTCCCAGCAAACATTGGATGAAGAAGGATGTTACCCAATACCTCAACTTCTGCTTCGGCTGCCTTCACTGCTACATGGTGGGCAATGTTTCCACCAGAACTATCTCCAGCCAAATATACATGAACCTTGGAATCTTTCCCACTCTGAAGCCATGTTCTTGATTTAACCCACTTAAGAGCAGTCCAACCATCATCATATGCAGAGGGGTATCTATGTTCAGGTGCTCTGCGGTAATTTACAGAAACCACAACAGCCTTGCAGAAGCTCACAAGTCGGCGACAAAAAGTGTCATAAATAGCACTATTGGCTGAAGAATGTGCGAAGCTTCCACCATGGAAGAAAATTATGACAGGGACAATCTTGGTAGTGCTCAAGGGCTTCTCAAGCTCTAATATGCCCCATTGAGCCTCATTTGCCGGGGCTGGTTGGTAAACCCGGTTAAGAAGTCCGGTGACTCTATCAACATGATCAAAGGAAAAAACTCCATCGACTGGGATTGTATTGGCAGGGACTTTGCGGTCAAGAAACTCGGCCAATTCACGGTTGAATGTCCCATCAGAACGGCGAAGGATATTGTAAGCCAGCTTGAAATTGGAGATGAGTACCCATGTATTGAGTGGCACAACCCTCTACACGAAAAGAAAAAAGAAAAAAGAAAAAGTTCAAAGATTGAAAGGATAAGAACTACTATGCCATTTTCAGTTTACAGAACCTTAATAGAGCCTAAGTATTAACAACCAAATTGATCATATGCATACGACAAACTCTTAACATACCCAGAACAGAAAAATTATGATAATGTCTAAGGCAACGGTGAAAAACACAAGAAATTTTAAGCAGTGAAGAGAAGAAGCAGTAGAAAATAAATATTAGACATGAAACAAAAAGAGGAAACCATTTAACATAGTGAAAAATTGCCACTTTTGCACCAAATCAAACTCGAATTTCTCAAAGTTGGATTTTCCAGAACAACAAAATTTCTTCAAGAAATAGAAAGAAGAAAGAGACTCAAACACAATCCATGATCCGTACCATCACATCAACGACTCATTGCACCATCCAGAAAGCCATTACAGACATGGGAAACAATTCAAAGTTAAAAAAAGCACAAATGGCACCTGAAACAATTCAACTCCTTCAAAATGAAAGGAAACAAAATCGAAACTCCAACCCCAAAACCCAAACACCAACATAGAAGAATATACAAAATCAAACAAACCCATCAACCAAATGATCATAGAAGCTCCAAACTTTAAGAACATAACTCCACCAATAGGACCAATACACTGGAAGCGGGGAAAGTACAACAAGCCCAAGATATGAAGCTAAAAATACCTTGGATTCATTGAGGTTGACTTCATTACTACCAGCCATGACACTCCAGAAGATTCAAAACCAAAACCAACAAGAAGTTCTAAGAGTCTTAAAAAAAAAAAAAACCCCAACAAGCCCTTTAATTTTTCATAACCAAAAACAAAGGTTTCTCTTTTTTTTTTTGTTCAAAGGAAGTGAGAGGTGAGATGAGAGTAGAGAAAAGAAGAAGGCAATGAAAGACTAATAATAAAGGGCGTGTGTTGTTTTCATTGGTGGCTTTGGCGTTTGAAGGACACTGATAGATTCCTCGTTTTTGGGTTTATACTGAAATATGAAGAGAAGAGACACTTGTTTTTCTGAGATATTAAGAACAGGGAACAGAAAGCGTTCAGAGAGACAGCAGAGAAAGAGAGAGAAATGAAAGATGTTAGGAAAGAAAAGGATAGAGAGAAAAAGATAAGTACATATACACACAATTACACACACATACACTCTCTCTCAAAGAGAAAGAAAGAGAAAGAAGGTGATGGGTGAGAAAGATAAGAGAGACACGCAGAGAGAGAGAGAGAGAGAGAGAGTCAAACGCAAAGGAACGACGGTGATGGACGGAGACGAGAGAGACGACAAAGCGGGCGGCCGAATTAAACTGTTTATTGGGTCCTACCATTCTTATTCTATATGTTTTTTTATTTATTTGTGTTTTTGTTTTCTTTATTTATTATAGGACTAGTTTAATTTCTACTCGGTTTTCTTTCTTTCTCTTTTTATTTATTTGTTTTTTGGGGGGTGTGATCTGGAAATTAAAGAAAAAGTTGGCACTTGGCAATTTGGCATGGCTGGCTATTGGCAGGCCTTTTGGCTTTTGTTTGTTTATTGTTTATTGTTATTATTTATGCAATATTTCAAGCAACCCTTTTTTGTCTCACCCTAGAATGCACCATTATTTGCATGAGATGTACCTTAAGGCTATTAATTATTGATTAGTTATTGGGCTCAAGAAAAAAAAAACATTTTTTGTATTATATTAATTAATGCAATTATAGTATATGTTTTCTGTTATAAATATAATATAGTTTTAATTTATGGGCTCTATTTCCTGAAGAATGTTTTTTTATCATAAAGTTAAGATGATAATTGGTTTTTGTTTCTAAAAAAAAAATGCTAATTGGTTTTTGTTTTAAGAGAGAATGAGGGATTCAAATTCAAATTCAAATTTATTATTCAACGACAAGATACTTTACTAGTTGAGCTAATTAAATTAATTAAAGAACTTAAAATAAAAAACGTACAAAGATTTACTTTCTTTGTATTTTATTATATTTATTTTGATGAAAAATGTAAACGAATCAAACACTTTTTTATATGGTTAATAGAAAATACGCACAATAAAATGAAAAACATTTTCAATGGTAACCTTTCTCTTCTCACCCCATTCTCCAAGGGGCTAACAAATAGAAAATAATTTCTTATTTGGTATCTAATTTGTGAATGAAAAATTGTGTTCATGTACTTTTTTTGAAATACAATAAATATTAATAATTTTTCATCTAAGCCAGACAATTTTTTTTTACTCACTTTCATATGGTTACGATCAAATACAAGAAAACAAGTTGATATTTTTACTTTAAAAAAAGTTTTATATTAAAAAAAACGACGCATACAATAGGAATAATTTCTTTGCACATTTATATTCATCACTTGAGATTCCTCTTTGAGGGTCTATTTCATTCAACTTTCAAGAATTGATTCTTTAGTGGATATGAGATATTGTGATCATATCTAAATAAAGTATCCACAATTAGTTGCCTCCATTAGATAAGAATAATTTCTTTTGGAGTTCTATACCCTTTTTTTTTAATTGCTTTTCTTCTAGTTATCCTTCACTTTTTTTTTTTAATGTCATTTGTAGTGAATATTATTGATGTAATGGATGTAAATTTAAATGAGAGTAATCATGAATCTTATTTAATGTAAAGTAATGATTGTGGAGGGGAGTGTTTCTTTACATGCTTCATGTTAGATTTATGTTTTAGTTTATATTAAAAAATTATATAAAAAAAATATAAGGGGAAAGGAAGATGTACACTATCATAGGAGTTTGTGCTTAATGACGAGAGATGTTTAGTGCTTTTCTCCCTCAGGAAAAAGTATTAGTTAAAAACTTCATTACAACTAGCTCAAAGATTGATATTCAACTAAGACTTTTACCTTAGACCACTTTCCATTTGTTAGTACTTATTTAGACTAATGAGTATCATATTCCGGTTTAAAAAAGAAAAAAAGAGAGAGTACTAAATTGGGAAAAAAATAGGTTTGTTAGACATCTAATAAAAATGATGATCATGTTTTTTTTTTGTTTTTTTTCTTGGATTCAATTCAACAAATATGATAACTTATTATCAAAACTACCTTGGTGGATAGCTAAAAACATAATCAATATTAGGAAGTTTTTTGTTGTTGAATAATGAATTTAGAATCGTATTCCATCTACACTAATAAAGAAAAATTGATACTTTAACTTAATGGTAAGGAATAATTATAATAGAGCAAACATATTATAATTTCAAAACTTAACATATTTACATATTTTTAGGGGAGGGGGGGGGGAGGGCCTCGTAATATAGTGATGTTTCTATTAGACTTTTTTTTTTTTTTTTCCATAAAATAGAATGGTCAAATTTGATTCATAATTATAGTAAAATTTATGAAAAAAAAGTTAAAATACTACTGATTATGTAATTTAATTGATTTATACCCTCAACAATTACAATAATATCAATGTGCCCCTTTTGTCAATGTTCATTAATCTCATTGTTAATCTTAATCCACCCAAAAATTATGTTATTTTAAAACAAAAATATAAAAAAACAATATCATTTTTAAACGAGTTAACTCACAAAAATTTATCAAACCATAACATAATGACCACATTAACATGGTTAGAACAATCAAGTCCGTAACTGCAAGTTTTGAAAGTTGATAAACAAATTTAGTGTTACTCTAAACTTTAAGAGTATGTAATTTACATTTTAATTTTTTATTAAGTTTGAAAAGTATCATCTGACATCTTAAATGTTGTTGAAGGACATAGATAATAGTGATTAATAAATTTTTGTTACAATTATCACAGGAACAGTCATTGTCAATAACATTTCATCAAGATTTTTCAAATCTAATAGCTAGATTTCAAAGAAAAATATATACATTTAAAAAAAAAAAAAATTTAGGAGAAGTAAATAACTACTCCAAAAGGTTCTGGAACTAGTCAAAAACTGCTCTGGCAAAAGGCGTACGAATTTAGAGAAAAAAAAAATATATGGAGAGGAAAAAACAAAATAATCAAAAGAAGCAGACAAAGAGTTTTTCTGCGTGCGGCCGACGCCAAGGCACGTGGCGACAAAGGGTTCCATCTCAACTCTCTTTTAGCCAATCCAATTATCCAATTCCCCAAAATACCCTCCACATGCCCAGGAAATAACGAAACCTGCCACTCGACTACGACCACGTGTTTTGTCCTCTAGCGCAAAGCGCGTGACGGCATGTTTTTTGTCAGAGCTTGAAGAGAGCTTTCCTTTTAATAATTTTGTTTTTTTCCCAAACACAAAAAAATAAAAAATAAAAAAGAAAAGAAAAATGTGGGCTTTGGATTTTGTCGTATTCTGTAGAGACTGTTTCTATATCACCATCTTCTTGTGGGTAACGGGCACGTGTCAAGGACACATAACTCACGTTTTTAAGTCATGGGTCCTACCCTCTAAAGTCTTTTTATTCTTGAAACAACTTGATACGATGATCAAAAACTCAATAAGTGGGACCCTTCTTTTAAAAAAAGAAAAAAAAAAAAAGAAAAAAAAAAAGACCCACCTGTGATTTGCATTGTGGAATATGGGTTTGCCACGTCTTATGGTTTTGGAGCTTTGCTTTGTTTTGTGTTTGTGGTTGTGTTTGTGTGATTGATTAGGTTATTTTTCTAATGACAAAATTGACGTGGGACCTAATAAAGGATCTCCGCCGTTGGTTTTGTTTGATGGAAAAGGTCCAAGCTATGATGGGTGTGCGATAAAGTTTGACAAAACAAACAAGAAATCAAAAGTATTGGGTACTTTCTTGGACCCTTTGGTTATTTGTACTTTAAGCTAATCTTGACCGTTCATTTTTTTAATTTTTTTATTTGATGGGAAAACGTTTTACAATTACAATACAAGTAAGCCAAAGATTCTTTTATACATGAAAATGAAATCCTTATCAAGGTGGCTTTCCGACTCAATCAATTTTATTGCTCCTAATAAGTTTCTTCGAGGTTTAGTGAGGTGGGTTTGATATGACTGAGTCTTTTGTCTTTAATCCTAGTTTAAGAAATTAATGGATAAAAAAAAATCAAGATATTCAAACTTATCGTAAAGATGACATAATAAAATTGTATTTTGAAAAAAGTAAATTATATTAAAGTTGTTCACAAATCAAAATCTTAAAACAATACCATTAAGCAACCAAAAAAAGAAAAAAAGAAAAAGAACAATACCATGAAATGGTATGGTATGAATAGAGAGTCATAAGTTTGAGTTCATAATGGGGTAAAATTTACTATCTTTCTTGAAAGAAATGAATGCCCTAAGGCTAATACTATAATATCACCCACAATCTTAGGCCCTAAGATCACGAAAACAAAACAACTTCCCCAAAATGTCTTGGTCATTGGAGACCGAGCATTATTGTTCAAAGTTTACAGTACCAGTCAAATTTATATATATGAATTTGCAATCCTTTTGCACTGACCAGGAAAAAATGGTCAAAGTTTATTTTCCTAGCTAAGCTAATTCGTAGGGGTGACATTTTCGATTAAGAAAAATATATACTTTTTAGAGAAGATGATACGATATTTTAGGATAGTTTTATGCATAATTTTAACTTTCATACACCTATGAAAATATTTTATTTATTTATTTATTCTATCTTCTCCTTTTTTTTTTTTTTCAATGTGAAGCACATGCTATCATTCTTACAAAAATGAGTCTCCAAAAACCCTAGATACGTCAGCCAAACCAGAAGATGATAAATTGTCATAAACCTTACAACTATGCACCATATAATACCAAAAGAAAAAAGTAAAGATAATAAAGGCAAAGAAAGCATAGACTTTGAAATCTTAGAACAACTCCAACGCCTACCTATAGAGAAAGTTTCCCGTAGTTTCTTTTAATAAAAACTTCTTGGTCTCCATGAGAGCATCATTGTTCACATGTAACAACATAAATATAAAGTGTCTCAAGTTATTATTACGTGACTTTTTCTTAAACTCGGGTAAATATTAGTGCACACCGATTATTACACACAATCGTACATACACATTTTACACCAAAATTGTGATTTGGGGTTGTTGCACACACACTTTCTACACAAAAATAATTATATACAACAATTAGTGTGAAATAAACATCACTGCCGGCTTGTAATATTTTTGGTTTCATATAATTAACATTGACAATAAAAGATAAAGACAAAACGTATAAAACCAAAGTTGATGTAAAGGAAAAAAAAGAAGAGTAAAATAATAGCACGCTAGTGCTTGTATATTTGGATGCATATGTTGTCCTTATATGAAGGTTTGGCTAAGCATGTGCCACACACATACAAACTATACCAAACATCTTTGCCGTGTTGCTTACTGCACCTTTTCTTTTCTTTTTTCCTCTTCAGCTTCCCTTTCTTTCCTTTTTCTACTAGCATGCGCTCTTTCTCTCTCTTTATTCAATAGGCTACCTATATCTTTTGGGAGTTAATTTTTTATTTTCTTTTCTCTCTAATAACGTGCGGCCCACTATGAGTTTTGGCCTTTTCTGCATTAGGTCAACAACTAGGAACAGCTTTCGGCCTCTTGTGCCAATTGGGTCAATTCCACCAAGTGGAAAATGATTTTTTTGATGTATAATGTCTTTTTTTTTTTCTTTTTTTTAACTTACCCAAAAATTTAGATCAGATGGGTCAGTGTCGACAGTCGACACCAAAAAAACCTCTTTCCTTCTCTTTTCTTTTTGCTAAGACAGTATAGAAAGAAATTAGATTTGATGTATTGCCAGTTTGCCATAGGTTTTTTTTAGAGAGCTTCGATATATTACATCTGTTCTTAATGGTAGATTTTTATTATAAGACAAATATATCAATAAACTTTTAGTATAGACAAAGGTTGAACTCTAGATATCTTATTCAACTATTCGAGACTTTACTAATTGACTTAACTCAAAGTCACTTTTCTTGTTCTTCTTTATTATAGAAACAAAGAGATCAGAGCAATTGGGTTCTTCTCCTTTTCTTTTTTCCTAAATATATATAGGAAGAAATAGATTATATAATAGCCATCAATCCCATCATATTCATTGCATATTTGCATCTACTATAAGCTTGGCTTCTAGGTGCAATGGAGCTAGAAAGTTATAACAATTCATATAAAAACAGAGTTCAATTTATATAATTTTTTTTTTTACTAGAAACTATCATGAAACAACTAATTTGTGCATATTGTGAATAACAAAAACAACTTTTAAGAAGACGGATCGTGATAGACATATTATTTGCTGCATATATCTGAATTTTCAATTTCTTTGAGCATCTTCAAATTACTTGCATTTTCAAACATTTTTATTTTTTACAGAGTATAATTACTTTTATAAATTTTGATAAACTATCATTTATCCAAAAAAAAACTTAAAAGGGTTTTAAACAAAAGGTAAATTGAAGTATTTAACCACTATTCTGACACATTCAAAATAAAATTATGAAAAGAGATATATATTGGGCGCATATGGATGGTTGTTCTTTTGTGTTTTTAATTGACATGCATGGGTCTTTTTTTTTTTAGGCTGAGAAAGAACAAAAAATGACATGTGTAAAGACTGATGGGTTAATATAAGCATATGTTATGCATTTTAGAACATCTCCATATTGTTCTTTTCCCCCCTATGTATATATGTTTTTCTTCTTCTTTTTTCCTTTGTATTTTTTTCCCCAAAGTAGTATTTTAGATTTTCTAGCTAATAACTTGATTTGATCCTAAAAGAAAATTGTAGGTAAAGTCTTATGTCATTGAATAAAAGATATGAGATTCAAATCATGTCTTCATAAAAAACTAATTTGTATCTTGATCTATTGTAAAACAATTATCATGGAGTAGAAACTATAATTTAAAATTCTATTGTATCTATAAAATAAATTTAAAAAAAATGGAGAAATGGTAAGCAATTGGAGACAATTTTAAAAGGAGAATAGCGAAGAATATTCCCTTTGTGCTTTACTTCTATGGCCCAGCTAATTAAATTTTCACTAATCAACTCTTCTTGTGCTTAACTTCTAAAAATGTTTCTTCATGTAGTACTTTGAACATTCTAGATAAAGAATAGAGGTGATGATGGTAACCAATCATAATAATTCTTTTGTTAATGAGTTCTAACCAAGATGACATCTTCTTCCATTATAAGAGTAAAATGAATAGTGAGATCAATGTTCAAGATTTATAGGTGAATGTATAACATATAAATAAAGAAAAAGACATAAGAATTCCTTATCTTGTTTTAGCCTAAATAAACACAAGGATGAGAGAGGTTCAAAGTCATTGATCACTTGCATTACCTACAGCAACAATATTTAAAATATAATGGTCATTATTTAAATGTCATGGCCCCTATATTAATAAAACACTATAGTTAATGTTATGCATCCCTTTAACAAAAATTTAAAATAATATATAATTTTATGTTTTATGTTTTATATTAGGTTGCACAAAATGTTGTCTTTAGGTTTTCCCTTTGCCTCCACTAGGTTAACTTTTTATTGGGTATTTGGAGAAAAAAAGCTATATGCAATGAATGTGTGGTCTTGGGTGATGAAGTCAGTCTTGATTAATTAATACAAAAACACCACCAGACTTGGTTCATTGCATGTTAGGTATTGGGTGATTAATTAGATTCTCCCATTGAGCAAAGAAGTATCACATGCTTGTTTATACTCGTCTTTCACAATATTTTCTCATCACCAAAGGATAAAAAAGTTACATAATAAAAACTTTGCTTTATATATGTTAGGTAAGACCGAATGTTGAAGCAGACATCACTCAAGTATTTTGGTCCAAGATTTTCTATGATGACAATTTTATTGAAAAAAAAAAAAGTATGCATGACCCATTTGGCTTACCATTAATCCACTTTGTGGTCAAGCTGATTCAACTTTCAATTATGCTTTCCCATGCTTCAAATTAATCAGACAAAATAGGCATGTTTGTCATGTGTTTGCTACACCGTGAACTGCCTAATTTTGGTGTTGAAATATATTGCATAAATCACCCAGATAATCATAGCATAATAGTATAAACCCCATAGTGGGAGAGGAAGAGATTTTGGATTAAATAAATTAAACCATTATTTTCAATTTTCAAATAACAAAAACAATATAGGAAGCACCAAAGTTAAAGTGGAGTCCAAGAATTGGCCTTAAACAAAGAAGATTTCAATCATTGTCTTGGTCACTGAGTCTAGTTACCTTGTGACATATAGTCCATGATATCAAATTGGGTCTATTTGTTTCTTTGTGATGAATAGGAGAGACCAATCAAACCTCGAGACAAACTAAAATGGGTTTGACAACTACCCTTGTGATATATGAAAATTACACTTCCCAATATTTTGAATAATTGAGGCTCTACCCTTTGCTTTATGAAAATTCAATGTTCTTACTTTAGTTGCAACTTTATAACCATTTGTTTTGTGGGGTCAACTCTCTCTCTATCTCTAATGTCGCAGAACGGGAAAAAAAAAAGTGAAAGCAATTGGGTTTTAACTAGGGGAATTGTTGGGTATTGGGGAAGAAAAACAATTTTTGCTGATAGGTAACATTATAAATTACAAGGAATTCCAGTACAGTACTACAACAGTTATTGAATTTCCATGTCAAAGTTTTCTTCTTCTTTTTTGATAGCTCCATGTCAAAGTTAAATACCTTATTTATTTATTATATATATATATATATATATATATATATTGGCAAGTGGTTATTGAATACTATATAGTGAGAAACATCTCTAACTTAATCCGGAAACAATTATTTAATTAATTAGATCATGTGTTAGTTAATTCATTTAGGGACAACTTAGTCCTTAGTGAGAATTTCCAAGAAGCCACAATTCCTCACACCACCACACCCCCCCCCCCCCCTCTCCCCCCACAAAAAAAAGAAGGAATCCTCAAATGGAGAATTGTCAGAGATTGTTATTTGTTAAAAACACCTTCATGTGGCAGCCCATTTGGCCTTCAAAAAATAAATTAATGTAAATTGTATAATCACTTGGGATAGGAAGTTCTGAAATATAATGGTAGACTTTGTAAAAATTACATGGGGGAGTTCTTATATTGCTCCAAGATAATTAAATATATTTCAATTTTTTAAAAATTTTGATATCTTCCATTGATGGATAATTGAATGAGTCAGAGTACATGTTAGCATCGAATTTAATTAACTTAAATAAGCATTAATTTATCAAAATGTTATAGTAATTGAAAATGATGTTTGAGAATGATGATGAGATAGATGACGAAATGATGAGAGAAAATAAGGAAGAAAACAACCTTAGCTAACATTATGTGGTTCCCTCTATTGAGTGCAACGGGTGTATACACATTTAGAACATGTGTCCGGTAACAATCACCCTACAGTTGAAAGACAATTTTATTTGGAACCCAATTACCCAAAACCCACTATCAAAAAAAATTATATTAATCTTTCTTTTCTTTTCTTTTTTTGGTGGTAAATTCTGAAAATACTTGCTTTGCTTCCAATGAGAGCAATTCTTATATTAAGAAATGATGTCACGGAAGCCTAAAAAAGGCACACATGATGCTTTCTTGATGGAACAGAAACTAAACCGTTAGTTTCTGGTAGTAAATATCGAATCCACTAGGGGCTTTCTTGAATCCACAAGGAGAAGAAAATTGGAATCCACTAGAGAAATAATTTGACAAAAGTCTGTATTTATTGATAATACTCTGATTTGTTTTTGATGGCTACAAAACATATAAATACTGAGAAAAATGTCTAAAACCCTAATTCGTACTAATTATGCAATTAGGTGACAAAATACCAAAATTTACCAAAAATTGAGTTAAATGCAGAATCATAAACTACTGATCTTAATGGTTGTTCCAAAATAGAAGGGACCTTATTCTGACTTTTAAACTAAAAATTATTAAGGAAAAACAAATATTGCAATAAATAGTAAAAACACTGTTTTCGGGGTCTTAATGAAGGAATTAGCCTAAATTTTGGCGACGTTCATAGTATCATGAGTCTAGATTAGAATGCCGTTTCCCTTTAACCTGCCAAATTTTATGCAATTCTGACACTATCACCCCAATGACCTCTACTGGCACCCTCATTTGATCTTGCGTTGTGACTTCCTATGCCCTTACTGCTCCAAGAAGGCATGTGTTGTCTGTTCTACATAAGAAAATACGATAAACATGGCATTTCTATAAACTTTTGAATAAATGGACCATGAAGAACCCTCTTTTAGTTTTTGTTTGGTACATTTATTGGATCCTAAATAATTGATTTACTAATGATTTATTGGTCCAGAGGGTATGGGGCTTGGGTGGTGAGAGACTTTTTCTTTCAATCCAAAAGGAATGCAAAAAATTGATAAAACATAGATGTCTTTGTCAGTATTAGATTGTAATTATATGTATGAGAGGATGTTGTGGGGTATAATATTGCTGGGGATTTTGGCACAGAAAGAAAGTTACTATTTCTCATGTCATTTGTCTTTGTTATATATATATATATATATATAACAAAGACAAATGACATGAGAAATAGTAACTTTCTTTGTTTTTGTCATTTGTCTTTGTTATATATATGAATAAAAATGGACTCACTAATTCTGAGTATAAATGGATATGGTGATAATAGAGCATGATGGGCTAAAGATGGGCTGGCATCCAAGCCATTTTTAGGGGACAAAGATTACACTATGGAGGCGAGTAATGGACTTACACATGAATTTCTTCATTCTTGTTTTTTTTGGGGGTAATTATTAATATAATAATATCACACACTCTGAAATATTTTTATCTTTGATCTCATTAATAACTTTTTTTTTGGGGAGCCCAAAGACTACTAATAGCACTCATGTCACATTGATGTATAATAGAAAAATGTCTAAAGTTTACCTAATTTTATCTAAAAATAACCTACATTAATTCATGTATAATTGTATAAATTTACAAATTTGTTCAAAAATTGTGTAAATTTACACTGTCATTGTCCATTTTGTATTTACTTTTTGGGAAATCTTAACCAATGCCCTTAGGGCATTGGTTTAGGAGCTATTTTTAGAAATATTTAATTGCGAGAATGATAAATTGATAAATGTTGTTGACAGTTTTTTATATTTCCTATAAAAGTTGTGTCAAAACTTTTCTATTATAATTCATTAACAATTACTTTAAGGGCATTTGTTAACATGACCCTTAATTTTTTTATTATTTCTTTACGTATTCCGAGGATGAAGGAAAATAGTGAATGATGGTTATTGTGCGCAAAGAAAAAGAAACCATTAAAAAAAATCATGAAAATTTGATATTTTAATGTAAGAGCAAGACTTAAGTATAGTACTTAGGTGTTATTCCTTAGGTTCCCCTATTAAGATTCTGCCATGTAGATTTTTCCTCATGGGATGAAAGTGTATTTTTTAGTTAAGTAGCTGCATGACTTAATTTTAAGTGAGGAATTTAAGGAACAACACCTAAGTTTTGTCCTTAATGTAATGTAATGTAAAATAGATAATTTAATGTAGAGTATTTTGAAAAGGTGAGTGTGTAAAATAGAAAAAATAAATTCTTATACTAAAATAAATAATAATTTTTGAAGGAATTGATATGAATCTAACAAGTAACAACTTTTGTTCTTTTATGGCTAGGTGAATTTATTGCATATTGAAATTGAAACCCAAACATGATATGGACCCATAGCAAAGGTGAAGGTACCACTAAGTCCAAAAGTCATTAACAACTTACAAAGAATTTTGTTAGTTTGTGTGGGGGAGCAAAAACTTGGGCCCTTGCATTGGGCTTAAGTCCCACATTTTATCAACAATACGTCCGAGGAGAAGAAATCATGGAGGAACCTCGTAATTAATAGTAGAGCATGTAAATGTCCAGGGATGTTGGTTCGAGAGTATTATCCTCCTCGGATCTGGCATATGTTGGTGAGGTGGGTCTCGTCTTATCCTAGTCCACCTTCCAGGAAGTTCCAGCGGTGAAGATAGACTACAAATGTACACGGAAGGGATAATGATGCAGAAATATCTAAGGAAAAAGCTGCTACCACCGCATTAAATGCGTTACAGCAGCTTTCCTGGCTGCATTAATGTGGAGAAGACCTCTGAACAGTGTTTTCGACCACCTTTACCCACAGAAAATCAAAAAGCTGTGGGAGGGGAGACAGAAACTCCAGTACCAAGCTAGATGGTAGATAAGTGGGCGGTAGGATTGAATAAAGAGGGACTATATAATGGAGTAAAACCTCCAGAAGAAGGGGATCAGAAGGGAAAAAGAAAGAACATGAAGGAAGAGTTACTGTAGCATCTGGAAACACACCATCTGAAACAACCATTTTATCTAAGAACCTACCCCTCGGACACTACTTGGAATAACCAATTCATCCAAAACTTGCTCCTCGGACCTGAGATCATCACTTGCTTGTGTGTTTTATTCTCCTCGGATAAATTTCTAACCTCCATTAATTGTTGTAAGACCCTTTATCAACCCAATTCTTTCGCCCACTCTCTTACAAATTTATTGTACTGGGCTTATTGGGTCCATCCCCTATTTCTACCTGGGTTTGGGCTACGATTTGTAACCCTACAGTTTGTTTTTTTGAAAATGATCTTTTGAAATTTTCGTATTTGGTATGACAAGAAAATAGAGTCAATGAGAAATTTAAAATTCAGTTAACAAAAATAACTAAGCATTTTGGGAGGAAAATGTTTTCAGTTCCTCAAGAGTAAAATAAATTTTATGAAAAACACTTTAAAATAGAAAAAAGATTTTTTCACAACATCCCATTTGACATAATTAAGGTTGAGAAATCCAATCCAATCCAATGTAATCTAATCTAATCGAACTCATGATAACTATAAAAATCAGTGTGTTATTAAAAATGTGAGTTGGGTCGAGTTACTCAGACCCAACATTAAAAAACCAAGGCCCATTAATCTTCCAAAACCAACTTGAGCTTTCTAGTTGGGTTGAGTTATTGGGCTGGTGGGTTTAATACGTACTCACACAGCCCAACCTCTCTAGCCCCAGTTTGACACACACACACACTGTCTTTAATCTCACTCAACGTTCTCTCTCGCCGGCGACCTGACTTCCGGCACCGATCTGCGTTGTCTTCAGCCTTTTCAATCTTCTCTCTCTATCGAGGTTAGTAATTTTCTTTGCTTAATGTGGGTTTTTACTATTGCCTACAACCTGTCTGTTGAAATGCTTCAATGGGTTTTCAATACATTCTTGTCAATAGCTATACCAAAACTTTCTCTTAGGAACTATTGGAGCGTCCTTAATTATTTCATATGATCAAACAGTTTTTTTCTTTTTTCCTCAACCTTTATGTATGTTTCTCTTCATGAAACTGATCATAATTTATTAAAATTGTTTGTTTTTATAGGATTCTTCTGTGTATTCTTTTAGATTATTGATAAGCATTTTGCTTTTGGGTTGTTGGGTGTTTGAGAATTTGGGTTTAGGTTTCTGGAAAAAACATGCCTTCTTTGATCCATGATACTTCAACCTTTGTGCAAAATGCCAAGTTCATGATATTATGCTGGAGCTTTGTGTAGGATTAGGAATTAAAAATCAACATGTTATACCACAGAAACAAAATACATGAAGCTAAGGTTTCTTTCATAATTTTGCAACCCAAAACTCATGTTTCCAGTTTTTCTATTTAGATTATTCTTACAGCATAAGTGTTAGAAGTTGTTGATTGAGGAAAACGGTGATGACAAGCCACGAGACCAACTTAAAGTCTGAAAATAAGACCCTTTTTTTTTTAGGTATACTCTGCTGGCATTTTTGTAAACTTCGATATCAGTTTACTCGTTTTGTTATCCAGTGCTGTGATAAAAGTAGAAGCATGGAAGTTTTTGCATTGAGCTGGATGACTGTTTGTTAATATTATTTCATGTCTGGTTTTAAGTTGTGAATACTGTTTTGATTATCAGATTAAATGGAGGAATCAGAGAAGAGGAGAGAAAGACTGAATGCAGTGTGCATGCAAGCTGCTCAGTCTGAATTTTCAATTAATGTTGCAAGTTCTTCGATGCCTGTTTCCCTTTCTAATCCATTGATTGAAACCTCTGCAACTATAACAGTGCAGGAGGAGTCATGTTCTCCTAGGTTTGATTTTTACACAGACCCAATGTCAGCATTCTCTGATAGCAAGAAGAGTAGCGAGGCTAGTAATCAGACCAGACCAGATTATTTCACATCTCCCAATTATTGTGGTTCTCCTATGGCACAGTTTTCACCATCTCTTCCAGGTAGTTTGTAATCTTTCATCATTTTGTCATCTCTTTTTTTCATAGGATAATATCAGATTACTGCACACAAGATGCAGAGGCACCTAATAGATCAGTATGAACATCATGAGTTGTCCAGTAATAAAAGTAGTTGTGATACTTTCTTCTCGATTCCTTCTTCTATAACCTGAGCTCGAAGAAGGAAGAGGTAAGAGGGCACTAGAGAACATGTGGTCAGGGTGAATGTGCATTTGCTTGAAACAACTCTCTGATAGCTGTTTCAACTAGACGCATTTTGTATTGCCATGCTTGTCTCTCTGATAGTGTTTTCTTAAAAATGAAATTGTAGTTCTTGGGTGATGTGATTGTTTCACATTATTAATAAAATAGTGGAAATTGAAACTATTTTCATTCCAAAAATGCTATTCTGTTTTAGCGATTTATGGTTTTATTCTGGTGCTTTGAGTATTTGATGGTATAAGTAGGAGCCACTTATAGAGATGAAACATGGGTTGGTAGAGAACTTGCGATCAGTTGTTATTCAATGTGGCTTTAGTGAATCCTAGCCATGTTTTTTCCAAGTGGTGGGACATAGGGACTGGAAAATATTTGGATTTCCATGCTCAGGGCCTCAGGCTTCAGTTGTAACCTTGGGCAAATTAATCACTACCTCTCCCATAAGCATGTCATTGTGCAAATGCATGCAGTAAAGTTTTAATCTTATTTTTAATGTCAATGAAAATAAAGGGGGGATTCTTGAATTGTAATTATTGTTATCATTATCATTATAATGATGACTGGAATGTTTTATGATGATTATTTGTCACCTGAAGTTTCTGTTTTCTTGCTTTAGCAGTTCACCCAATGAACCCTGGAATAGCTCTGTATTCTGCTCATCAAATCCAGATTAGCAGTTCACCCAATCAGATAATGTACCAAGAACGAGGTTCTTGTTACAGCCCTGGTCCACATAGAAGCCCAAGAGGAACATCCAATCCTTTTACCATGCATCCACGGACTCCAGAAGTCTGGAATGCACCAATAACCCCAACAAGCAGTAGTTTTCCATATAATCCATCTAGAGGGGGTCATCATCCAAGCCCTGGGTTTGGACCAAGAGGTAGCCCACGTTTTAATACTTGGCAAGGCCGGGGTCACTGGGTCAGCCACAGTCCAAGCCCTGGTTCAGGACGAGGAGGCAGTCCTAGCCCTGGTTCAGGAAGAGGTGGGAGTCGCTGGTATGGAAGAAGCATGAGCCCTGTTTTGGGACATAGTAGAGGACGAGGGCGAGGTTCTCATGCTCGTCTATCGGGGCCACAGCAATTTTACAATCAGTCCATGTTAGAAGACCCATGGAAGTTTTTGAAACCAGTTGAATGGAGGCACATGAGTGCTTTAGTGAATAGTTTGAACTCCCCTGACTCATCAAAATCTAGGATTACAAAATCTCCTAGCACAAGAAAGACCAAAGTTTCAGAACCTTCAAACAAGTCAAGTTCTCAACCAAGCTTGGCTGAGTACTTGGCTACCTCATTCAATGAAGCTGTAAATGACACACCAAGTATATGACAGTTGCTGGGAGTTCCATTAGAGCTGGGAGTTCTCACTTCTCAGTACGATTTCTAACCAGAAAGAGAAGCAGGAAGGCTTAAAAGGTGTTTGGTGGATATCTAGACTCCTGAAGGCACCAAAAGAATTTCATATATCTCTTTGCAGAGTTTCGAAGAAACTGTTACTATTTGCAATTGCATGTAATGATCGCTTTTAAAATTCAGAGTAAATTATCAGATGGCTGCAAGCATCTGAGACTGTACAAAGTAATAACAGCAAGTTAATTATAGACTTATAGTTGTGTTTTGCAAGTTCTTGTGGCAATTATCAAAGGTTTCCTTTACAGTTGAATATCTTTACAATATGATTGCATTTTTGTCACCTTACCAATTAAGGTGCATGTTGACCATGTGAAAGTGAAGGCAAGAGGCAACTGATTGATCCTCACATTAGTGCTGCCCTGGACCTTGGGTATTTATTTATAGGACTTTTCTCTTGCAGGTATTTTCATGGACCCTACTCCTACTTCCCTTTCTCTTTAGGGCACATAGTGTAGGGAATTAACATGAAATTCTCAACTTGTGAGAAACAAAAAATAGAGAAAATACATGCCAAAGAAAAATAATCACACGCACAAGACAGTATTTACGTGGTTCGGTAATTTGCTTACGTTCACGGAGTTGCAGGGATTTCACTATTATCGGGAAAAAATATAAGTACGGCAGTACAGTTTTCTCTCTCTTTCAAAAACTACATCAAGAAAAACCCTAATCACCAAAACAACGGTTTCTATATCCTGCGCACAGAATTCACAATGGGCTACAAAATGGGCCAAAATTCCCATTAAAAACCACACAACATTATTTCGGGTCGGGTTATCATTTGGATCAAATACAACTAGGATCCACAAAGCCCAACACACAGGAATCCTACACTTCCTTCTGCCCAACTATTCGAAATTTAAAAGGCACATACTTTTTTTGGTTAAACAAGACCATAATATTAATTAACAACAAACAAGTCTACTGAAAAATAGCTTGGCTTTATCAAAAGCCAGCAAAGGTTTGACCACATAAGGAAGTCTATTAGTTGTACTGCCCCTGCAGTCAGATAAGAGGGATTCCAACATAAAGTTAATAGATGAGGGCTTCATAAACATATAAACAAGAACTTCAATATCCATTTCTACATTAATATTATTAATTCCCAGCTGCTGACCTAGGTTAAGGCCATCTTTAAGACCCAGAGCTTAGCCTTGACCCTAGAAGTGGTCCCTAAATTCCTTATACGTTTAGGAGCTTCTGATCTTGAGAAACCTGCTAGCATAAATGTGTTTCTTTGGAAAAATCTGAATTACCCACCAAAAAAAAAACCTGGGGGTAACACACTCCCCTAGCTTACCTTTAATCTGACTCAAAATACATTTTGTAGGGTTTTGAAAACACAATATTCCACACAGTGGTTGCCCTCTTTGAAAGTGTTAGTGATACCAAAGATAAGAAGGATTTAGAATTGATCTCAGATTTTCAATTCATTACAGTTAGTTTATAGGGTTAGAATTTAGAATCACTAGCTCTGGTATCATGATAAATTACCAATTATTCCAAAATTTTAAGCTATTGAGAAATGATGGATTAAGTCACTTAATCAATATTCTAACAAACATTTAATACTGCAACCTAAAGTTAAATACATGCCTTGAAACTAGTTTTTGTTGGCAGCATATCTTGTCCATGAAGGTATGTATAAGCTGTTTAGTCAAGCTCAAAAACATGAACCACGTTTCTCTGTTGTTAAAGAAGCAGCTTCAATGAAAGGAGGCAGCTTGTAAAACCCCTCACTCTTGCTCCTGTTGAAGTCATACTACAATGCCCAAAGCTTTAATTGCAGGGTGGTTTGCAGGGATTGCTAATTTGTTACTAAGAATGATTTTGAGCTATCATTGTATGTTTTGCTTTCCACTTTCTAAAGCTGTGAAAAAGCTTCCACCTGATGCAGGTGTCACCCATTTAGCTTCTGAAATACCCAATATCTCAGTGCTGCTAAACAAAGAAACCTTGCAGAAATATTCAGCTGAAGGACGAAGATGGTCTATTTTCAATCTCTTCTCTGGCCTAAATACAATGAAAATGGGTTGGTCTGGATAATCACTCATGGCAAGACTTGCGATGCCACAGCCCACAACCTAGGAAGTATTTTAACAGATGATCTTCATATTCTAGCAAAATGATCTCTGAGGTAGAGGTGGACTTTTCAAATTGAATTCGACAGGCTGCTGAAAATATTTCAACCAAACATCATAAAGGGAAAAAACAACTGCACTATCTAAATGAGTAAAAAAAAGAAAATGATATTAATTCTTCATATCAAAATGGAGAATTATTATTTCAGATTCAAAACTCATCCTATGTCTACTTTCATGATTCCATTGAATATGGTTATGATGCCAATTATTACTGTTGACATGAATGGCCAACGTAAAAAAAAAAAAAAAAACTATCATATAATTTCATTCTGAAGCTGCATGAAGTGATGTAGTGAGACTTCAAATTCTAAAAATTGAGTACCTTGCCAATTGGATATTTCTTTTTCATCTTGAGAGAGATGGTTGATAGGTAAACTTAACCCCAAGGATGTCTATTTTTGAAATATAGTGTGAAATATGTATTCACGACACTCTCCAAAGGATTAATAGCTGAAAGTTTAAATTATCATTAATATTATCTGACTGAGTATTTTTCATCTAATTTTCTATAGTTGACACAATCTATCCAATACCCTTTGTGATAGTGCTCCATGAATTGGTATTTGATATGAGACAATTGCTGGTTACTTAGTAACATGGATATTACAGAACCAAATAGGCTTATTCTTTTGGATTCTTATAGGCATATGGACAGAGAGTTGATAGCAGCTGACTGCAATTAATACTTGAAAAACTTATCTGTTTAATTTTTTCAAACAGAGAGCGGCCAGTAAGCATTTGATAGAATCATTTCTCCTAATTATACAAATAAAGAAACAATAAATAACTATATTAATAGATCAACCGAAAGCAAATAAAAAAAATGATACAAGGACCTCCCAACTGCATTTAACTTGAAAAAATTTGTTGTAATTTGTTGGACCAGCTAGAGGTAAGTCCAGATCCTTACTGATAGGCAATAGCAAACCGAACAAGTACTGAATCTCCATTTCTGAAAAAGTGAATCTGTGCTTTGTTTGGAAGGATCATCATAAATGATTAAAGTATTTTCCTCTTAAGATATGCTTCTTCAACCACACCCCCCCACCCCCCCCAAAAAAAAAAAATTTATTTGGTTATTAATAATAATGGTTTATTGTCTGCAAACTTCATAACAAGGTTTCCAAGAATGCAGGCATAAGCGTTTCGTAATTAGTTCAGAGGCATAAAGGTTGTTAAAGGACAGAAAGTTGAGTGCACACGAGCCCAAAACTGCCATGAAAGTTTTTAGCAAAACAACAGATATGGGTTTACATCCTGGCTTACTTGCAAGTACATAAACACAATTAATGTTTGATGTTCTGGCAGATGCTTTGTCAACAGACTCAAAAATAACTTAATAAAAGAAGTGTAATTTGTCCAAAGGTTTGTCAAGATATGCAAAAAAGTATGTCTTGACATACTCTCATGCTATTGGCAGCATACACATCGTTAAAGGCAAAACTGAAAGCAGCCAAAAGAAGATCCAAATTGTAGAGAATCATAAAACAAGAATTTAAGGGTGCCCCTAAGTATAATTTTTTTTTTAAATTGAACTAAAAAAAAGACAAATATGCATCCAAGTAAAATGTACAATGGTTTTAGTCATTCATGATTTATTTGATCACAGTAAAAGTGAGCAAGTGACTATTGTTGGACTGTTGTAGAACTTTTCTTTGTAAAACAACTTGCAGTGCAGCATCTTTGTCCAAGTTTAGCCCACTCTTCCAATGGTGCCAATCAGAAAAGACAAAAACAGACAATTGCATTGGTTGTTATAGCCACGATTACATTTCCTTACTGTTGGGAAAGATGGGCAAACATAGTAAACTTTAGATTCATATATTAGAGTTCAGGCATATAAAATTGAGCTCATACTGCTCTTTGCTCAAAGAAAATTACTACTGATATGCTGCCCCTTAGATGTTAGATAGTTTCTAAATTGGTATTTTCTTATCCAAACAATAATAGAAGCTCCAGTAGAAACTAAAATTTAAGAAAGCCAATGCACCTATTTAAATATGAACTATAAGGAAAATTGTGTATTTTAAATTTCAATCTTCAATTTTTAATCATTTATAGTATTAATAAATAAATAAATCCTTGAAAATGAAAGAATCTAAATAGTGCTTATCCCTGTTACAACCATTGATTCCATTACTTGTCAAACAAGATTATTACCTTAGTTCCACTTACTACTTTTTCACACTCTCTAGAGGCTAGAACCAAAACATTATGACTGGTTCACAGCAGTTACTAAAGCTACTATATGGAAAGATGCACCTTTAGGCCCAATTCCATTGCATAAAAGAAAGACAAAAATTTCTAACAATATAGTTATAAAAGAAAATACAGCATTAATTGACCAACTTGGTGAATGTATATAGACCAATATCAGAATCTAGTAAAAGCCTATTGAAACTCCACTTGTATTCATTCTCTAATTCAAATTTACGGCTATATTTTTCATTTTCCAGAAGGTGTCTGTTTGCGAAAAAATAATTTGGACCGTGTATCAAAGTAAAAGATAAAAACTAAAATTGAAGGAACAAAAATATCTTTTGAACCACTCATAGCTGTCAAACAACCCAAACCCAGGGAGTCATTGACAAACTGCAAACTAAGCAATGTTCTCATCTTTCATTAAAAATGTATATATATAAACAATACAAAAAATGAAGACATTGAATGCGTAAAAAAATGAGAACATTGAATGAGAACATTAAACAAAAACGATGACTTTTTAAAAATTAACATGGCAAAACTAATTGAATGTGTAAAGTTACAATTGGTGTCATGGTTAAATAAAAAAATGAATAAGAATGTTATTTATGGCTACAAACCATACAAAGAAGGCCCATGGAAAGTGATATTATGAGCTCATTAGATTTAAAATAATCAATTTGTAGTTGCAAGCACAGACATCTTTCATTAGTCAAATGGAAATGGTTCCTATATATGTCCATGGACCAGTCATGAAATCACTACCTCTGCAAGAACAAGTGATTTGATACTAAGCTTTAGGAATAATAATTATATGCATAATTTTTTGCGAAATGTCATGGACAGTTGCTATCTACCAGACTAGAATTTACAGGTAACTAATTTGGACCTTTTCTGAACGTCTGTAATCTCCAGTAATATAAGTCGTCATGCTTACATGATGCTTGACATTTTGGCATTCTCATTTGCATTACATGCTCCTACCAAAACCAATTAAGTGTAAGAACCATATAAATTATTTTCTCTAATGCCTAGTATGTTAAACAACTGCCTGTAAGTCTGAAATCCAATATCAATTGCAATAATTATTTCGGCTTAATAATCTAATATGCCATCACTAAAAGATGTGCAGTGTGTTCTGCCTGAGGACCTTGCTTTGGTTACCAGGCTACGGCAAGGTTCCCTCTTAACTAAGGCACATGTTTCCTCTCATGAATGTAGCCAGAATTAGCCTAACAAAACTCACGAATATATTGTAGAATTAGTTTAAGCATTTTCTACAGAGATTTCCAATTCACTATAAGAAAAATATTTCCTAGATGAACAAACCAATCAGCTGCCTCTTTTAACAGTCTAATCTATCACGATTAATAAAAATAATCTGATCTCACTATGGAAATTGAACAAAATGCTCCTACTGGGAAGCTGCAGATACCATCAGTTCTTTTAAAGGTCAGACCAACACCACAAGTTGAAGTTGTTGAACTGTTCCAGTCAAACTACCAATTTTTGTATTTTTTAGGAAATAAAATAGAAGGTACCTCATTGCCTTGCACTTTTGAAAAGTAAGTGCACATGTTCAAACAGGCCAACCTTTGATTAGCGACCCTTTCAGTCCACCATCCTCTCATTTTCAATGTCTTAATCTCGCTGCCTTCATACCCAAACCAACAAACAAGGAATACATTAATCCATCAATCAACCCACTTACAATTAAAAAAAAGAAAAATTAAGAAGATAATAATAAAATTATCAAATATTTAGTACAAAAAACCAGAAAGAGCATCTAAGCATGCATCTTCTTTATCTGGCTTGCATTGAAACAGACAAGCCCCAAATTCCAATTCCAGTTTTCTCAGCAAAACCAAAAACTTTCCCAAGAAACCAAAAGGGTGTGAGCAAGGCAAAAGGCAAGTCATCACTCAGCACCATGGATAGGCTGGTGAAACCAGACCTTAAAGAAATAAACTTGGCATTCAAAAAAGGCCAAAAATGCACCACCACGTTTCGTTTAACCAACCTCATGCACGCCATGGCTGTGGCAGTTTCTCTAACCACTACAAGCCCATCTGTGTACTCTTTCAACCAAGTTTTCTCTGTAATCCCACCACTCTCTTCCTCAACATACACCCTCCTTATCTCTCAGCCCTCTGATAAACCTCCTCTCTCTTCTCCTCCTGATATTATCACCGTCCGATCCTCCATGCTCCCCATTGGAAAAGCTCACCAGGATTATCTCCGCCGCTTGTTTTCTAAGCCTGGACCCCATGTTTTCAGGGATGCCACCATACCCATCAACCTTGTGGGTCACCAAGTTGTTGACTTTCTCATTTCCCACCATACCCAGATCCCAGAAATTGAATTCTTTTTGAAGAAAGGGATTTCTGGTTGTACTGGGACTCAGCTCACTTCATTGCTGAAACCTGCTATATTGTATAGTAATGCTAATTTTGTTACTGAAATACTTGATGCTGGTGCTGATGTGAATTGTAAAAATTCAGATAAAAGGTCAATGATTACATTGGCTATTCGTGCCGGTGATCTTGGTATCTTGAAGGTTTTGATAGCTGCTGGTTGTAAAATTGATAATTCGGTTGACAGGATCTTGCACGAGGCGGCAGCTACGGGTAGAGTGGATTTGATGGAGTTTTGGCGTAAAAGGTTTGGAGATTTTGATGTGAACTCGGTTGATTTGGATGGCCGGACGCCAATTCATGTTGCGGCAGTTAGGGGGTTTGTTGAGGTGATAAGGTTTTGTGTATCAGTTGGTGGGAAAGTTGATGTTTTGGATTGTAATGGGTGGAGTCCTCTGCATTATGCAGCTGCAGAAGGGCATTTGCAGGTTGTGAAGTACTTGTTAGAATGTTCCAATGTGAAGTATGTGTTGAATAATGAAGGGAAGACTGCTTTTGCACTTGCTGTTGATAATGGGCATTTACATTTGCTGGATTTGTTGCATTTAGGGAATTTGTTGCATAGGGCAGCAAGGGTGGATGATATTCATGGAATGAAGACTTGCCTTGCAGAAGGGGTTAACGTGAATGGGAGAGATCAGAATGGATGGACACCTTTGCATAGGGCTGCATTCAAGGGGAGGGTTGAGAGTGTGAAGTTGTTGCTTAATAATGGTGCACAAGTTGATGTTGTTGATGATGCTGGATACACGCCACTGCATTGCGCGGTTGAGATGGGGCATGTGCAGGTTGCATTGGCGTTGATTGCTCATGGAGCTAAAGCAAATGT
This sequence comes from Quercus agrifolia, assembly GCA_029955455.1. Taxonomy (NCBI): domain Eukaryota; kingdom Viridiplantae; phylum Streptophyta; class Magnoliopsida; order Fagales; family Fagaceae; genus Quercus; species Quercus agrifolia. The sequence continues at coordinate 18,640,641 of JARQAD010000012.1, read as the reverse complement.
CAAGAGTCTCAAAGGTGTTGTTCCTTTAAATTTTGGTCGTTTCAAGAATCATCCTTCTGTTGATCATCCTGTGTCATGAGAAAGAAAGAGCTTTGAATGGAGAACGGGATTATCCGTTTTGTTGAACTTTGTTAATGTATTCTGCAATTTATATATAATCTTGTGATTTCTGTCTGATATGGATTGTAAGGAATCAATGGTTGGAGAGAAAGAGAACGGACTGTGTTCCGCTTCCAATCAAGGTGTACATCTGTTTCAGAAAGGGATCATATGGTCCATTTGGTTTAATGAAGATTTAAGTTCCCCATTCCTATGTAATGAACTGAGGTTTTTGTTTTTAAATTTTAAGGTATTGTGTCGTGTGTATTTATTTTGTACTGTCCCATGCTTCTTATAAATTTTTATTCTTTTTATTTTTATTTTTGAAAATATTATACTCTTCTCGATTGTTGTTTCTCCGGAAAAGTGAGATCTTTTAAGAACTTTGCATAGCTGAGTGGCATTGAAAGGGCATTGTTGGCTGTTCGTTCTGACCAAATTGTGAAATTATGTTGTTAGTTCTTGGGCTGTATTTCATAATTCAGTTAGTTCTTGCACATGAAATGTATGGAAAGAGTATTCATTTGGTGAAGCCCATTGTGGCTATTGTGTCACTGAAATGACTTGAATTTAAGCATGCCGCTTTTGAAATTGTGGAACTGAATTTTGTTGATTTGGTTTGTTTTTTCGCCTTTGATTTTAATAAGCATGTTAAAATTTGTTACATCTCTCACGAAGGAACCTCCTAAGTTCCAACCAATAAATGTAGTTAATTTAGCTACTGCAGAAAGACATGTAGAGGCTGGAAAATTCTGCCTGCCTACTTTCGCTTTCTGTGAAATGTCAGGATAAGTACAGAAATATTGCTTATTAGCTTTTGAATTAGTAACTACTTCTTAGAACTTGATTCTCTTCGCTTAGGTGTTGTGTTGCATTGAGCTGATAGAGTAGATGATGATAATAGATTAATCACTCACCCCAATCCTAGCTACGTAGATAGAACCGGTGATTTGTCGAATCTTGTAGCAGTCCATGCTCTTATTGGACAGTAGGAAGAACATACTTCTTGTTCTACCTCTTTTTTGGATCAATGGGAGAGGAAATTTGGGAATGGGAAGGTGAGGATGATATGAACTTCACCAACAATTGTGATGAAACCCGATAACAATGATGGTTTGGAACCCCAAGATCGTGTAGACAAGATTTGTTGAACCTTGACCCGTCACCTAACCAGATGAAAACCAAGGCTACGATAGAATTGAAACGCCACACCAAGAATTCCTAAGAATCTCTCAAGAATCAAAGGTGATAAGTTTGGTTGTTTGAACGCCACAAGCTTAACTTGATAAGTTCAAGAGTTCTTTTAAGAACCAAGAGGATCACAAGACTCACAAGGAGAATAATTTCTGAATACAAAAACTATATTTTTCAAAATTCGTACTACCAAATATATACTTGGAACAACCCTCCAAGAATAGGTAAAAATCATAATTAAAACTTCAAAAACAACACCAAAGATTAATATAATCAAGTTCCCACGTTTTTTAGTTTTCTAGGACTTCAAAAATGGCTAAATGACTAGAATTAACATGCCCAGCCAATACCAAGGCATCTTCCCATTTAATATCCTTGGAACTTAACAAATTCACATTTAATATCCTTGGAACTTAACAAATTCACACCCTTTTATGGTCAGACCATGCTGGTTGCTAATTTGCATGCATTAGCCTCTTCAATTGCTTTGATGACATGGACTAGGCCTTGATTATTATTTGAGCCCATCTTGGTCTTTCTAGAATCTGCCCAAATCTCTTGGACAAGCCCATTTAGTGCTTCCTTGAAACGTTTGGCTCTAAGTCTTGTAATTGGGCCACTAGAAAATGACAAAGGGTCTTGTGCAAATTCAGCTCCATTTCCACTTGTATGATCAGCATGTCCAGCTCTTTGGTGTGCATCATTCTCCCCCTCTTGAGAAGGATTTGTCCTCAAATCATCACCTACATCAAAAGGAGACAAATCAGCAACATTAAAGCTTGCACTGACACCATACTCACCGGGTAAGTCTAGCTTGTAGGCATTATCATTGATGCGCTCTACTACTTGAAATGGTCCATCACCCCGAGGAAGGAGTTTTGAATGCCGTTTCTTTGGAAAACGTTCCTTCCTTAAGTGCAACCAAACCCAATCTCCTGGTTCAAACACTACCTTCTTGCGTCCCTTGTTGGCTTGATGGACATATTGTTGAGTCCTTCTTTCAATGTTCAGCCGTGCCTTTTCATGAATCATCTTTACAAAGTCTGCTTTCTTTTTGCCATCTAAGTTCACACATTCACTCAAAGGTAAAGAAGTTAAATCCAAAGGTGACAATGGGTTAAAACCATAAACAATTTCAAATGGTGAAAACTTAGATGCAGAATGTATACTTCTATTGTAAGCAAATTCAACATGTGGCAAACAATCTTCCCAGGTTTTCAAGTTCTTTTTAATGATAGCACGCAACAAGGAAGACAAAGTTCTATTTACTACTTCAGTTTGACCATCCGTTTGTGGATGACAAGTAGTAGAAAACAACAACTTGGTTCCCAACTTTCCCCACAAAGTTTTCCAAAAGTAACTCAAAAACTTTGCATCCCTATCAGAAACAATGGTCCTAGGCATACCATGTAGCCTAACAATTTCTTTGAAGAATAAATCAGCTATATGTGATGCATCATTAGTTTTGTGACATGCAATGAAGTGTGCCATTTTGGAAAATCTATCTACCACCACAAAAACTGAATCTCTCCCCCTCTTAGTCCTAGGTAAACCTAAAACAAAATCCATAGAAATATCAGTCCAAGGTTCATTAGGTATTGGCAAAGGGGTGTACAAACCATGGGGTTTCAGCTTAGACTTAGCCTGTTTACACGTGATACACGTCTCACAGATTCTTTCCACATCACGTTTCATATGAGGCCAAAAAAAATGATCATGCAAAATTCCTAAAGTCTTAGCTACACCAAAGTGACCCATCAAACCACCACCATGAGCTTCTCTCACAAGCAATTCACGCAAAGAACACATAGGCACACACAGTTTATTTTCTCGAAACAAAAATCCATCATGCCTATAGAACTTACCAAATGCTACTTTTTCACATGCATTGAACACATCACAAAAATCAGAATCTTGTGCATACAGATCCTTAATGTATTCAAAGCCAAGCATTTTGGTATCTAAAATGGAAAGTAAAGCATACCTTCGGGACAATGCATCAGCCACCACATTTTCCTTACCTTGCTTGTATCTGATCACATAAGGAAATGTTTCAATAAATTCCACCCACTTGGCATGGCGTTTGTTCAACCTTTGCTGTCCTTTCAAATGCTTCAAAGATTCATGATCTGTGTGAATCACAAATTCTTTTGGCCATAGATAGTGTTGCCAATTTTCCAAAGCCCTTACCAAGGCATACATCTCCTTATCATAAGTGGGATAATTTAGAGCTGCCCCACCCAACTTTTCACTGAAATAAGCAACTGGACGGCCTTCTTGCATCAAAACGGCTCCAATACCTATTCCTGAAGCATCACACTCAATTTCAAAAGTTTTAGCAAAGTTAGGTAAAACAAGCAAAGGTGCATTAGTTAACTTTTCTTTGAGCTGATTAAATGCCTTTTCTTGTTCTTTCCCCCACTTAAACGACACATTTTTCTTGATGACTTCAGTGAGAGGGGCGGCTAAGCTACTAAAATCACGCACAAACCGTCTATAGAAGCTAGCTAAGCCATGGAAACTCCTCACTTGGCTGATTGTTGTAGGCGTTGGCCACTCTTGGATTGCCTTCACCTTTTCCTCGTCCACTTCAATGCCTCCTTTACTAACAACAAAACCAAGAAACACAAGCTTATCCGTACAAAATGTGCACTTTTTGAGGTTAGCAAACAACCTTTCTTTCCTTAGAATTTCCAAAACAGATTTCAAATGCATTACATGCTCTTCCAAATTTTTGCTATAAATTAGGATATCATCAAAATACACAACTACAAATCTGCCAATAAATGCACGCAAAACATGGTTCATCAAACGCATAAATGTGCTCGGAGCATTAGTTAAACCGAAAGGCATTACTAACCACTCATACAAACCATATTTAGTCTTAAAAGCAGTTTTCCATTCATCACCTTCCTTCATCCTAATCTGGTGATATCCACTCTTAAGATCAATTTTTGTAAAGACACAAGAACCATGTAATTCATCTAGCATATCATCTAATCTAGGAATGGGATGACGATATTTTACCGTTATGTTGTTGATGGCTCGGCAGTCGACACACATCCTCCATGTTCCATCCTTCTTAGGAACTAATAACACCGGAACCGCACAAGGACTCATGCTTTCTCGCACATACCCCTTTTCCAATAATTCACCTACTTGCCTCTGAAGTTCCTTGGTCTCCTCAGGATTGCTCCTATAAGCAGGTCGGTTTGGAATTGATGCACCAGGTATGAAATCAATTTGATGTTCAATCCCTCGAATTGGAGGTAAACCATGAGGTACCTCTTCGGGAAGGACATCTTCAAACTCCTGCAAAAGAGAAACAATATTGCTCGGCAATGCACCGGCAAGATCATTAGTACATAAAAGAGCCTCCTTGTATATGAGTACAATAAGGGGCTGGTGTGAAAATAATGCTCTCTTGATCTCACTTTTTTTTGCAATGTAATTGAATTTTTCCTCTCTTGCTCTTACTATAGCCGAATCCCTCTCTTCTTTTTCACTCTGATCACTGTTTTTCTCTCCTTTTTTTTTAAACTCTTTTTTTTCAATTTCGGCCTTCCTTTCTTTTTCCTTTTTTTTTTCATTTGATTTTTGTAACTTCAATTGGTCCTCCCTGACCTGTTTTGGAGTTAATGGCACAAGAGTAATAGGTTGCCCTTTAAGAGTGAAAGAATACTTATTTGTGAATCCATCATGCGAAACCTTCCGATCGTACTGCCATGGTCTTCCCAACAATAAATGGCATGCATGCATGGGAACCACATCACATAGCACCTCATCCTCATATTTGCCAATGGATAATGCCACCAACACTTGTCTTGTCACCTTGATTTCGCCACATTCATTCAGCCACTGAAGCCGGTAAGGTTGAGGATGTTTCAGGGTAGTTAAGGCCAATTTTTCCACCAAATAAGTGCTGGCTACGTTTGTGCAACTCCCTCCATCGATAATGACACTGCAAACTTTGTTATTTACAAAGCACCGAGTATGAAACAAGTTCTCCCTTTGATTACTTTCTTCCTCCTTAACCTGCACATTGAGAACTCGCCTTGCTACCAATAAATCTCCAACCACAGCATTTTGCTCATCATCGGCATCCTCCAAAGATGGCATGTCATCATCATCTACTTCTTCCTCATTCTCCGACTCAAGCTCTCCTTGAGCATTTATCACCATCACCCTTTTGTTTACACACTGGCTGGCTATGTGTTCCCGCCCTTGACATTTAAAACACTTAATATCACGTGTTTTAGAACTCGAAGCCTCGGTGTTACCTAAAGTGGTCTTTGAGTTGGCACTCTTAGATGGTTCAAATTTTGGCTTATTTTGTAGCTGCTCATCCCTTTTTGGAGCTGTCTTCCATGGACTAGTGGTAGCCATAGGTTGTCCCCTCCTAGCCAATCCCTTTCGTTTGAATTGTTCTTCCACCTTTATGGCTTGATGCACCATATCCGTCAATTCAACATAGTGCTGCATCTCAACTATATCCGCAATCTCACGATTTAAACCGTGCAAGAACCTAGCCATGGTGGCTTCCCGGTCCTCTTCTACATTAGCCCGGATCATAGCTACCTCCATCTCCTTGTAATACTCATCCACACTCTTGGAACCTTGAGTTAACCTCTGCAACTTTTGATACAATCCCCTATAATAGTGATTGGGTACAAAACGCCTCCTCATAAGCATTTTCATCTCCTCCCAAGTATCCACGGGTGGTTCTCTATTCCTCCTCCTATTAATCAATAATTGATCCCACCAAACAATGGCATAATCAGTAAATTCAATTGCAGCCAATTTAACCTTCTTTATCTCCGAATAGTTGTGACAATCAAACACCATCTCCATTTTAGTTTCCCACTCCAAATAAACTTCAGGATCATTTTTGCCTTGAAAAGATGGGATTTTAATCTTTATGTTTCCTAAATCATTATCCCTCCTAGGCCTACCCATCCTTGCTTCTCTATTCCCATACCCACGCCCAAACCTGCCCTGGTTCACATATGGCCCATCAACCTCCTCCGACTCCGCTTCTTCCTCAACATTCCGCCATAGAACACGCCCACCTTGCTGCCTATTGGGGTTTTCATGTTGCTGGCCCCTAGGAGTTCCCGCTTCTACCCTATCCAACCTCTCATGAATAGGTTCTAATTCAGCCCTCAACATACGCCTCATCTCCCCTAGCATTGCTTGCATTTGGAGGGTCTGATCCGTTGGTGGTTGAAGTCCTTCGGTTCTGTCTTCTTCTTGATTATTGGACATACTTAAAATCTGCAAAACAAAGTTAGAATCCTCACAAGCCCTCCCTTACGTGTTTCACTCAAGAATTGATACACTCACACTCGTGTTTTCACTCTAAACGGCTTTTACCCTCTTATGCTCTCACACACTCTCGCCTTTTTCCACTCTTTTGTGTCTTCTTTAGTTCTTAATCGAACTTCAAGAAACTAATTCAAAATAAACTAGCAGCAATTCAAAATGAGAAACAACCAAAACTCATCAACAAGGTCAAGAACTTGAATAAGGTGAGAAACAAGATTGAAATGAAGGAATTTTCTTACTGGAATTATGTACTGAAAAATGATATGATTGAGAAATTTTCCTCTTCGTGTACTGAGAAATCTTCTTTTCTTTTTTTTTTTTTTTCTTTTTTTTTTTTTTTTTTTTTTTTTGGAGCAAGAAACAGGAAATAGAATGAAAATAAAAGATAGTCAAACTTATCTTAGAACCAAAGCTCTGATACCAAAATGATATGAACTTCACCAACAATTGTGATGAAACCCGATAACAATGATGGTTTGGAACCCCAAGATCGTGTAGACAAGATTTGTTGAACCTTGACCCGTCACCTAACCAGATGAAAACCAAGGCTACGATAGAATTGAAACGCCACACCAAGAATTCCTAAGAATCTCTCAAGAATCAAAGGTGATAAGTTTGGTTGTTTGAACGCCACAAGCTTAACTTGATAAGTTCAAGAGTTCTTTTAAGAACCAAGAGGATCACAAGACTCACAAGGAGAATAATTTCTGAATACAAAAACTATATTTTTCAAAATTCGTACTACCAAATATATACTTGGAACAACCCTCCAAGAATAGGTAAAAATCATAATTAAAACTTCAAAAACAACACCAAAGATTAATATAATCAAGTTCCCACGTTTTTTTAGTTTTCTAGGACTTCAAAAATGGCTAAATGACTAGAATTAACATGCCCAGCCAATACCAAGGCATCTTCCCATTTAATATCCTTGGAACTTAACAAATTCACATTTAATATCCTTGGAACTTAACAAATTCACACCCTTTTATGGTCAGACCATGCTGGTTGCTAATTTGCATGCATTAGCCTCTTCAATTGCTTTGATGACATGGACTAGGCCTTGATTATTATTTGAGCCCATCTTGGTCTTTCTAGAATCTGCCCAAATCTCTTGGACAAGCCCATTTAGTGCTTCCTTGAAACGTTTGGCTCTAAGTCTTGTAATTGGGCCACTAGAAAATGACAAAGGGTCTTGTGCAAATTCAGCTCCATTTCCACTTGTATGATCAGCATGTCCAGCTCTTTGGTGTGCATCAGAGGAGGTCATGGAGATTGTTGAGAAAGCAAAAAGGCAAGAAATTGGAAACAAAATCTTCAAATTTTCAACTTGAAATCAAAAGCAAAAGGAAAGGAGCCAAACAACAAAATTTGGTTAGAACCAGAGAAAAACATTAAGATAGCTCTCAAGTCTCAGCCCAAAATAAGGTTCAAACTCCCTCTAAATTTTCACAAGAAAAAATGAAAAAGAGAAGGAAATTTTTTTTGGTTATTCAGCCAAGCAAGAATTAGAGGAATGGGTTTTTCTTCTTTGAAGTTCAGTTAAAAGGAGGAACTAACAGGAGAATAGGAGTTCATAGAGAAAAATAATTTGGAGGGAAGTAAACTCCCATCATTAGGCTGGGTATGTGAGAAAAATGAGTCTAGGCTTAGGTCCAACCCACTTCCAGTTTCTAAAAGTTTCTCTTTCAAGTCCATTTTAATCCGCCAAATTATTTAAATGGCTAAGCCCATTTTAATATTTCAAAGCTTTTCAAATAGACAAGCCCATTACGTAGTATGAGATTTTGTTTTGCTTCTGTTTTTGTTTTTTGTTTTTTTTTGGGTTTTTTTTAAGGCTTAAAACCATTTCCTAGCATTTTCTCAAAAAAAAAAAAAAAAAAAAAAAATCATTTCCTATGAAAATGAAACAAAGTTTCTCTCCAAACTTCATACTCTTCAAATATCTTTATACTAAGTCTCTATTTAACTAGCTTATTTTTTGTCAATTTATTTTACTATTTATCTTATTTTTACTGTTATTAAAAATAAAACACAATACTTACAGTAGTAGGATTGAAACAGTTCAACAGTTGCAAGGCTTGGAACTAGTTTTAGTTACAAGATTTGTAGGGAAGTAGTAGGAAAATCCTAAGGTGGAAACAAGGAACTCTCTCTCAAAGAAGGGCTCTAAAGAAAGCTTCTGAAAGAAAAAGTTTTGAGTTTAACATAAGGGACAACCTCCCTTAAATAGGCATAAAAAAGTGTAGTGAACAGTACCAGTGAACAGTATTAGTGAACAGTAATCCGTGAACAGTAAAAAGTGAACAATGATTTTTTGCCTTTTGACTTTAATCATCATGAGACAGAATGGAGTGGAACTTCAGTCCAAAATGTGTCGGAAGTGACAAAACATGAAGAATCTTCTTTTTAAAAACACCATCATTTGCATGGTCCTGTAGTAAAATAATATTGAAAACTTCACTAGGGGTAAGTATTGTAGCATTTTGGCCGTTGTGTAGGCCAGACAAGTAAGGTGAACCAATCAATCAATCTTTTGCGAAATCAGGGAAATCTTCGTCATCATGACCAAACCACTCTTGATTGTAGGGGTAGTATGGGTTTTTTGTAACAGATGCTTCAGAGGACCGTTCATCTCCTAAATCATCAGCAACATCTTTTTCCCTTGATATCATTTTGATGAGGGCATACAGAGCATCAGGGTCTTTTCAAATTTCATCCAAAGGAGAACTCTTCTTTTTAGGCTTAATAGAGGATTTAACAGACTTAGCAGATGTAGAAGCAGGTGCATCAGTTATTTGCACTGGAGTATTGATCTTGACTGTAGGCAAAGCATTTGGGGATGGGAATTCTCGGGTGACATTGTTAACAATTGCCTGTGTGTGAGGAAACTTATCTCACCACTTAACATACCAATGGAGGGTGAGAACATCTCCTTCCTTATCATATTGCCATTTCAAAATCTAAGGAACTTTATACTTCTTAATAAAATGGAGCAAAGGAGGCAATTTAGCCCCATAAGCATCAACTCTAAATACACTTGTAAAATATTGGAAAGAATCCTTCAATTTGCTTACAATCTTTACTATAATGTCCAAATTTCTGTTTATCATATCTTTTAGTAGCATTTTTCTTTTTAGCATAAAAATCATTAGGTTTAACATAGTTGGTTCTGTATTTTTTATGGCTATAATTTTTGTGAATTTTATCATGTTTTTTCCCTTTTTGCCTAGAAGGAGCAATAAGGGGCAAACCATATTGTTCACAGAAATTACCCATTTCATATTTAGCTTTTCTTTTATTTTTTAATTGATATTTTAACAGTTTTTCTTCATTGCACATATTAATACCAAGTTTTTTAATAGTACTTAAAATATCACCATAAGTTAAGTTTTCATAATCAATGGAATCATTTTTACCAATTTACTCTTGTTTTACCTTATGAGCAAAGATAGGAGGCAAACCATCAATAAACTTTTCTTTCCAATAAGGCTTGTAGTAGTCTTTCCAAAGCATAACTCTGAAAATAAAAACATCTTGGTACCATCTGTAATCAAATATAGTAGGACATCTCAAATTGTTTAGATAATTAGAAATTTGAGACGAAATATTAGATGGAGTACCAACAAAATATTTAAGAATAGTATAGATTAAGTTATTAACACCATCAGGTATACCTCGACCAATACTTTCATAAAAAATGGGGAAACCTTCATCATTCTTTTTAACAGATGTTTTAACGCGTGTGGGGGTTACAAAAAGAAGTCAGAAAGATTTTCCCGCCTTCCTCTTTATTAAATGCTTTAGTCCTATAAATAGTCTCTTCTGATTTCTCATACTACTCTTTACATCCTTTCTCCTCCAACTTCTTCTCTACTGAGCATACTTCTCCCATGCATAAATTCTCCAGTCCATATCATCATTTCCTAGAGTCTACAGTAAATTTCCTTTACTCTTTCCTCTTTTTTCAATTTTTCTTCACTCTAGAGTTTAAGAATGGGTTATTCTCATGAGGGGGATATTGCTCTCTAGAGACGCTCTAATCCTAACGTAGTATTTTTTTTCCTTTGTTGTCTATTTTAGAGGGTGGGATTAGGTTTCCTATGGATCCTCTCATACTCAGTACCCTTAGGTTTTATGGCCTATGCCTCGACCAACTTCCCCCCAATTTTTACCGAGTTGTAAGTTGTGTCAGTACACTGAACCAAATATATAGGTTGCAACTAAACCACCATGACGTAAACTTTATGTATAGTTTATGCGGCAATATTAGGTCCGATTATTATTTAAAAGCTAGGGATGTACGGGTATGACTCATATCATGCCTTCTCGATTCTAATAGAAACTTGGTGGGAGAATTCATCCGGGTGAGCAGCAATTGGCTTGCCAATGAGCTCCCCTACCCAATTTCGACATGTGACGTTGGTCGGTACCAAGTACTTTTGTTTGCTTTAAATTTGATGCTTTTCCTTATTTTACTTACACATATACTAACCGGCCTTCTTGTCGTTTTAGTGCAAAAGGGAAAAGATTTAAACCAGACCTTAGAGTTGTGCACATGAGGGACCTCAATTTTGTGCTTAGGTCGGAGATATTTGTGCACTCAGACAGACAGCTTCGGGCGTCCCACCTAATACTCAACGGCAATCCGGTATACTTTACCTGACAGTCGTTCAACCAGGCTTTACTGGTGGATAGCCCTCTACTATCATACATCGACGTATGGCATTCCAATTTTCTCCCCCCATCTTTAACGGTTGGTGAAGCTCGGGACCTTGGTCCTCGTATAGTCAGAGCGGAATCATTAGTACCCCTTAGAGACACTTCAGCAGAAACAGTCTCTAGAAACCGAGCCGTCCATAGACCTATCAAAAGACCTCAAGATCCAGCCCCCGTTCAAGCAGCCGAGCCAGCAACGGCTAAATCGGTAAATTCCTTAGGAGCAGAATCCAATACCGGTGAAGATGAAATTGTGAGCAGAAGAGCAATGACTATCGACCGCTTTCTGCCCGACGCTTGTCTAGCAATGCAATAGTAAAAGCCCCAAGGAAGAAATCCAACTCCTCCTCCTTCTCCCCTCGACTGCCCTCGAAAGAGACAGTGCATGGCAGAGCAACCTCCTGCGGGCCCAAGGGATGTGCCTTCAAGAATTCCCCACTGAGCGTTTGGGGGAATCACCATCCGAGAGCCCCCTGGCGATGTTTGGCCTACTGCACAGGTTGGGTCTCATGTCGCGTCTTGGAAGAAAAACTTAAAACCCTAACATTACCTTATCAAACTGGTTCCCCTTCTTTCTAAAATATTCTTAAACCTTCCTCTCTCTTCCAAAACTGTCACAACTCTTTCTAACTCCATGGCTGATATCCTCCGCTCATCGCCACTATTGCCACCACCACAATCGGCGATGGTTCTTTCTTTTCTTTCTCTGACTTACCTACTTTCTCTATCTCACGATTCACTCAAACTCAGACCCAAATGGCTCAAACTCTCTCTATCTCTTGATTCTCTATCTCACAAATCGTTGCCTTTCTCTCCTAGATTGGTAAGTCTCTCTTTTTCTTCTCAATATCTCTTAACTCAGTGGTGCAGATTGTGATGGAGATAGATAATGGTGTATTCTGATGGAGGGTCTGTGGGTTGTGAGGTTTGTTAATCTAGGTTTGTAGTGTTTGTTGATTTATGGGTTTGTGGTGTGTGTTGTATTCTAATGTTCATTTCTGGGTTTGTGGTGTACACTGATTTCTGTTTGTGGGTTTGTGTGTGTGTTGATTTTTGGGTTTGTAGTGTGTGTTGATTTCTGGTATTTGTTGATTTTTGGGTTTAATTGTTGGTGTATGTCAATTTCTGGGTTTTGGATTTTGGTGGGTGTATGTTGATTTCTAGATTTTGGTTGGTGTATGTTGATTATTGTTTGATCTAAGTTTTGAATTTTGTTTTGTTTGGTTATAAAGAAAGTACATGAAAGGCAAAGAAAAGAAAAGAATAAGAATTAATTTACTAAAAACATGAAGAACATGAATAGAAGAACACAAGAACATAAAGAACATGAATAGAAAAGAAAATTTTATTTTATTTATTTAATTATTATTTAAATAATTAAATAATAACTAAAATTTTATTTTATTTTAAAATAATTAAAGAAAAGAAAAAAAAATGATTTTTTAATATTAAAATGCTCATGTGGCATTATTTAAATGCCAAATTAAAATTTATTATTATTATTATTATTTTAATAGCCACGTAGGTGTTCTGAGTGCTCACAGTGCACTCCATTAGTCACGTAGGATATTTTCATTAGAGAGATGACGGCAGAGATAAAAACGGAATGCATTTTTCAAAATAGGGACTAAAATCAGTAAAAATAAAAAGTATAGGCCAAAGTGAGTATATAACGAATATGTAGGGACGAAAATAATATTTTTGCCTACAAACAATTAAAGCCAACCCTTTTGGCCCAAGATTTAAAAGTGCAGATCAATCAGTTTACAAATGGAGGATAAATCTAAAAGAATTGGAAAGCAAAAGTACACTGAAACAATGAGTAATCAAAAAATGTAAATTGTGCAACTGAACGTATAATGTTGTCACCGGATAATTGTAGTATCACATTGGAGAGGATGTTTATTTTAACTGGGAGTGATAAAAGTATAAAATATGCTTTCAGAGTACTATAGATTTTAGACTATTGAAAACCAAAGAGAAAAATACTACAGGTTTCTATGTATTAAAAGAGGATAAAAAATTCATTTACAATGGTTTATTTTTCTTTTTTCGATTTGGTCTTTGGTTTTGATAATTGACAATTGTCAAACATGCTTGTAAATATAGATCATCAAGAGAATTAAAAGATCTTATCACTGAATATACAATTTTTGATTCACGACGAACTCCACATTCTGCAACGTGTGAGGGAGGGACAATCAGGTAGTGTGAAGTGTTGAGTGACTTGTCCTGCGGAGATGTGTAGCAGTGCGATGGTGAGAAATGTGTAGCTTAGGGTTTGGAGTGATTCTGATTGGGCCGGGCCTTACTAGTGGATGCGGTAGTCAGTCCAGAATATAGTACAAATTTACAATAGTCTTTTTTCTTTTTTTTCCTCAAAAGAAAGACTATTGTATAATTTCCCCTTGCCGTGATAATTGATCAATTATATCAGAAAAGCAACATCTCGGGTCCCACCCATCGACAATCGCACTAAACTTTTTGACTATCCCCACTTGCCGCCACTTTCCCCTCATCTTCCTTGGTGGTTCTTGTAAGATCACAAGAAGACTACCGATCGACCAAGTCTACAATTAATAATGTTTCGCCTTGCATTGGTCGTTTTTAATTTGCTTTGCTTAATTTCTTTCTTGGAAGAATAGTTTGTTGCTCTGCTTTCATGGCGCTAACAACCTTTTCATCATCATTCACATCCAGCCCAAGTCCTACATGGGGTTACGAAGTATTTGTAAGTTACAATGGCGATGATACTGGCAAAAGCTTTACAGACCACCTCTTTTCTGCTCTAGAACGGCACGAGATTCGCGCCTTTAGACATGACAAAGAGCTCGAGAGAGGGAAAGATATTTGGACCGAGCTAGAGAAGGCAATCGAGACATCAAGGATTGCTATTATAGTGTTCTCCATAAACTACGCTGCTTCGAGCTGGTGTCTGGATGAGCTGGCTAAGATCTTGGAATGCAAACGGAGCTTGCAGCAAATTGTGCTGCCCATTTTCTTCAATGTGGAGCCGTCCAAGTTGCGTGCACTGAAGGGGAATTTGGACCAAGTACTTGCCAGTCATGTGGAGCGTTTCGGGGAAGATAAGGTGCAGAGGTGGAGGGCTGCTTTGACTGAGGCTGCAAACTTGGCCGGGTGGGACTCGGGAAATGACGCACATCGGTAATTCATTTTTTTGCAAAATATATTTGACAGTAATGATGTAGATACTACAAAAAAAGGCAAATATATATGGTGATGGTTTCTAAACTTGTATGACGTTTCTATGAGTGATTTTAGTCCTAAACTTGTGATCTAGTCTAGGTACTAACAAAGTTAAAGTGATTGTTTTGATCTAAAATCTTTTTTTTAGAAATTTTTTTTGGGTGTAAAAAGAAATTTAAATTATATAAAATCTAATTAAAAAAACTTGAATATATTGACATAACCAAAAAAAAAACTTACAAATATATAAAGTTTACCATTTTTTTCTACTAACAAAATAATTAGGCAAAAAGTGACTAATGAGAGTTAAAATGAGAACTAATAATGTTGATATGAGAGTAAAAAAATGAAAGAGGGTCTAAAATGTTAATAATAAAGAGAAAAATTGAGAAAGTGACAGAGAAAGGGGCAAATAGTAACAAATGATAGCCATTTTGGCTGGAAGTCAAGCCGTCGAGCAAAGCTGCTAGTGTTGCTAAGGAAATCTCATGGCCAAAGTATCTCTCTTATTATCGCTTTTAGGAAAAATGAAATTGGGCAGTATTTTTATATAAAGGGTTGAACGAGTTTCGAATTATATTAGAAGTTTTTATTTTTTATTTTATGTTTTTTAATAGGCTTTTGTTGAATTTTTTGTTCATTTAATTTGTTGTTGTTTGGGCAATTTTTACTATTATTTAGGTTCATTTTTACTATTATTAAAGAGTTAAGGGTTATGTTTGGGGGACCAAGATAAGTTTCATGAGAAATTATACGTTTATAACAATTTCACTACAAATTTTAAGTAATAAGTTGTTATTGATGTATAAAAAAAGTGATGTAAGTGGTGTGCTCAATTGAAAACTAGTAACAATGTACTACTTAAGATCTATTGTGAAATTATTGTGATCATTAACATTACTCTATTTTTGTTGAACCCAAATACTTAAGATGCTCAAGTCATTGTGTTCAATATTTAGAGAAAATATTTTAGTTTAAAAATAATTATGCATATAATTTTTTTTTTCAAGTATAAAATTCTATTTTGGCAACTAGGGTGTTCAAATGCATTTGGCGCCGTTCCTTATCATTTTTTTTCCATATAAAGTTATAAGTATCAGTTTTTGGTTTGGCAATATCGTGTACGGGACTAAAAAAGCAATTAAGGACTAAAATAGCTCATGAGTCATGATTAAATCTTAGGGAGCAACAAAGATGTTTTTTTTAGAGAAACAACCACACAAAAAAGGGAGCAACAAAGTATTTATAGGATTTTGGTGTTTCATTCTATTCATGGTTAATTAGTTTCATCTTAAATAATAAATGATCGCTGACTTCTATTTTTATTTTGGATACAACTTGCAGTTCCGAGTCAAAGCTTATAGAGAAAATTATTGGAGATATTTTGATTAAATTAAATCTGGCATACTTCACTGTTACACCCTACCCAGTCGGAGTTCAGTCTCGGGTGCAAGAAATCAATTTGCTTTTAGATGATTATGCTGGTGATGTTCGCATGGTTGGCATTTGGGGGTGTGGTGGCATTGGCAAAACAACAATTGCCCAAGCTCTATATAACCTAATAAAATGTAAATTCGAAGTAAGTTACTTTCTTGAAAATATGCATACAAGTTATGAACAATCAGGTGGTCTGATTGATTTACAAGAGCAAATTATTTCCAGTGCCCAAGTAAATTCCAAGAAAAAAGTTAGAGATGTTTATGAAGGAATTAGTGTTATAAGAGACATAATTCAGAGTAACAAGGTTCTTCTTGTTCTTGATGATGTGTGGGACATTGATGAGTTAAAAAAGCTAGGTATTGATAAGGATTCTTTTCAACCAGGAAGTATAATTATCATTACATCAAGAAATAAGCACCTGCTACATTTATCTGGGTGTGATTACATCTATGAATCACCGTTCCTGGATTACAATGAGTCTTTTCAGCTCTTTAGTTGGCATGCATTTGGAAAAGACCATCCTAATGAAAATTATGTTGAGCTCACAAACGAAGCAGTATATTATGCTAAGGGAGTTCCATTGTTTTTGAAAGTTTTGGGTTCTAGTCTGTTTGGCAAGAGCACGTTGGAATGGAAAAGTACAGTGAAAGAATTAAAAGATTCTCGTTCAAACATTTTAGAAGTATTGATGGTAAGTTTTGATTCACTAAGCGATAAGCAGAAGGCGTTGTTTCTAAAAATTGCACTTTTCTTTGTTGGAATGGAAAAAAATTATGCTTCGAAAATACTCGGAGACTCAGATTTCTCCTTTGAAAGTGAACTTGCAGTTTTGTGTCGTCGATGTCTTGTAACCATCGATTGCTTGAACAGACTGACAATGCATGAATTGATTATACAAACGGGTGAAGCAATTAACCGCAGACAATCTTCGAAAGGAGCTGGAGAATATAGCCAACTATGGTTTAATGAGGTACGTCTTTTGTCTAAATAAATATCACACGGTACGAATAATAAGACACTTCCCTTTGCATCTCACATTTGTGTCAATCAAGTATATTTCTAATTGCAGTCTACTTTAATTAGATGAATAATGCTAATCTTAAAGTCGGCGATGTTTCTGCATAAGCTACAGTGTTTAGTTGATCTTCTAGTGTTCTACATAAACTGCAAGTAGGTTCTGTATATAGCTGGAACTTCAATCGTATTGCCACATGCTGATATTCAATTAGTTAGGATTGGGTTAGTACTGTTGATATTTCTGTTATGACACGTGTACAGAGCTCTATGATGTTAGTTTGTTTTAATTTCCTGCCAAGTTTTTATCTTTACTCTGGTGTATGTATAACAGAGCATTTGTAAATTAATTGGTTGGTTAAGCAGGGCTGACCCTAAGGATCTTGGGCGGGCTAGATGGATTCTTGGGTCAGGTCCGGGTCAAACACTCAGGTCAGTCTTAGGGCCAACCCGACTCGCCCAATCTTTAAAAAAGAAGGATAAAAAACAAAAACAAGACCATTTGAAAATTATTAGGAATAATTTTGTGAAATACTGATAAAATTAGAAAATTGTTAATAAAATATACTTAGCTATTCTCTCACCTGTTTGGAGGAGAAGTAGAGGTAGAGGATGATTGGCTGGAAGGAAGTGGTGCTTGAGAATATGAAGACATTTGGTGCTCAAAAAGGAACAGGAGTTAGGCATTGTTTTGTGTATATATGTGTGTGTTGTATATATATATATATATATATATATATACAGAGAGAGAGAGAGAGAGAGAGAGAGAGGTGACTGGACTAATTTTAGTTCATAGGCTAAAACTAATGGAGTAATTTTATTCTTGTTTTTATTTTTATTTTTTTTTAGAAAACAGTTTTATTCTTGTTTTGGTTCTAGTATTTCATAAAATTAAAAGTCTAATGTTATATACTTATATTCCTAATATATGGTATTCTAAAAAAATATACATAATACAAATTTTCTTCTTAATTTCATCAATTTTTTGTCAACCATAGCCATCACTTGAAAATTTTCTAATGCAAACCTTTTGAAAATTATTTCCTTTTAAGTCATGTTTTCCTCCATTAAACCTTGATTTTAAATTTGAATCCCATTTTGAATTTGGTCTGCCATTATAGATTAGGAATTTTGCTAGAATAGATTGCCAATGTCCAAGTCAAGTCTAAATTCATTAGTTAATGAGAAAATCAAGCAATTTAAACTTATAGCCACCCAAAACTCCCCTTTCCCCTTTTCAAAATTAATTCCCTACGTTCATAGGATATGTTATTATTCGTTTCTTTATTTCTTTCCCCCACCTTTAACACGCAATCCCCAGTCTTAAACTTCAACATTAAGTTTTAAACACTCATAATTATTAGATTTAATTTTTATCATTAAAACACTGTTTTGATTCCTATATTTTGGAATCATAGTCAATTTGGTCTCTATATTTTAGTAATAGTCAATTTGATCTCTGTTATTTTCAAGTTACAATCAATTTGGTCCTTACCATTAACTTACTAACAGAAAATATCTACGTGGCAAATGGTTTACATTGTTGGCACGTATGTGGCTAACATAATAATATAATATTAAATAAGAGCTACGTCCACAACATTTTCACAACAATCATAGGTGGTTAGTTGTTATTGGTACAAATTTGAACCTAACACCAGTAACGACCTGTTACTTAAGATTTGCTGTAAAAATGTTATAAAAATGTTGTGGATATATAATTTCTCATAATATTAAATATTTAAATATTTAAAAAGCCACCTAAGTTTTTTTTTTTTTAATCAGTCCAACTAAGCATTTTAATATAAAACAAAATCTGTATCAGACAAAAAAAAAAAACTGAAAATATTAATGGAAAGAACAAAAATAAAGAAAATGATTTTTTTTTTTTAATAAATCTTGAATTTCTTTTATTTCCTTTTCCATCCTTGCACTTTCTTAAATACCGAACACAATAACCAGCAACACCACAATCTGAACTAAACAATATAAACTTCTCCTACCTCTCTGTCTCATTCACTCTCACACACACGCATAAATCCAATCTATTTTCAATAATATAAGCTTTCCTGCCTCTCTCTCTCTCTCATTCTCTCGCACACATACACACAAAAATCCAAATATTTATTTCCAATAACCACGGCTGAGCATGGTGGAGCAAGAAGGGACATCAGTGACTTCGTGCAAGGCTTCGGCAGCAGATGCCCAAGGGGAATAGCAGGCATAGAGGACGTCGTCGTGGGCGACGCAAAGGGAGAAGTGGGTCTCGTCTGTTCGATATCGGCAGTAGGGATACGGTTCTAGGCAATGTTTTGTTGGATTAGAAATGGAAAAACTGATTTCCGGTGGTTGCGGATTTCAGTCTTGGGTGGTTCAACTTTCAATGGTTTGAATGTTGATGGTGGTTGTAAATGGTCGAATCTGATTGTGGTGGTTTTTGATGGTTGTGTGAAGTTGCTAGGAAAATAGATAAAAGTAGATAATTGTAAAAGAAAATTGAGTTTTAATAACCATGTGATTATTGTTTAGTTTTAGATTGTTGTGTTGCTGAGAATTATGGCTAGTAGCTAAGAAAATGTTTTAAGAATATAGAAGAAAAAATAAAAGAAATTGAGGTTTTTTTTTCTAAAAAATAATCATTTTTTTCTTTCAATTAATATTTTCAGTTTTTTACAGGGGTTTTGTTTTAAATTAAAATGCTTAGGTGGATTTGTAAATATTTAATTATTTAATATTATATTATTATGTTAGTTACGTGTGCGCCGACAATACAAACCGTTTGTCACGTTGATATTTTCCATTAGTGAGTTAACAATAGGGATCAAATTGACTATTATCCCAAAATGTAGGGACCAAAATGGTATTTTCGCCTACAATTATTCAATCTTATAGTTGTAAACCTTTTGTGTTTGATTTCCTCATCACACTAACTTTCTAATTTGGTTGATGAATTTTCGGCACGTTTAGTACATTGTAATGATAATTATATAGGAATATGAATAAATATTACAATGAATACAAGATGTTGAATTGAAATAACTATTACTTATTCATTTTAAAGAATAGCTATTTATACTATCGCACACCCTTGGTACGATGATCATTTCACAAATATAAGTGCTTGTGAGGTGTGAGGTATGGGGTGTGGGGTGTAGGGGGTAAGGGTCAAGGTTCAAGTTTTCAAGAAATAGCTTACACACATACACACTTAAATTAAGTTAGATTAAAATTTCTATCTTACATTTAAAAAAATATAGCTATTTCTTTTTTATGAAAAAAAGAAACTTTTTGTATTCAAATTCTTAAAAAGAGGTTAGGGTTGGTAGCAATAAAATCTCACAAAGTCTTCTCTTTCCCTCTATAATATACTAGACCTATGCCTTGTGATTTGCGGCAGCCATGGAAGGAAAAACTTTCCCTCAAATTTCTTATTCCTTTTTTGACATCAGTCACACTTAAAGAGCAAGACTTAAGTGTTGTTCCTTAAGTTCCCATTTTAAGATTCTACCATATGGATTTTTTCTCATGGGATGGAAGTGTATTTTTAAGTTAAATAGCCACATAGTTGAATTTTAAGAGGGAAACTTAAAGAATAACACTTAAAGTGCTGTACCTAAATTTTGTCCACACTTAAATACTTTATATTTATTCTCTTCCCTCTTGAAAAGTTTTATTGTTCAAACCTTTAGAATTGTTACCATTTTTGAATTTTGAGATTTTTTCCATGGAAAGACAATGTGAATCAAGCCAGCCAATTACGTAAGTCTAGGCTGTCTAGCTATTTTCCTTCTCTATGATCATGATCATGAGTCTCTCTATATAACATTAGTTCATAGTAAAATGTGTAAGTTTAAACCATAGGTAGTAAAATGCACCAATTAAAAAAATCCTCAAAAAATTTGGGAAAAATGGCCCAAAACAACATGGGAGGGGGAATCTGCGGGTTGGGTTGAGTTTCTACCTCAGAAAACTCATTTTTTATTGGGTTAGGTTGTGCCGGTGCCTATGAACCCGATCCAATCTCAGTCCTAGTTAAGCTAAATGCAATTTCTCATTAATATTTTCTCACTCCAATCACAAGTTTCCTTCGTTTTTTCTTGCTTAAGCTTCTATAGTTAAAAATACCACAAATTTTACTATGTAATCTTTACAAACTAACGGAGGCAATGAATGTGATTGGTAGATTTTAAAACATAACAAATAAATGTTTGATTACCTTATTTTGCTTGGTGACACACCAATTTGCAAAGGCTATATGGTAAAACTTTTAGTAACAATAGCAGAATACCACATATGACTATTTTAGTGACTAAATTAAATAGATCATGTGACAACACTAAAATGATTTTTTTATTTTATTTTAAATACCACACGTTTTTGTTTGCTGTCTAGACTTATTCGAAGGAAAACTGTTTTGAGTCTTTGAGATGTGTCTATTTTTACGTTGGATTGGATTTTCATATGTTTACATTGTAGGCACATAAAAAGTGGCATATATTGTACACTTTTTGCAAATGTCAACACTTAAACCACTTTTTATGAATATAAATCTACATTGCAAATTCAATGTAAAAGGAACGTTTATGTTTTGTCCATTTTATATTTGATTTATGCCTCACCATTTGTTTTTGAGCTTCCTATATTCTTGTATATAGGATCGACCTTCCAAAGGTAACGGGCGACATGGTTGGCCCAACTTCCAAGAAAATTTGCTAGACACTAAGTTCTTTGAGGGCGAAGCTCCCTTTGAGCACAACCTGTACTTGACAGACCCTCCAACAATGGCCATTGTGAGACAGACTGAGCAACTGAGAAGTCTAGAGGCTGAGCGAATGTTGTGGGAGGCTGAGCGCCAGATTTTGCGCCAACAGTTGGGAGAACGAAAGAAGGGCACATCTAGCCACTTGTGAGGATGCTGCCAGGGCTTCTTGGCAACTAAGAGTTCAGAATGCTGCTTTGAAGAGCGAGAATATTCACCTTCGTATGTTTTTAGCAGATGAGAGTGCTTCTTCTTCATTAGCCTCTAATCAACCTACAATAGCAACCACTACTCCCGTGGCTTCGAAAAAGGCCAGACACTCTTGATTTGGACCATGCTACTTTCCTTGACCGCCATGGTCATTGGCATCCAAAGCTTCGGTGATCCATCAGAATCCACTCCACCTATAAGAGGCTCTGACCTCCCACAATAGATAAGATTTTTCTTTTCTATTGGTGAGTTGAGGGCATATTCGATTTCAAGTTCTTTTATTTCAAAATTTAATGTTGTACATTAATCTGAATTGCATGTATAATCAGTTTTTAAGTTCCAATTCACATAATTTTGTAGTTGGTAATACTGTTCAGGTAAGCAAATCACCCATCAGAGGTAAGGATAAAACTTTCCGTCAATAAAGCTTTTTGGGTTTTTTTTGCGCGCATGGTTTTAGGACGACAGGCATGCTAGGTAGTTCACTCCGCGGGTCTACATGTAGGTCGTTTCTTGTTAGTTGTTGCCTAGAATTAGCAACTTGACATTTGAGTGTGTCAGGAATCAGGCGTTGTGTAAGTTATTAATCAACCTTTATAAACAGAAGAATCTATATGGCAAATGGCTTGTGCTTCTACGGGACTATCAGCTACTACCAAAAGAGTTTCCAGACTGCTTTGACTACAAGCGCACGGGATCAATTTACGAAAAAAGCAAATGATCGGAGGATGGTTTTTGTGTGATGTATTTGCAAGCCGCTTTCACGAAATTTATGGATTCACTCTTTTCTATGAATTAAAAAATAATACCAAGGACATCATGTGGTACTATCGACAACAGGATTGTCGTGTAGTACCTTGTCAAGAACCTATGTGGTTGCACTCTGTTCCGCTAAATCATGCCATGGCACATCTATTGGAAGCTGGAGATAAAGTGGAGTATTCAATACAATTTATCGGTAGTTGCCGGCCGAAGAAATTTGGGGTCAACCTAATTTATGAAAATGATAAAAAGGATTTCCGCTACTTTTTTGAAGCAGTGATCCAGAATACATCCCTTCATGAAGATGTTTCTACAGATAGAGCAAAGGCTTTTTTTTTTTTTTGGTAAAGCACGGGTCTAATAATATTAATCAAAAGCAGTTGGAGCCCGAATCAAACGGGTACAAGGAGCAGAAATACAATCAAAGGAAAGAGCCTCCATAACAACAAAAGGAGGCGTTACATAAGAAATAAAAGATTCAGATTGGCCACGGCCAAGTTTTGCAAGAAGATCAGCAACTTTGTTAGTTTCCCTGAAGCAGTGCTGCATGTGGTATTCCTGGAAAACTTGGAGCATGTTCCTGCAATCATCCACGATAGGCTGGGTTAGCCGATTATCACTACTGGGCTTAGAGAAAAGGGAAATGACCTCAGTAGCATCGACATTAATAACAAGCTTAGAAATGTTGAGGTTTTTGGCCATAGCAATGCCATCTCGCAAAGCCCAAAGCTCAGCCAGCAGGCAGTTTGAGGCACCAATGAGTCTAGAAAAACCTCTAATCCAAGAGCCATAAGAGTCTCTTATAAGTCCACCCCCACCTGCACAGTTTGAGGATAGCAAAACAGATGCATCTGTGTTAAGTTTAAACCATCCAAGGTCCGGTTTGGTCCAAGAGACAGGGTGCTGAATTTTTTTGTTTTGTGCTTCAGCTCCTTGGATGAGAAAATGAAATTCAGCAGATTTTTCAATACAAATCTTGGCAATAGAGGGGTTGGGCTGCTTTCCTTGGAAAGCCACAGAATTCCTATTTAGCCATAAGGTCCATAGTCCAAAGATGAAGAGAGTTTTCCAAGGAATGTGGAGGTGCCTTGAAGTGAAGCCGCGAGTGCTATTGAAATGCAACCAATCCGATAGAGGGAGACCAAAGGATTGGATGGCTTTTGAAGGAACTCCAAGCTGATTCCAAAAACTAACCGAGGCCTGGCATTCCCTAAGAAGGTGGTCAATAGTTTCCACATGGTTGTGGCAAAGAGGGCATGACTGATCAATGGTAAAACCCCTTGAACCCAACACTTTTCTAACTGGGATGCTATTATGAGAGCATAACCAAAGGAAAATGAGAAGTTTTTGGGGAGCTTTCACTTTCCAAATCCAGCTAGCAGCAAGAGTGGGAGGGTTCAAAACATTTAACCCTTTGGCAAGACAATAAGCTGATCTAAGAGAAAAATTACCATCCTTAGAGGGAGCCCAAGCAGTCAAGTCATCACAATAGGAGGAAGGATTAACTGGGACAGCATTAATGATGCTTAATAGAGGTTGAGGCAGGACGAAGGAGAGGTTATCCCAATTCCAATTCCCATAATTATCAACAAACTGAGCCACCAGGCTATTTTCTTCCTGGTAGAAAAGCGGACTGGAAAGGACAGATCTAAGGTTGCCAAGAGAAGACCAGGTGTCATTCCAGAAAGAGGTGGAGGTGCCCGTGGTTATGACTTTCCTTAGGCCTTTGTCAAAAAGGGGTTTGGCAGCCTTACAAGCTGCCCATGTTCGAGAGCAAGATCCTTTCGATGACCAAGGAGCGCTCCTAGACATGTATTTGGCCTTTAAAACTTTAGCCCAAGGCGAGTTATCTCCAATGGAAAGGTTCCAGTTTAATTTTGCGAGCAAGGATAGGTTCCTTGGTCGAGCAGCATGTAGGCCAAAGCCACCATGGTCAGTAGGGCAGGTGACAACTTCCCAATTAACCAAATGTAACTTACGCTTTTCAGAGGAAGATCCCCAAAGGAAGTTACGGTTAGCTCGATCAATTTCTTGACAGACTCTATTTGGAAGAAGAGCACCTTGCATAACATAGTCAGCTACTGCACTAGAGGAGGATTGGATTAAAATGCGCCTGCCAGCTAAAGATAAGAGATTGGCTTGCCAACCAGCCAATTTGCTTTGGATATTTTGAATAATGAAATCAAAATCCTTGCTGCCCCTGTCAGAAAATTTGAGAGGGAAACCCAGGTATTTATCAAACTTCCTGGTCTCCAAGAAGCCAAGAGAGCTGCAAATACAATCCCTTGTTGCCGCGGGGGTGTTTCTTGAAAAAAGAATCCTGGATTTCTCATTGCTGACTTTTTGGCCAGAAAGATGGCAAAAGCGAGAGAGAACCTCTTCAATTGCTTCAGCGGTATGAGGAGAGGCTTGGCCAAAAAGGATAAGATCATCCGCAAAAAATAGGTGGGAGAGCAAAGGCTTTTGATAATTAAAAAAACCACCTTTGGGAGGTGAAAATGGCCTACTACTATTATTTAGCATAAAAATTAGCAATTTATTACTGTTTTGGAAATATGTAAAGATCTACTACTTTTTTAAAACTCGAATTTGTGAAACTCAAGTTTGCTGTGAAACTTAAATTCCAAAAACTCGAATTTTTTGAAAAAATATACTTCAAATTTGCCAGAAAATTTTTTTGGTACTCAAGTACCATAAAAAATTTTCAAAATTTTTTCATGGTTCTCGAGTTCCATTAAATCGAGTACCATAGAAAACTCAATTTCGCCAAACTCAAGTACCCAAAAAATAATAGATCCCTACATATTTTCAAAACAGTAGTAAATTGCAACATAGTTTGCAAAAATGTGCTATTTGGCTATTTTCGCCACCTTTCAGATGCACAGGTAAACTTTTATAACTTGCAGGCCACCTAGTAGTAGCAGGACCTTGATATCTCACAACGTAAAAGAGTTTCATTAATAGTTTTTTTTGTTTAAATTATTGATTTACTTGTCATTTCTTATTTTTTAAATATAGATGTCTAGATTTGGTAAGAAGAGGTTGGTGGGGCATCCTTTCTCAAAAAAAAAAAATTTAATAATGTTGGTGGTTATAAACAATTCAAGCTCAAACATAATAATCTGTTTGTGAATAAATTTGTAAACACGAGGCTCAATTTAACTATATATAACATTATATTTTTGTATGTATATTTGTCTAAAAATATATTTATTTAGACTTGAGATTGGATTGTGCAAGATTTTAAATAGATGTATATGATATTTATTATTTGTAATTTCTTGATAATATATCTAAAAATAAATTTATTTAGACTTGAGATTGGATTGTGCAAGATTTTAAATAGATGTATATGATATTTATTATTTGTAATTTCTTGATAATATAAACAGTCTAATCGTAATAAAAATTCATAGATTTGTAACAGATAAAAATTTTAGTTATGGTTTTACTATTCATGAAAAAATAATTAATTTAATCAAGTAGCTCCTGAATAAGTTTAAGCTGATTCGACAGGAAAATTAATCAAGTTTGAACATGCAATTTTATTTGGTGATGAGTTCTAGCTTGACTTGTGTTTGAAATAAAACTAAATGATAAAACTTGAACTTTTAATACTCAGTTTGGCTTGTTTACAGTTCTAACTACATACAAGGTAGTTCAATCTATTGTTTAGACATGTAGGTCATTTTTCCAAAAATAGAGAAAGAAATACAAACAAAGAATATAGCAAGAAAGAGAGTGAAAATGAAAGAAACTAGTGTGAAAAAAGAATAGAGCAAGAGAATGCTTAAGAGAAACTAACTAAATTGCATAAATGAATTAGTTCTCTCATTACAATATGGGTGATGCGATGACATATCTTGTAATCTTGGATTATCGTAATCTTAGGAAAAATCAAATCACTTAGGCTGTGTTTGTTTCAACTGTAATGAAATTTGGGAAAACATTTTACATGATGGTCAGTGTTTGGTTTGGACTGAAAATTTAGTCAACCTGAAAATTAGGATTTTTGACCATAAAATAGGTGGGCCTGAAGTGTAAAATTGTTTACACTTTAGATTTATCTTCAAACCATTTCCATGCGCGCGCGCACACACACACACACACACACACACACACACACACACACACACACACACACACACACACACACACACACACACACACACACACACACACAGAGAGAGAGAGAGAGAGAGAGAGAGAGAGAGAGAGAGAGAGAGAGAGAGAGAGAGAGAGAGAGAGAGAGAGAGAGAGAGAGAGAGAGCACCACTGACACCTGAACTTAAGCTCTGGTCCACCACCGTCCGTGGCCTTGCTTATCACCACCAATCAAGGTCAAATCCGAAGCCCTCTTCCTCTCTCTCCATCCTTCTTTCTTGCTCTTCCTCCCATACCAATCTTATTTCTCTCTCTACCCTTTTGTCCTCCCTTCCTCCCTCACCGATTTGGCCTCATTGTTGTGGATTTTTTTTTTATTGGAAATATATTTGTTTTTGGGTTTTGGAGAATAGGTGGTTGGGGTGATTTGTGTGTTTCAATAGTGGTGGGTTAGGGTGAGTTCTAGTGTTGATGGTGGCCAATTGGGGGTGGGTTTTGGTGGATTGGTTGCTTGGGTGATTGGGTTAGGGTGAGTTCACGAGCCATTGGAGAATCTGTTACAAATCTAAATAAGTTCCATTAATCATGCCTAGGAGTGATATTAGGTCGGGTCGGGTCAGGTTCACTATGACCCCAAATCGGGTTTGGCTGCCTGAAACTTGACCCAACTCGAAAAATCGGGTCTGCAATTGGGTTGGTTTTTCGGGTCTTGGGTTGGATTTTTTTTTTTTGCTTTTTAAAATATATATTGCTAGCTATTCATATATTCCTTCACCAATCTCTTCCAAGAAGCACAATTCCATAACAGAACCATCATTCACATCTTCAAAGAAAACCCAAATCATCCAATATTGTGAAAAAATCAATAATAAAACAACCTGAATTCGTCAACCTTGATTCTATATGTTAAATATCAAAATGAAGGTCTTGAGGAGGATTTACAAGACCTTTTCATTGGTCTAAAGAAGCAAAAGAAAAACTCAAATCATTACAAAGTATATTAGTTATGGCTCCATCCACAAGCATAAAAACCTAAATCATTACAAAGTATATAAATTTTTGCATTAGCAGATTTATTTAATAAGATTTCTTTATAATAGTCTAGCAAATCAAGCAAGAATCACTCTTTGCTCTTCTCCAAAAAACAATAATTAGCATATCACGGCCTTCTGCTTAGGACCCAACCTCTTTTACCTTCAAGATTACAATCAAAACTGCAACACCAAACAATAATCAGCTGTCAGCCAATGACAGATGAACACATGGTTCATTAACTCTAAATATCTAAATTTATTAATTTACTAAACCACACCGTGTGAGGGAGAGGCTAATCACGTCTTTTTTTAATACGGTACCGTTTGGCTTTAGAAGAACGACATCATTTTGTATAGATTGCAGTTGCTGCTATTTCATATTGGTTGAAGCGTCATCGTTCAGAACTGTACCATTAACATTGTTGCTTAAAATTAGCAACTTGGCATTTCAGGCGTTAATAAGTTATAAAATGTAGGCTAAATTTTAAATGGTAAATTGCGCCCTCAATCATCTAATTTTATTTTAGTTCAATTGAGTCTTTTAAGTTTCATATGTATTCCATTTAGACCTTCTGCCTAATTTTGTTAAAAAATTTCCATTAAAAAAAAGGCTAAAATGCTAAGTGCCCTCTAACTTAAATTTATTTCAACCTTCTAATTTTACCTTTCATTCAATTGAGTACTCTTAAGTTTCAAAGTTATTTAATTGAGGCATTTTATCTAATTTTGTTAAATTGTTATTTAGTATACAATTAACTAATGAAAAGAAAAATTTGAAGAAATTTCTTACATACAAAATCTATAAAATATTTTTATTAATTCTATAGATTTTTTTATGTGAAGATTTTTTTTTTTTTTTTTTTGGTGAGGGCAATTTTTAACAAAATTAGGCAGAATGCTTGAATTTAATAAATTTAAAACTTAGAGGGCGATGATTATTATTATTATTTTGATAATGTAATTATTATATTTTGTATTAAAAGTTATGTATGATTTTTATATATGAAGTTAGTAAAAAGAGTCCCCCCCCCCCCACACACAGATATATATATATATATATATTTATATATATATTCTTGAGCTAGTAATAAGTATATTATTATATTTGAACTTGACCTGTTTGGTTAAGCACATATAAACAAATAATTAAATTACTAATTTGGTCACTCTAAGTATTGAACAAAGTTTAATTTGGTCTTTCTACTATTTTCTATTTTATAGATTCAATAGAATTTGAAACTTTTAATATTTGTTCTATAATAATTTCTCTTTACAATTAAGCCAAAACATGGATGAGTCTATCAACTGTAAGTTAGGTCCAAGAGTTAAGTCATTTTGAATATATATCACTGTAAGTTTCTTTAAAAACATTTTCCTCTCTCCCCGTGTGTGTGTCAAAAATATTTAGTATTCTAAAAAAAAAAAAAAAAAACTATTAACTATGTTTATTTAATCTATTAACTTTAAAAATCAAGTCAATGTCATCCTTGAGTTTCCTCTCCATTCTTAAGTTTTCTCTCCAACGACATAAAGCCAATTTCTTTTCCTTCCAACAGAGTTACCTAACTGGACTATAGCCCATATTATTGAGTAAATCTTCTTTTCGGAAATTGTTGTCGGTTGGTTTTTGTATTTCTATTGTTTTAAGGGATTGCTAATTGTGTAGCCCACATTCACCAAAAGAGAAACGGATTAAAAAAAAAAAAAAAAAAAGTGTAGCCATAATCTCTGCTTCTTGGGCCTGTCATTGTAATAGATGGTTGGAGTTTATGGCAGCAGATAAATCTGAACTCTTGGCCTCTTGGGCCTCTCGCTCCCAATCAAGGTGTACATCTGTTTAAGAGAGAATCATATGGATATGGCCCTTGAATCTTCAATTTGGTTTAATGAAGATTTACTTATAAGTTCACCACTGTTGTGTAATGAATTGAGATTTTGTTTCGAAATTTAAAGATATTGTGTTGCTTGTGAGCTTTTTTGTTTTGTTCCCAACGTATACTCTTGCTTCTTGATTGTTGATTCTCCTGAAAAATGAGGTCTCTTAAGAACTTTGCATTGCTGAGTGCATTGAAAGGGCGGTATCGTTGGCTGTTCTGTCAGACGAATTTGAAGAAATTATGATGTTGAATACTGGGATGTGTTTGATAATTCAGTCAGTTCTTGCACATGAAATGTATGCAAAGAGGATTCATTTGGTAAAGCCCATGTAGTTTGTGGGCCTTTTTGTTACAAAGCTGACTCAAGTTTAAGCACACTGCATATCGAAATCATTGAACTGAATTTGGTTGACTTGGTTTGTGGTTTTGCCTTTGAATTTTACAAGCATTTTGAAATTTGTCACATATCTCAAAGGAACCCCCAGCATCCGCAGCTGGAAGGTCAAATGGCAAATGTAAGGTACATTTGGCATTAAGGCCCAAAATGTACTCAGCAACTGGAAGGCCAGATGGGAAGAATTGCAAAAAAAATTTCAATGTTGCTACAGTACCATCCTAAATGTAAGATGGCACTGTAGCATTATTGTATCAGTTTTTTAATAACTTTTATTCTCTCTCTCCTCTGTGTTCTCTTTCACGGTCTGAGATGGTCTCCCTGTTTCTTCATCTCTCTCTTTCTACAACATTTCAAGCGCAACATACAAGCAGTCATAGCACAAAACAAAAACAAAGTACATTCTCAAATTTTTTGGTAGCAGAGCTTTTTGGTTTGGTGAACTCTCCCCTCACATAGTCAGTCCAATTCAACAAACACCCATTGCACCAAAACCAAAACCCATTTGAGAAAATGAGAGTTTAAGAGAGAGAAAGCTTCAGTTTAAGAGAGAGAAAAAAATGGCTCAAGTGAGCAAAATCTGCAGAGGTGCTCAAAACACCCAAATCTTTCACAGCAATCCCAAAACCCAAAAACCCAAATCTGAGAAGCCATCAACGGTACCGGAGATCGTGTTGCAACCCATCAAAGATATCTCTGGCACTTTCACCTTGCAGCGGCGGCGAGTTTTGTGGGTTTGTGACTGGTTTGGATTTTGGATTTTGATTTTGCTATGGATTTTGATTTTGATTTTGGCTGGATTTTGCTATGGATTTTGCTCAACGGAGGTGGGTGGTGTGACTGAGATCAGAGAGAAATAGAGAGAGTTAAGAGAAATGGAGAAATGGAGACACAGAGTGAGAAATATTTTTATATTTTTATTATTTTATATTATTTTAATGTGTAATATGATAAAATAGAAGTTAAAATGGTAGATATATTGTAAAATGGTATGATATAATTGATAAAATAGTTTTTTAAGACGGTAAAATAGGATAAGATTGAATTTCCTGCCGTGGATGCTGTAAGTTCCACCAAATGTCTTTAGCTAATTGAGCTGCTGCAGAAGGGCATGTAGAAGCCCTGTCTACTTTCTCTTCGTGTGAGATGTCAAAATAAGTACTGAAAGATTGTATATTACTGTAATACAGCTTTTGAATTAGTAAGTGTATTGAGCTGACAGGATATATTATGATAATAGATGGATAATAGCATTAGCCTTTGCTGAAGAGGTGAATCAGAAGGGCAGCACAATGCCTGAAATTTTGCATGCTCTACTTAAATGTGGAGTCTGTTGTGCAATCAAGGCAGCATGTGTCATCTATTGTCTAGCTCAATTGAGCTCAGGTAAATGAGTTAAAATCTTAAATTAGTGCTTCATTACAATTTGGATGGTCTGAATCTGATCAAGAGTATGAGCCAGAACCTGAAGTGGGTTAGTTTTATCTTTTAGCTTTCTTAATACCTAAGTTTATACAATATCAAGATGTATGCCATTATTTTAGGCAGACTATTATAGTATAACTTTTTGAGGCATGAATGACAGATCATAAGCGGTTTTGAACTAACTAAGATCTTAAGAAAATAGAAAAAGTAAATGGAAAGAAAAACGCTCTTAAAATGAAATTCTCTTCCATTTCAATATTAAGATTTTATTTTTGTTGGATTTGAGTATGTATATGTACATAGCCAAACTTTAGAGAAAATTCAATTAAAATTTAATTGGATTCTCAATTTTGCCCCATGTGTCCTATTTAATTTTTAATTTTATGTCAAGTAATTAATTTATTGAGTGTAAAAATCAAATAGTTCAAATCCAATTAGATTTTAAATTGGAGTCCAATTTTCCATCACATGTCCATCTAAATTTTTAATTTTTGTGATAAGTAAATTATTGGGTGTAAAAACCGAAGAATCTAAAACTAATTAAATTCTAAATTTTATATATATATATATATATATATATATATATATATATATATATATATATATAATCGAAGTATTTGACTTTTGGTTGACCTCTCCACAATTTTTCACATTAACATTTTTATTTATATTTTTTAATTTGATTTAATTCAATTTAATTCTTTTGATTTTATAGTACCAAATTGCAGAAAATTTATTAAATTTCCTTTTTTTTTAAATTAAATTTAGTTATTTGGTGTCATACAACCACTATATTTAAAGGAAACCTAAATTATCACCTAATCAAGGAATTTTTAGATAATCCTAACAAATTATATAATAACTCTATTAATAAAAATCTATCCCGAAAAACGGAATATATCTCTATTAATTTGATCATTTCTACGTTGATGACATTTTTATTTTTTAAAAAAAAATCTATCATATTTCCTTATATCTATCAATCACATTTTCTTTCTCTTCTTTTTTTTTGTTTTTAAATTTTTTATTAATAACGTTGATTAGAAATTATAATTTCAATAGGATTTAAACTCTATAATTATATCAAATATCATTTTTAAGTTTCAATAGGATTTAAATTTTATATCAAATGGACTCTACCAACATAATCATCCTTTAAAATATATATATATATATATATAACCAAATTTGATTAGGAATCCATAACCCTATATTATATTATAAATAATTTTTTTAAAAACAAAATCATTTAACTTTTTTACACCTCATTACAATTTATTTTATTTTTTAATTTCTTCAATTAGATTTTTTTTTTTTTTTTTAAAAAAAAAAACAACTTAAAAATACAAACCCAAATTTTATCAATCCAAAGTAGAGTTCTAAAGAATACAAAATTTCATAATAATAATAAAAAAAAAAAAATACACCAACTGATTGTGTATATGTGTATATATATACATTCTCTACTAAAAAGGAGTGTAGAGAGGGAAAAATTCCCGACCTATCACAAGCTGACACATCATACTATTGAGTCCACAAAATACAGACAATTACAAAGCACCACATATTGCTACTAGGTTTTACTATCACTACTCAGAAACCAACAGAAATTTGACAAGTGTCATGCAAGAACCAATCACACCTCAGCACGTGTAAGCGATGACACAAGCAACCTCGCACGTGTAAGCAATGACACAAGCAGTCCAGCGCGTGTAAGCGATGACACATGCGGACCAATCAAGTTGTGACATTTGTCACCAATCGGACTTCGCCACGTGTCGTTCACCCACCCCCAAACT
Organism: Quercus agrifolia; assembly: GCA_029955455.1. Taxonomy (NCBI): domain Eukaryota; kingdom Viridiplantae; phylum Streptophyta; class Magnoliopsida; order Fagales; family Fagaceae; genus Quercus; species Quercus agrifolia. The sequence goes on along the minus strand of JARQAD010000012.1, from coordinate 18,607,279 downwards.
CCTATAAATAGAAGCCTTTCCTAAGGCATTTAAGAGGAGACAGAGAAAAGGAGAGGAGAGGATTCAGAAATACAAAAGCTCTGTAAGAATCAAGCCTCAAAACCTTCAAGAACTTCAATCCCAAAATTGAAGAACACTCGAAACAGAATCATCCAAATTACCTGCCTAGATCCTAAAGTTTACGGGAATCAAGCTCAAAGGTCCGAAAAACATCAACAAACCACAAATCGGTGAAGCTCTACGGATTCAAGCCTCTAAAGCCCCGAATAACTTCCACCATAAACCTTCGAAGACGAAGAACATACAAAGAACACGAAGAACGCAAAGAACAAAGGATTTCTAACAAGCTCATAGCCAAAGATTCATTGCAATTCCGTTTCAGCAATCTTCGATCCATCCCTCAACCAAATTGAAGGATGTTTTGTGTTCAAGTCAAAATCACATTACCACAAATCCAATCAATAAGTCTTGCAAGGAGATTGAATCAGAGGATCACTCTTTTGTAATCACAGAGAATTGTACCACACAATCATCAATACAAATTCGCATTTGTGAAACTATTTTACTTGTTTGACTTATTTCGAACCGAGAAATTTAGTCGTCTACAAATTCTGGCACGCCTAGTGGGACATCTCTGCCTCTCATCTCATTCTCCTTCAAAGAAAGAAATCTTTATCATCTTGCTACCAACTCCAATGGCCTCTAGCAAGAACATTCAAGCTTCAACAATAACTACTTCAACTAAACTTGGTACGACTACCATCAACAATTGCATTGGTGCAAACAATCATAGCCAACCTAAAGCAAACAATCAACTTCAAGCTCAATCAACCAAAAAAGCCAAGGTCCAGACAATCATCTCCTTAGACCCTCTCACAAGAAACAAGGTCATCAACAAGGATATCTCCACCTTGAAACACCTCAAGTATGGGGGTAAATCCCCTTCTTCCTACACAAGAAGTTGGTCGCGCGATCTCTTTCCCATCAAAGGGAACCCAAAAGATGAGATTTCACGTGCTCACTTCAAATCACTTTCTTCTCCATCATCTTAGGAAGTTGTGTCAATCATGATGACTAACACCTCTATCATGGAAGAAAAGATGGCTGAAATGGAACAAAGGGTTTTCCTTCTCACAAAAGCACTTGAAGATAAGGACCTCCAAATTGCAACTCTAATGAACAAGCTGGAGGTATAAGATTCGGGTGAATCAAGTCTTGGCCCTGAGCACTCACCTGGCTTTACCTTGAAAGGAGAAAACGCCAAGGTTGATAAAGGAAAGGGAGGTGAAGGCACTTCTCAACACGGACATTCCACCTCAATGGCCTCAATATCTGTCCAACAACTGTAAGACATGATAACAAATACCATTCGAGCACAATATGGAGGTTCTTCTACAAGTTCCCTCACATATTCAAAACCCTACACAAAGCACATCGACAACATGAGAATGCCAAATGGGTATTAACCCCCCAAGGTCTTGTAGTTTGATGGCAAAGGAAATCCTAAGCAACACATTGCTCACTTTGTAGAAACTTGTGAGAACGCAGGGACTCAAGGAGGCCTCCTTGTAAAGCAATTTGTCCGTTCACTTAAGGGAAATGCCTTTAATTGGTATACAGACTTAGAATCTGAGTCAATCGATAGTTGGGAACAACTTGAAAGGGAGTTTCTCAATCGATTCTACAGCACACGGCGCACAGTAGGCATGATGGAGCTTACCAATACTAAACAGTGGAAGGATGAGCCCGTCGTTGATTATATTAATCGGTGGCGTTCTTTGAGTCTAGATTGCAAGGATAGACTTTTTGAAATATCTGCTGTAGAGATGTGCATCCAAGGCATGCATTGGAGACTTCTTTACATCCTTCAAGGGATAAAGCCTCGAACATTTGAAGAGTTAGCAACTCGTGCGCATGACGTGGAATTGAGTATCTCTAGCCATGGAAGTACAAACTCTTCCATACTTGAGGAAAGTAGAAAGGAAGTAAGGAGGAATGACAAGAATGCAAAAGTCAACCTCAAAGATCCAATGATTGTTAACACTATCGAAGTCAAGGTTCCAAGAAGAGAAGCAAATGCAAAAGAAAAACGACTTGAAGGATGGCAAAAGAACGAGGTGCGTCGTCTGACTTTTAAGGAACGTGAGCAAAAAGTATATCCGTTCCTCGATGAAGATGTGCCAAACATCTTAGAACAACTATTGCAATTGAAGCTGATTGAATTGCCAGAATGCAAGCAGCCAGAAGACATGGGGAAAGTTGATAACCCTAACTACTGCAAATATCATCGCATCATTGGCCACCCAATCCAAAAATGCTTCATCTTCAAAGAACAAATCATGAAGCTTGCCAAAGAAAATAAGATTGATCTAAACTTCAATGAAGTTGTCGGGTCAAACCATGTGACCGTTGCTTGTGATGTACTTCCAACTCTCAAGTAGGGGGCAAACACCAACCAAGCTCACAAGTTACTCAACAATGATGATGCAAGGATCGGCCCCATCAATGGAAAGTTCCTTAAACACTTCTATGCTTGAAAATCAAGGATTGCTCCTTGGTAAGAGCTTAAACTACCCACTATAACGCTGCAAGAGTACATGATGTCTTTCCATTACCCTTGAAAGCGTACCAATAAGGAGAAATTAATTCCACTCTATGTCACCAATTGCTAGTGTGGCGTAGTGGTTGGATGCCCATGTCACCCTTGAGGCCGTCTCGGGTTCGATTAGTGGTGATACACACTATTACACACTAAGCCCTCCTTTTTGCAAAAATACATAAGAAAAAAAAAAGTTATAAAAAAAAATAAATAAAACAAAAAAAAATATTTTGAACTACGTGATGACTTCAACCCTTTCGAGGGTACGTAGGCAACTTAGTATCTTTTTGCTGAGTTTAGTCACGCACTAAAAAAAATTTATAAAAAAAAAAAAAAAACTTTTAAACTACGTGATGACTTGATCCCTTTCGAGATTACGTAGGCAACTTAGTATCTTTTTGCTGAGTTCAGTCACAAACTAAAAAAAAAAAAAAAAAGAACGAAAAAGAACCAAAAAAAAAAGATCATCAAAAAAGAAATCATAAAAAAAAAAGAAAAAAAATCATCAAAAAAATAAATCATAAAAAAAAAAAAAAAAAAAAATCATAAAAAAAAAAAAGAAATCATCAAAAAAAAAAAATCTGTTGAACTACGTGATGACTTGATCCCTCTCCAGGGTACGTAGGCGGCTTAGTACTTGTCACTAAGTTCAGTCACATGAAAAGAAGAAGGATTGCCAGTCTAGCTTGAAGAGTTTTCCAACGGTCATCAATATGCTTTAATGGACCCTTCGGTTGACAAGGCATTGCTTAAGGACAGTCAACTTCTCGGTGTGATGATCAAGGGTCATTGTAGTAGAAAATGAAGACTGTAAGGAGTTGACATTGCTTAACTTTCCTTGAAGTGATGATGAACATAACTTGATGCATGGTTGTAGAGTAAAATAAAATCTCCAACTTCTTTCGCAAGAAACGAAGTCTTCATGGCATTGCCCATCTTCTGTGGATATTCTCCCACATCTTTGAAGTATGCTTAGCATCACTTATCTCCTGGGGGCATCTTCTTGTACCTTACAAGTCTAAGCTACATCGTCTCTCTTCTAGGTTGTGCCACTTCATAGCTCTGAAATTTGAACCACATCATCTCCCTTCTGAGTGGTGTCGTTTCACATCATGTCTCTGAAATATGAACGACGTCAACTTTGTCCAGAATGATGATAGATTATATATTCGAAGTCGGTGTTGCATCATCTCTCCTCTATGGGCTTGTTCGCGCAATGTTAAAATTCTTGGTGGCATGTTTCGACATCTTTAAAGTCTTTGCAGCATACTTTGGCGTCTTCAAAGTATTAGCGTCATTTTTCCCGCATCTTCAAAGTTTTATTGGCATTTTCTTGCATCTTCAAAGTCTTGGTAGGGACTCCTTGCATCTTCAAAGTCTTGATAGGGACTCCTTGCATCTTCAACGTCTTGTTGGCATCTCTAAAATCTTGATGTCTGGCTACAGTGCTATGCACCCTTGATGTCTAAGCTATGTTGTCTTTGAAAATTTGTGCTAATGTGAAGTGTTGTTGTGGCTTCATAACAAGGATGAACGTTGGCATAGCTTCGGTGCGAATGAAGTGTTGTCGTGGCTTCATGGCAAAGACGAGTATTGGCATGACTTCAGTGCTAATATGAAGTGTTGACGTGACTTCATAGCAGATGCAAGTGCAAATATTGCTTCATGGCAAAAATGAATGTTGGCATGGCTTCAATACAAGAACAAATGCTGGCACAGTTTCATGGTAAAGGCTCATGATGTTGCTATGTTGCAAAGACTCTTGAAATGGCTGCGTTAAAAAGACAAGTGTTGGTACAGCTTAATTGCCAAGGAAAGCGTGCTGCATAACAAAAACAAACAACGACAAAAAAATTTGTCAGAAGAAAAGCTCATGGCACGTTTGAACTAAAAAATTAAAAAAAAAAAAAAAATCAACAAAGAGAAAAAGCTTCAATTTTAATCTCGAGCCTGTCAACAAAAAGAAAAAAAAGATTAGTACAAACAAAGCATACTGTGAAAAAAACAATAACAAAAAAAAAAATCTCTACACATTATCACCCACTGAGGCTATGCTTGCACAATTCAATGCATATCCCGGGTGGCTTTATCTAGAGGTTTGTAGAGCTTAAAGTCAGATTTTGTAAATACAAGGTCAAAGAAGTCTGCACCAAATCTTGAAAAAAGAGAGGCGCCCATAAATACATCATGCTGTCGGAAAGAAACTATTGGAGAGATGAAGTTCAAGGCTGTATATTGTTCAACATAATTGTGCTACCGACCTTAGAAACAGTAAGAGACATTTGCTGGTTAGCCAATTTGCCTGAAATTTCAAACACTATCAGAGCCACAATGAAGACTAAAATGGCAACAAGTCCAACAATGCTTGCGGTCTCCCATTCTGGATTTCTCATTCAAATCTGTGCAGATCTGAGAAAAATTTTACAAAACTAATGCAACCATTCGATCCAGCAGCCCTCGATGTACAAAACCCAGAAAAATCATCAACAACGGAGCTGTGACGCGCCCCCACGCGCCGCCATAGACCCGCGATGACCAACGGATAAGCCCCTCAAAACTGCGTAAATCTGCCCATAATTTTTGAAAACTGACTATACCATGATCTTATACGGCCTTAGATCAACAAAGCTCAGAAATTTCAAGACCAAAGAAGCTTCCACGCGCTCCCACGCGCCTCCGGCAACATCGGCGTTCATCGCCCCAGACTCACGCGCCGCCATGCGCCACCTAATCCTCCAGCGCTATGACGTCATTGATGATGTCATCCTCCACTAACCTCCAGCTCTATGACGTCACTGATGACGTCATCTCCCATTAACCGGTTTGACCGACCTGGAAACCTGACCCGGTCCGAACCGGCTGCAAAAAATTTAAAAAAAAAAAAAAAAAAATGCTTTGACCAAGTGGATTCTTGACCTTGACTAAAAAGTCAAAATTTTCAAAACGGACCTGTCCCACTCAATTTTTCGAGTACATTCCGATTTTGGGACCCGTTTCTTCATTCGAAGCTCAGAAATTGTGCAAATGTCCAGTTTCCAAGGTTGACTTTTGCACAAATGTTGACCAAAAAGTCAAAATTTTCAAAAAGTACCTGTCTTGCCCAATTTTTCGTGTAGATTCTATTTTTGGGGTTAATTTCTTCATTTGAGAATCTGAAATTGCTCAAATAGTGTGATTCTACAACTGTTGGTTTTAATGTGAACTTTGACCAAGAATCAAGATGTTCGAGCAAAGCTTGTCCTATTCAGATTTTCACGTGGGTTCTGATTGTGAAATCCGCTTATTTGTTTTGGACTTGGAAACCACCTATGTGACCCACTTACCCGAAGTACCAACAATATCCAAAAGTTAAGCTCCCAAGATCAAGATTTGAGATTCATTCACTTGGTCTGGATTCCCTCAAGGTTATTCTTTAAACTTTATTAAGGCTGCCCTTCCAAAGTACAAATGAACTCTCACAAGTGTGTCTTGAGTTTGAAATTACACCGGGTCACTAATTCAACCTACCATTCTCGTTCGGTGCCTACCAGTCTCCAACCTACCATTCTCGTTTGGTGCCTACCATTCCCAGCTACCATTCTCACCAAAAATTCTCAACCGCCATTCTGGACTGCACAACCACCATTCTTCGTCTCTCCAATATAAATAGAAGGGCCGGATTCATCAAGAACTCATAAAAAAAAAAAAAAAAAAAAAAAGAAAACATTGAATCATGAAATGAAGATTTGCTTCTTTCAAATTTTCAAGTCCTCTTTCTCACAGCTGTTTCTCATTATGGCCTTATCATTTTCAACACTTAGCAACCAATATTGCTTTATAATCAGTTTGAAATCAACCCTTTTATGGTTCGGTAGGAACCCTCCTCACAGTGTCATTGTAGTTTTAAGATCCAAACAAATTTTGTTTCTCCACTTAACGACTACCTTTGTCCATAAAATTACTCATAACAAGGTCTGCATCGTCCTTCCATGCTTCCGTGGATTTGGTTGGCCAGGAAATCCAAGTCCAGCAGAGACACCTGTTCCTAACCTCAGGTCTCCTGTAGTCTCTTTCCAATTGCTTGGTCTTCCAACAGAAGCAGTGGTTTGGAACAAACACCAACTTGGCTGGTTTCTAAGACCAGAATCACAAGTTAGCTCCATCTTTCTTTTTTCTGTGCTTTTCCAACAAGTGGCAATAGGGGAAGATGGTAAAAAGTGTTGGGGTATCCTACAAATTATCTTTCATCCAACACTTATAATTATCTCCAAGGGACCAGCTCTTCAGAATTCAACCTTTGGTGTCAGTAAATGGTCGCCAAAGCTTCATTCTATGTTCTCACAAGCAGGGGACCCAAAGGTCATCGTTGCTGGTACCTCAAAACACATTTTCTGGAATTACTCCAACTTAAATCCAGCTTGAGGTATTTTAGAAAGTACTCTTCTGAAATTACTTCATCTTAACATCCGTCAGCATGGTCCCATCACGCAAGCACATTCTACAACTTGCCGTCGGACCTCATTCAGTATGCAGTTAGTCCTAGATCCAAATGTGTACTTCTCAGAAACATCTACACCAGAGGGTCCCCAACATATAGGGCCAGCACCATGGAGGCGTATGTTTCACCCATTTGCTTTGCTTCATCCCCGTCATCTTCATCACCAACATCAGCACCCCCAGAATCCGTAAGCTTCTGAAACTACCTCAACTTAACTTGAATGATGCGATAACACAAGCACATTCAACCACATTCCCACATGGCCTCGCTGTAATCCGAAGTATACTCTTCCGAACTTACTTCACCAGGGGTTAAAAGAAAAAAAGAAAAAGAAAGAAAAAGAAAAATGAGGCTAGCCCCACGACCCTGCATGCTGTGCCCAACCAACATCTTCACATCTTCTCCATCTTCTACACCTTGTGATCGCCACCAACGATCTAGAATACTCTTCTGAAATTACTTCAACTTAACCTATACTGAGAAGGTCCAGTCATGAAAGTACATTCAAATACTCGTAAACCCCTTTTCGGTCTTACCAAAGCCTTTCATGTGGGTGGATCTACTCTTCGGAAATTATCTCATCATGCTGAAAGCTCCACCACCTTCAACTACTTTACTTAAAGAGTCAAGTGTAAAAAAAAAAAAAAAAAAAAAAAAATCAGTTTTCGAAACTCATTCCCACACTACACTCCAAAATTGTGTGCGTGAACGAGTCTCGAGGGAGCATTTGTAGAGAGGGAAAAATTCCCGACCTATCACAAGCTGACACATCATACTACTGAGTCCATAAAATACAGACAATTACAAAGCACCACATATTGCTACTAGGTTTTACTATCACTACTCAGAAACCAACAGAAATTTGCCAAGTGTCATGCAAGAACCAATCACACCTCAGCACGTGTAAGCGATGACACAAGCAACCTCGCACGTGTAAGCAATGACACAAGCAGTCCAGCGCGTGTAAGCGATGATACATGCAGACCAATCAAGTTGTGACATGTGTCACCAATCGGACTTTGCCACGTGTTGCTCACCCACCCCTAAACTCCTATAAATAGAAGCCTTTCCTAAGGCATTTAAGAGGAGACAGAGAAAAGGAGAGGAGAGGATTTAGAAATACAAAAGCTCTGTAAGAATCAAGCCTCAAAACCTTCAAGAACTTCAATCCCAAAATTGAAGAACACTCGAAGCAGAATCATCCAAATTATCTGCCTAGATCCTAAAGTTTACGGGAATCAAGCTCAAAGGTCCGAAAAACATCAACAAACCACAAATCGGTGAAACTCTACGGATTCAAGCCTCTAAAGCCCCGAAGAATTTCCACCATAAACCTTCGAAGACGAAGAACATACGAAGAACGCGAAGAACAAAGGATTTCTAACAAGCTCATAGCCAGAGATTCATTGCAATTCCGTTTCAGCAATCTTCGATCCATCCCTCAACCAAATTGAAGGATATTTTGTGTTCAAGTCAAAATCACATTACCACAAATCCAATCAATAAGTCTTGTAAGGAGATTGAATCAAAGGATCACTCTTTTGTAATCACAGAGAATTGTACCACACAATCATCAATACAAATTCGCATTTGTGAAACTATTTTACTTGTTTGACTTATTTCGAACCAAGAAATTTAGTCGTCTACAAGGAGTCCAAGTAAAAATCAAATACCTTAAAATTCTTGAACTCTACATTAATACCATGTATGTATCAAAAGTTTTTTATTTTTTGGAGGGGGGATATATCTGGCTTTTTGGGATAGATTTACAATGCCATGATACTACTAAATTCTATTAGCTCACAGTTCTAAGCTTATCATGCTCCTTCATAATATATTATATATATAATTTCAATCTCAAGTCTCAACAACAAAGCTATTATCTTAGGGTAAACTTGGCGCTAGGTTCAACCCACCAGTAGATTGGTTCATCTAAATAATTTCATTGTGTTTTAACTACTGACTCTTTGGTTAATTTTTTGTAATATTTGAAATTTTCTTGAAGATTTCAACAATTATAGCAATGGATTATTCTTTTGAGGGTAGAACATCTTTCTTTTATATTTCTCTATGTGTAGTTGCATTTTTTTTTCAATAATTTGTAGGCACCAATTTTTCTAATTCTTTAGTTTCATCTGAATTTTTGGGTTTATTTTTGCATTATCTGAAATTGTTTGGCATATTTCAACAATATCTTTCTCTTATATTTTTCTTTTGTGTGTAGTGATTGTTGTCATATATTTTTCCTATTGTTTCAATAATTCTAGGTTTAGAATCTTCTAATCTTTTGAAATTATTGTTTGGCATTTTGGAAGTTTTAACATCTGAATTTTTGCATTAGTTTTAGCAATATCTAAAAATGTTTGACAAATTTCAACTATACCATGGGTAATTCTTTTGAAGATAACTAATTTTTCTCTTTTATTTATCTATTGTGTAGCCATATATATTTTGTTTTGTTTTAACAATTCCTAGGCAATGAATCTTCCGATTCGTCAATATTTTAAGCTTTGACTTCTTCATCAAATTGTAACACAAATTCAAGTCAGATAGGAGCAATTTATGAAATGGTATAGTTTCATAATCAATTTAATATTTCATAAAATTATTTTACTCTACCATACAAACAAGTAAGTTCTCGTGCATTACACGGATTACCGACTAGTATCATGTATAATTTGGAACCTCTCCTAAAAAAATGTATAATTGAACCGTATAATTGTGATTATTTTTAATTGCACGCTACACACTAATTTGGAATAGCAACAGATATCAAAAACCAAAACTTAGTGTTTGTTTGGAACAATTTATTTATTTGAAAGTGAAAACTTTTTACTGAAAGTGTAAAAAAAAAATGTCAAAAAATAAGTTGAATAATACAATTAGACTCATAAATAGTATGAAAAAGTACAATAAAATTAATAAATAATAACAAAAATAAATTGAAAGTTAAAATAAGCTAAAAAAATTCAACTCATGCCTGACACACACTTAAGCAAAAGGTAATTATTGATTTAATTTATTTTTAAAAATATTTCATTAATGTAATTTTTTTTTTTTTTTTGGATGGGATCATTAATGTAATTTTATTTGCAAAAGAAAAGGGAAGAAAAGGACAAACAGGGTACTATCACTTATTCTGATACTGCAGTCAGAATATGAAACGGATAAAAAAATTTTAGACCCGACAAAATAAAGAAAAGCAGACGCGTTAACTGCAACGCCAAGAGTGAAAGAGTCCACGCCTGGACAGGAAGTCTTCACTGCCCCATTATTTCCAACCCCTTTCCATCGTTTCCTCCTTCCTCTCCTCTTTTCCTGCAATCACATAAATATAAGATCATCCACGAAGTCTAAAGGTTATACAAGTATTATATGTCCCACCAAACATGGTGCACTGATTTTTGTCAATTTGCTATGCTTTCATCCATCATGGCCCAAGAAACCTGTTCTTCTTCTTCATCCCCATCCTCATCCTCATCCTCATCCAACCAAACATGGAGTTACGATGTCTTTGTTAGTTTCCGTGGCGAAGATACCCGCTACAAGTTTACCGATCACCTCTTTGCGGCATTGGACCGCAGCGGGATTCACAGCTTTCAAGATAACAGAGAGCTTGAGACGGGGGAAAATATATGGACCAAGCTTGAGGAGGCAATCCAGGAGTCCAGGATTGCCGTTACAGTGTTCTCAGAAAACTACGCTAATTCGAAATGGTGTCTCAGAGAGCTGGCGAAGATAATGGAATGCAAACGGAACTTGCAACAAATTGTGCTGCCCGTTTTCTACGAGGTTGATCCTTCCCACATTCGAAATCAAAAGGGGAGTTTGGAAAAAGCGTTTGTCAGTTATGAGAAGCGTTTTGGGGAAGTCGAGGTGAAGAGGTGGAGAGCTGCTTTGAATGAGGCTGCAAGCTTGTCCGGATGGCACTCGCAAAAGGAAGAACATCGGTAATTCATTATCTTGCTCAATCTATTATTATTAGAGCAGTAAACAATTTTATAAAATTCTTTAAGAAATTGTTATAAATTAAGTAAAATAAATATAAAAAAATTATTTATAAATTGAACTGCCAATCAAATATTCCACAATTTTTTGTTGGCTTACACGCCCATCTCTCTCTCCCATCATTGGCAATTTTCTTTGGCTTTTTGTGTTTCTAATAGCATCATCGTGTTTTTCAAAGACGTTGAGTATGGGGGTTTGTGAGACTATGGACCGTATGGCTACGGTGGTGTTTAGTGTCGGTGGGTGAGATGGCTATTTTCTGTGACTGTTTGGAAGATGGCTATTTTATATAAGTAGTTTTGATCCCGGCTCGAGCTCACAAACGTCACGCTCAGGAAAGGATTTCTCCTCAAATCAAGTCAGTCTTCCCTCTTTCTTCTGTCACCCTGCTAGCTCAAATCTCGTACTCTATTTATACTATAGCTGAAATCACTATCGAAAAAGGGCTCTCTTTTTAGGCTAGGTAGTGAATTCCACTTTAGACAAGTCTAGCAAAGCAGCTCATCTGGTAAGACGGTCATCCGTCCAACCTCTATCAATCGGTCTTTCCTCTTTTAATCGCTTGAATCGGTCCAACCGGAAATCTTGAATCACGCTTTAGCCGCTTCATCTGAAGGAGGGCTTACAGAAGTCACAGCATCTGAGAGTGACAACAGGCAAATCAACATAAATACAAGAAAAAGAGGAAACTGTACATCAAGCCCTGTATAGCGGAACAGAGAAAAGAAAGAGTATCCCTCCGCCCCTTATTATTAATAAAATGACTCTGCCTAATTTGTTTAGAGATGAAATAGGATGGATGAAAAATTTTAGAGATGTAATAGGGAGAAAAATTATTTTAGAGTGTGTTTGGTAGGATAAGGGAGAAAGATGAAGGTTCATCCAACAAAAAAAAAAAAAAAAAAAAAAAGGGAGAAAGATGAAAAATGTTTGTACCAAAAAAAATACTCCATGCTACTGTTCACAGTCTCTTTTTCTTTTCTTTCCTGCTTTCTTTTCCGTCTAGTCAATTTTTTTTTACACGTTGTCTTTTTATTACGTGTCAGTTGTTTTTTTTATAAATTTCCTTTTTTAGTTTTTTTTGGCCTTTTCCTTTTTTAATCTCCTTTAGTTTTTTTTAGTTGTCGTTTTCCTTTTTTTTATTTATAAATTTCCTTCTTTTGCTTTTTTTTTTTTTGTACTTCTCTTTACACTTTTGGTGTTTTTTTATTTTTTTAATCATCCGTATTTTTTTTTCTTATTTGTTATTTCTTTTAGAGAGAAAAAAGTATATTAATACAAATTATATTTTTTATTCTTCTACTTTCCTACTCTCAAATCAAACGTTATTAAATTTTCTATCCTCTCATTTTTTTATTATTTCTTATTTTTTATCATTCCAATTTTTCACCCCTCCAATCAAATGTACCTTAAAGATATATTTCGTTTGGGTTTAGGAGTTTCTGTGCAGTGCAGCAATTTTTAATGAAGCTAAATCTGTTATCCCTCTGTATTTATAAAAAAATGAAAACTGCAAAAGGGGAAGGAAGGGAGATAGTTGATTTTATTTTATTTTTTAAAAAGCCATTTAATATATATATATATATATATATATTTTTAGAGAGTGCATTTAATGAAATTTAAGTTCTAATATATGATGTGCATTTCATTTTTTATAATGGCCATTCCACATCAGCAGTTTATAGAAACTTCGTAAAAATTGTTTGTGGCTCTACTCCATTATTATAGATGTAGAACTGTATTACTGGAGTTTCCAATGGGAAAGGTTCCTCACTTCTGATATTGGCTACTACTATCACTTTTGTAGTTTATTCATTTTATCCGAAAAAATACATGTACGGAACCAATTATATTTTCGCGGGATTTTGCTATTTTATTATATTTTTCAAGGTTAATTTTATCTTATATTACATTATCACTGATTTATATTTTTACTGCGGATACAACTGGCAGCTTTGAGTCAAAATTTATACGGAAAATTATTGAAGACATTTCCGGCAAACTAAATGAGCTGGCACACCTTACGGTTGCATCCCACCCAGTTGGAATTGAGTCTCGAATGCAGGAACTCAATAAGCTATTAAACAAACATTCCTGTGATGTTTGCATGGTTGGGATTTGGGGGATTGGCGGCATTGGTAAAACAACAATTGCCAAAGCTATCTATAACCAACTACAAAGAAGGTTCGAATCAAGTTGCTTTCTTGAAAATGTAGGAGAAATTGCTAAGCAATCACAAGGTTTGATTTATTTACAGAACCTGATTCTCTCCAGCGTCCATGTAAATAACAATAGAAAAGTAGAAGTTGTTGATAAAGGAACTACCGTAATAAAAAATAGAGCATGGTGTAAAAGGGTTCTTCTTGTTCTTGATGATGTGGATCACCAGGACCAATTAGATAAACTGGCTATTATGCGTGGTCATTTTCAACCAGGAAGTATAATTATCATTACAACAAGAGATAGGTCTATACTCAAATTGGATGAGATTAATGAGATATATACACCGCTAGCACTGGATTACCATGAGTCTATTCAGCTCTTGAGTTGGCATGCATTTGGGAAAGACCAACCTAAGGAAAATTATGTAGAGTTATCAAAGGAAGTAATATATTATGCTAGAGGGCTTCCACTGACACTCAAAGTTTTAGGTTCTTTTTTGTCCGACATGAGCACAACTGAATGGAAAGCTGCATTGAAAAAATTAAGACTAATACCTCATGATGAAATTCAAAAGAAGATAATGGTGAGTTTTTGTTTACTAAGTGACACACAGAAAGAGTTGTTTCTAGATATTGCATGCTTCTTTGTTGGAATGGAAAAATATTATGTATTCAAAATACTCCAAGACTCGAATTCAATCCTTGAAAGTGATCTAGGGGTTTTGGTTCGTCGATGCCTTGTAACAATTGAAACCTGCTCGAACCGGTTGACAATGCATGATATCATCAGAGACATGGGTAGGGAAGTTGTCCGCAATAAATCCCCCAAATTTCCTGGAAAACGTTGCCGACTATGGCTTCATGAGGATGTCATTGATGTACTGCAATATCACGGGGTAAGATTTTAGATGCCTAAACTATAATGTTGATTGGATCAGACTATAAGACTAACTTATCTTATTTAGTGTAAAATAGTTGATTTGTTACTGTATTCATCATAGCACTTGGTTGAGGAACCAGAGATATAGTATTTGTCCCTCAAACTATGCAATGCAGAATGCACTTTTGTCTTTTTATTGCAATCAGTAATGGGATGCTACCCTTGTTTTTATATGTACATAGTGGTATTCTCAACCTATTATTCTATATATTCATGTAAATTGCTATTTCCTTAAAATCTAACTTTTACAAAATGCTCTTTCTTATTAGGGAACGGATTCTGTTGAAGGCATTATGCTAAATTTGTCCGAGGACCAAAATTTACAGGTGGAATCCGGAGCATTTGTGAATATGCAACGGCTAAGAGTGCTTCAACTAAATTATGCACAACTTCGGGGGAATTTCCAATGTCTTTCTAAGAGGCTAAGATATCTGGAATGGTATGGGTTCCCTCTGAAATCCATACCACCAGACTTACACATGGAAAACCTTGTTGCTATTTACATGCCTTATAGTAAGCTGATAGAACTTTGGGAAGGAACCAAGGTGTGCAAGATTTGTTTTCTTCTTTCTGGTTTAGATCTATTGAATTCATACGGATATTAATTCAATATTTCTTTTTCTTTTTTTCTTTTTTTGGTGGGGAGCAGATTCTAAGAAGGTTGAAGTTTCTTGATTTTAGTCATTCCTGTAACCTAAGGAGAACACCAGATTTCTCGGAGATCATCAATCTGGAGGTGTTGGTTCTTAATAATTGCAATAGTTTGGTCGAGGTTGACAAGTCTGTTATATGTCTCGACAAACTAGTTACTTTCGATCTTACATACTGTGAGAATCTTGAGCTTCCCCAAGAGATTGACGACTTCATGAAACGTGTAAACGACAGGGAAACAGGACTTAAACCCAAATCGCCACCAATAATAAAGCAAGCATTTCACATTCTCCCGGAGGAGGTAATTTCTCCCTCTCTTTTGTCTGAGAAAACTGGGTTTTTGGACCTTAACTCATTACTCATGAATTAATTGTGAGGAATTGATTGCACTAGACAATTCTAGTATTTTTTGTACTGGGGTTGAAATTCGTGACGACTGCTGCCTCAACCAGTTGCAGGATTACATCTTTTGTTTTCTGGGGAAGCCAGGGCGGTCCAAGAGTGCAGCAGCTCATCATCCTTCTCAGCCACAACTACCTCTGAAGGAGAAAGCTACTTTTGTGGAGGTTGATGTAAATGTTCTGAATACTCCTACCATTAAAAGTGAACTAGAGGGTTTGGCTCTCCAGAAACGGGATATGAGAGGAGTCGGACAATTCAAGGTATGCAAGTATTTGTTTTCATCTTTCTGGGCTTCGATAGTTTGGATATGTTGAATTCAATGGGATGTTAATTCAGTACTTTTCTTTCTGGGTGGGAGAACAGATTCAGGAAATGTTTACTATCAGCCATTTGCATTCCCTAGAGAGAAAACATGATTTTTTCTCAAGATTCACCAATCTCGCGGTGGAGGATCTCGTAAACTATGCAAGACTTCTAGAGATGAAACCGAAAAGAATTCAATTCGGAGCTAGACATGGTCTAATGACTGGGATCCCACGATCACAACTTTCACCAGGCGTACTAGTTAAGGACCTCAGAATTCAAAGATCATTCCTGAGACCCATTCTAACAATGTCAACTGCAAGCATCGCTCGATTTCATTTATCAGTTGTAATAAATTTCATTGATGAACTTAAGCTTGAATCTAGCTCATGCAGAACACTTCTAATAAAGCAGCTTTCAAAAGGTTTAGAAGCGATATATGAAAAATTTGCCACGTTCTTGAAATGGATATTTTTAAATTACTCTGAACTATTAAAGAAGAGACCTACAAAGCTTTTCGAGGTCTGTCTCTCTCTCTCTCTCTCTCTCTCTTTAATTTCTAGTTTTATTGAACTGGGATTTTGGACCATAACTCGCTACTCATGATGTAATGTAATAGGAATTGATTGCAACTGTCAGTATTAGCTGCTTCCTATCTCGGGGTGAGATTCCAGAGTGGTTTGACAACATTAGTACGGGATCAATTTTATCTTTTGTTGTACCCCCACCATTGAAGCAAGAGATCCGAGGTTGGCTTTTATGTGTTGTATTTGAAACCCGATTTCATGCTATTCATGGATTTGATATCATATGTAAATTCAAAAATAATACCAAGGGCATCGAGTGGCAGTATGAAAAAAGGAATTGTCGAGTAAACCCAAGTCGGGAAAATATGTGGTTGCACTCTGTACCGCTACATGACATTTTATGGATGTTGGAAGCTGGGGATGTAGTGGAGTATTCAATACAAGTTATAGGTAGTTTCCAACTGAAGAAGTTTGGGGTCAAACTGATTTATTGGAATGATACGGAGTATTGCCGATCCAATTTTAAAGCGAGGATCCAGAATGTACCCGTGCCCCATACGGATGATTTTCTTGATGCAGTTGCTTCAATAGATCAAGCACTATTGGCTGGTGATAAGAAAATCAACATTTTCTATTTACAGGTGAATTTTATGAATCTCATGCAATCTAATAGGACCTGTTTATAATACAATTGTAAAAAAGTTTCATAAGTGGTTTCTATGTTCTAATTAATATTCTCTCTGCCTCCCCTTAATTTTGTAGGATAAACCAACCTTCCGATTGGCGACATGGTTTACCCTACATTTTGAGAACAGGGCTCCCTAGACAGGAATTTTCTTTTCTTTTGGTGAGTTGAGGGCATATGATGTAGAAAGAAATTTTTTTTTTTTTTTTTAATTGATAATTTTATCTCAAACTCAATTACATATAGATATATCCAGTTTTATTTAAAGACAAATTGTACGATATCTTCAATCTCTATATATAGTTTGTTGTTGGCAATATCAGTCAAGTAAGCAAACCATTGCAGGAGCGGTAAGGATAAAATAACTCGACGGCTTTGTTAATTTTGCACCTATGGATTAGGACATGCCAGGCAGTTCGCTCCTCTGGTCTACGTGTGGTTTCTTATTACCCAGTATTAGCAATTTGACGTCTTCATGAAGAGTTGTCACTCTTTGTGAAGAGTTGCTTCTCTTAGACCCCAATAACTTAATCAACGAATTAATTGATCAACAGTAATTAGATGGTTTGTGTTTATTACACAAATTGTTACATAAACTCCATTTTTTAAATATAACTGGAATTTGAAATCACAATTTTGACCTTTAAATTTGGAAATCGTAGCTTCAATTCATGATTTAATTAAAAAATGGGATGTAGGTAATAGCTTGTGTGCAATGAGTATAACCCTTTTGGTTAATCCCAAGGTTAACAACCATTAAATATAGGAACTTTTTTATTATGAAATTGTTGTGTTTATACATAGCACTATCGTTGATATTGATGATATAGATTAGAGGTGTGCTTAATTAGAAGATATATACAATAAAGGAAAATACAATATTGGTCTCTAATTTTGAGTTATGAGTTTAAAGTGATCATTTTTAGGATTGACAAACTTAGGTTTCATTTGATACATGTGTTTAAAAATTAAAATTTGTTGTTTGAAAACATTTGTGAAAATACGTGTAGGTGAAAAAGTATATGGAAATACGTGTAATATTATTTAAAAACTGAAAAGTGTTGTTTGAAAACACAAACCAAACACCCCCTTAAAGTGACCATTTTTAGTTCCTACGGAATTATGATGTATCAATTTTTAATTTGGCTATTTCATGTAAGAGCCTAAAAGCAATTACTTTAAATATTAATGATTAAAATCGCTTATGGTATCAATTTAAATTCTAGATAAAACACTAGAAAGTACCAATTAGTGGAGCTAAAAATCTCTCAGCCACCTCAAGTTTCACTTCATGTTACTTGCAAATATTAATAAGAAACCAAACTAAATTAAAAATTGAGTTATGTTTAAGTTACAACTGATATAATTTTCATAACTACAAGCAACAGTGGTCAAATTTTATTAAACATGTCACTTAATTCCCCGAAATTGGCTTGTTTGGGATTTCAGATAAAGTGGTGTTAACTGTTAATTTACTTTGTGCACACAGCAGCGAGCAGATGGCATGGCAATTTCACTTTCCTTAAAAAAAAAAAATGACAATTTTACTCTTGGATTCCGGATTCGAACTTTCAACTTTTGAGGTTTTTTTTTTTTTTTTACTACTTTCGGTAGATCATTTTTGGGGTTACGATTTGTGTGATTGTCATTGCCTTATTTTTCTTCCTGGCTTCATTTCAACTTCGATTGTTAATATATTTATGCAAACTGGATTATATACGAATAAATGAAAAACAGTGCCTGCATATTTTAGAATCGGGCTAGACAAAAAGGGGAAGAGTATCTTCTCTACGTTTTAAAGTTTTAATGGAGCAAACTAGGAAATGTAGGAAACCCCAAAACTGTTTGAAAAAGAGAAAGTGTTCTGCCGAGGAAGAGAAGACACTGTCAAAAACATCAATAAAAATAAATAATTAAATAAATGCTCGAAGTTTTATAGAAGAAATTTGACTTTGAAGAGTGAAGAGGATGGCTTGACAACTGTTGAATCTGGATGGAATCGGGAATTTGCCTTAGGGGGCCAAAAAAAATCATTCAATAATAATAAATACATTAAAATTTAAATTATTAATACATAAAATAAAATAAAAAATAGTGTCTTCAGTTTTAACAAAATAGTAACAAAATAAAAGATGCAAATAACAATTTCTTGATATATTTCAACTCAAATATTAAGGATATATCAAAATGGAACTTGACCTTCTTTTAAATTCTAAAATCATATATCATTAATTTTGTAATAAAATTTCACAAAACAACTATTTTTTAGCTTACAACAATACATTAGATTCATCAATTAAATTCAAACACATAACTATACATATTTAAATTTAATTATCCTTAAAGGAGATAGTATTGTTTTCACTTTATTTGTCAATGTTATCATGTATTTAAATTTGATTAAAAAAAAACTTAATGTATTGTAATTAAGAAACATACATAAGCTATGTCATTTTGTTTTTTCTATTCTTTTTTTGTTTTGATAACTATGTCATTTTGTTATTGTTTTTGGTAGGAAGCCATATATATGCCAAAGTGTGAATTTGATATTGATTTAAATTTAAAATAATATAAAGCACTATATAATATTGAAAATTTTCAAGTGCCTCTTGATATCTCCGTCTCCGGTTCGAAAGGTTAAAAAATGGCGTAAAATTTAAGACAATTTTTTTAAAATAAAAAAACTAAATGGTAGAATTTTTATCTATTATTAAAAGTATAAACAGATTTATCCACAAAGAAAAGAAGTTTCCTCGTAACAGTTCAGCTATTAGTAGCGTTGTCCTGATAATTTCGGCACTTGTGCTTTCATTCGGACCATGTTACTGCTATTTGTTGAGTGGAAAACTACCTGCTTATCATCATGATGGAGAGTTTCAGCTGTATCCTTTTCTCTTGAGTTTATGCAAGCAGACAGGTCTTACCTCAATTAGGTCTGTGTGTTGCAACCGTGGCTCATCCCATGGGCCAAAGAAGCTCTGCTCCATCCTCATCGACCCCAACATCGACATATCATGTCTTCATTAGTTTTCATGGCCTCGATACCCGCACAGCTTTTACAGCTCATCTCTGGACCGCTTTAGAGCTCAGAAGGATTCATGTGTATAGAGATGACGAAAACCTTCCAAGAGGGGAAGTTATTCAGACCAAGCTCATGAAGGCAATCGAGAGCTCAAGGATTGCAGTTGTGGTGTTCTCGAGAAACTTTGTTAATTCGGAGTGGTGCCTGGATGAGCTAGTGAAAATCATGGAATGCAAAAGTCAGTTAGGGCAAAAGGTGATACCTGTTTTCTACAATGTTAATCCATCCGAGGTGCGAGAACAAACTGGAAATTTTGCGCAAGGACTCCTGATCGATGGCCCTCAAAACAAGGTGAACAGTTGGAGGAATGCTTTGAGAGAGGCTGCAAACTTGGCAGGCGAGCATTTGACACCGAATCGGTAATACATCTCGTTACATGCATAATCTATTCCATTTTTTGATGTCTTAAAAAATAATCCTATTTGAAAAGTTAATGACATAATATTATTAGTTATTACAATAATACTAGGGGCACAATAAAAATTTATAATAATTTTATAACATTTTAAAATTAATCTACCATCTCAAACATAGGCTTACCAAAGTCTACCACCATTTTTTTTTTAATGACATGGTAGCCTAATTGAAAAATATTGTGAAATTCTTGTTAATTTTTATTGTGTCCATCACATGACTCATATTTTTAGTTTTTCCCACTCACCCTTAACTATATTTGAAAGTTTTATTGATAGCAAAATATATATATATATATATATATATATTTGAAATGATAAAATTTAGGTACAGTATTTTAGGTGTTATTCTTTAGATTCTCTTCTTAAAATTTAGTCATATAACTACTTAACTAAAAATGCACTTTCATCTTATAAGAAAAAATTCATATGACAGAATTTTAAAATAGGAACCTAAGAACAACACCTAAGTATAGTACCTAAGTCTTGTCCTATTAAAAAGTAAATATCATTTTTTATTTGACTTTTAAGGATCATTTTGGAAAGACATCTTTGTGTGAAAGACAATAATGATGCTTCCTTAAAGACAAGAATGGAGATTTTTCACGTGTTTAGCTTATTTCCTATATTTTTTTAATAGGAATATATTTTTATTTTAATAAAAAACTGACACATTACTCATTAACTAAATAAAATGTGAAAATTAAAATCCACAATCATTTGCCATAGTATATTTAAAATAAAATAAGATATCAAGTAAAAAAAAATATTAGAAGCAAACCCATTTTTCACCAGCACTCTCACATGGCCCTGAAAACAAGGTGAACAGTTGGAAGGTTGCTTTGAGAGACAGTCCAAACTTGTCAGGCTTGCATTTAAAACCACATCAATAATACATCTCGACATACTCTATTCAATTTTTACAACGCCTTAAAATATAATCTATTTGAAGAGTCAATCCACATAATATTATTACAATGGTACTAAGGACATACAAAAAATTTACAAAAATTTCATAATATATTAAAATTAGTCTACCACCTCACACATAGACTTAATAAAATCTGCAATCATTTTTTTTTAACGACACGACAATATTGTTTGGAAAATATTGTGAATTTTTATTATATCCATAGCATGACTTATATTTTCAACTTTTCTCACTCACCCTTAACTATATTTACAAATTTATTAATAGCAAAATATATATATATATATATATATATATAACTACAAAAAAGATTGATATTAGCTATGGCCAAAGTTCATCGCAACAACACAAAGAGCCATTGCAGATTAATATTGCCACTAGCAAAAGGCCGTCGGAAAAAGCATTGTCGGTAATACTATATTACTGACGAAACCATTGCTAACACTCATTTTTGACAACACAACTTTGTCGTAAGTACTTGATAATTACCATCGTAGATTCAACTTCATACGAGGAAGTTGGACAACAAAGTACCTTTTGTGACGACCTTCGGCCGCCATTAATGCATAGTTTCGACAAAAAAATGCCATCATAGTTATTTCGTTTGTCATTGACAATACAACTTTATATGAGGAAGTCGTATGACCAAATACTTTCTACAACGAACTAAAGTCATTGTTAATACATTTTTTTTACGAATAAAAGCCGTTGTAATTACTTGGTTTGTCGTCGACAATGTAACTTCATGCGAGGAAATCAAACGACCAAATACTTTCTACAACGAACTAAGGCCGTTGTTAATGCCCTTGTTTTGACGAATAAAAGCTATCGTAAGTACTTGGTTTGTCGTCAAAAATAATTTTTGTGATGAACTATAGTCATCGTTAATTTTGATCAAGGCTAGTCGTCGTTCTATATATATATTGAAAAGTGAATTTTCTTTTTTAATTTAACTTCGAAGGGTCATTTTGGAAACTTATACATACGTTTGCGAAAAGAAGTAGGTATGAGCTGTAACCGATGAGCATCGATTCCCAAGGAAACTTATACAACTTAAATTTCTTTAAGGAGAGGTCTTGTTGGGATGTCATCTCACTGAAAAGAAGTAGGTATGAGCTAGAACCATTTGATGCATACCATAGAGGTAGATGAGGGAGGGGTTTAACCCTTATCCAGATGAGAATAATGAGAATAGAGAGAGGTAAAAAAACAAGACGACCTTTTTTTTTTTCTTTGGGAATGAGGAATTATGCAACCAATTCAGTGCAATGGTAGTGGTTAGGCAGTCGGCAGGCTAGTGGACAGCCTTGGAAGACGCCCACAACGAGTCAAAAGCGGTTGAGGGATAAAAATGGTAAATTTTGTCATGGCAAACAGTACAAAAGTTAGTAGTTGTGAATAGTGAAAGGGGGAATCATCCATCACAAAAAGAAGTAGAGGTAGAATAAGGAAGAAAAAGAGAGAAAAGAAAAGAAAACACAAAAAAACCAGAGAAAAACATGAGTGGTAGGAATAGAGGCATGCATCAATAGGCTACCAATTTCTCTCCCTCTTGACAGACCCACTCTCTAAGAAATTAAGAGTTAAAGTTTAAGCCATCTAGGTCCTTTTTCCAAAGTAAGTAATCTCTATGGCAAAAGCCTTCTTTGAGGTTACTCACATTGAAGATCGGTGAACGGTGCAAAATTGCAAGTGCACAGTATCGTAGTTTTATAGTAAAGTGATGAGAAGAGTATCGTCCTCAGGGATTGGTAACTTACTTTTGACAAATACTAAAATTATTCTAATCTTGATTTTATCTAGAGAAGTCATTAAGGTTTTAGTAATTGGAATTCAAAATAAAATCAATTTAAATAAAAGATACGCAGAGGAAAAGAAAGATGTTGCTTGAAAATCAATTTAATGAGAAAGAAACTTCTAGGAAATCGATTTCACCTAATCCCTCACTATGCTTTACTCATCTAGCTAATTGAATTTAATTCTCTCTGTTTGTTAGCAATCTCCAAACTCATCCAATGGCCTCTTTCGATAGTCAATTGGAAACATTCTTATTCGTTATTTTACACAAGAGTATGCAATTTAATAAAGCAAGAAAGCATTAAGACCAACGATTTTAATACTACATAGGTTCATACAAGTCTTTCGATCTCTATATTTACCTATGCTGAAATATTCAAGATCTATCCTATAATCCCCTCTTTCGACAGCAAATCATAAGATTAAAATCATCTAATTAATGGCCAATTAATTAGAAGCAATAAGCTTAGAATAAATCAGACAAACATGAAGAGAAATTGTTCAAATTAACATAGAAAGCAAGCATAGTTCATAACTAGATTACATCGTTTTCCTAGAATAAAGAAAATTTAGTTCATGCTAAAAATTAAATCCAACACAAACGAGTTCACCATAATTTTTTCTGAGAAGATTGAAAAGAAAATAGATGCTGAAAAATTCTCTGTTTCAGCCCTCTCTTTCTTTCTGCTTCAGCACCTTTCTTCCTTTTTCTGCTTCAGCGATTGCCTTCTTTTTTCTCTGTTTCGGCTGCCCTTTTTTTCTCTTCAGCGTTCCCTTTTTTTTTTTCTTTTTTTTTTTTTTTTTTTTCTTTTAGCCCGACCTTTTTAAAGTCCAGCCCTTTACTTGTTGCAGCCTAACACAGCCCAAAAAGCGTTTTTTTTTTTTCTTTTCTTTAGGTTGCCCTTTATTTTTCAGCCCAAGTGTTCAGCTCAAAACCTTTTTTAGCTGCTTCATGTCTCTTTATTTGAGTAAATCTTCATTTTCTTCAAATCTGAAAATAAAATTTAAATAACAATAATGAAGTCTAAAATCAACCAAAAAAAAAATTAGACTAAAGTTTAAAGTTGAGAAGTGATAAATTACACTCAATTATGCAAGTCATCAATCGGCTCCCTATTTGGACTTGTGTTTGTTGAGAAGCTAAGCCCATTTCTCTAGCGGATGAGTTTTACTCTTGTGGTTGATGAACGATTAGCTTGTTACCTTATTACTGAACTGCTTGCTGTAACATTGTTATTTAAGGTTGTATTATTCTGTCATAACCTGGTTAGATTTCTTTGTCCCTTTATTTAGGCGTTAGTATTATTTGTCGAATGTTATAGTTATTCTACACTATTGTATTTCCTAATGTAATATGTGCAACAGTTGCTCCTATCGTGGGCACACTGTACACTCAAGACTCCTGCCAAGGTGCATCTATACTGAGATGGCTAACTTGTGCACAAACTGGCCTAAGGTGTGTTTCACTTAGGCCAGTCCCAACTCTCCTACCTCAAAATCATGGTCCGTGGTACAAAAGAATAGATCAAAGCACAACAACACAAAAGGTCCACCACATTAATTAAACTTGCAACTGTGACAACTAGTTCAATTAAAATAATCAAATACACATGTTAGTAACACTTCTTCTTCCCATTTTTTTTTCTTTTTTTTCCTTTCTTTATTCTTTTTTTGAACCACTATCAATAGTAGTGAAGCCTTAAATTTTTTCTATGGAGCATTAGCAAAAAGTTATATATAAATTAATTTTTATTTTATTTTAATAAAAAAAATGAGAGTAAGGGAGGATTTTTAAAGTCAGAGATAGACCATACACCCTAAACCATTGATCAAACCCATTAAATACATACCATGATAGAAGTTGCCATTAATTATCCACAAACCCTAATCATCATCCCATTTGAAACCCTAAATCAACTCTTGTAAATTTGTAATCGACCATAACCCAAAGTCACCACCTATCATCTCCACGAGATTGTGTTGTCAAAAAAATGTCACCACAAAATGGTAGCATCTAAAGAATGTGTATGTCAAGGATGGCATTTGGATTTTTTGTGAATGAGGGTTTTAGAGCTCGTTTGGTTTGGATATGACTTAGTTTTCATAACTCGCTACTTATAACTCATAACTCAAATTCAAAACCCATAACTCATAACCCAGACTCCACTATCACTCAAAAACTCCGAAATTTTTATTTGGTTACAAAACTTAGTCACATATCTCAACTTTTAAATCCACTTTTTGCCAAAATGGTAGAGCCCACCCCACTGATACTACATAGTGGGTTTATGGTTGCTACCTGCGTCCATTTTCTCTTCCCCCTTTTTCATATTCTCCCATCCAACAACCTAGAAGAACAGAGTTTCCCATAAGCCAAAAGCAGAGCAATCACCTCCCACTTCTACGCACACACATAATGGGGACAAGTTCTCATCTTCTTTAATCTTCTATTTCATTTTCCCTTCATCAATACCCATTTAACGCCTCTCTTCTTGGAAACCCATTTCACACCTCTCTCTTATTTGAACTCTAATTTTCGCCTAGGGTTAGTAAGCACAAATCAAGAGTGGAATAGTTGTTGCTAACATCGGCCAAACCATTGTATAAGGTAATTTCCTCATGTGGCTTTAGCTTTGCTTTTGTTGCTCTGTTTGGATTTGATTATGAATAAACCTAAGGAACAGATTTACTCTACTTTGGCTCTGAAAATATTAGGAGATTTTGGGTTTGTAATGTCTAACCCCATTTCCCACAACAATAGTTATGCAATCGATGGGTTTTGTTGAGTTTGGGTTTAATTTTATGTATGCTATTTAGGTTAGATGAATTCAGATGGGTATGTTGGTTGTTTGAGTTTGGGTGTATGCCTATGAATATATACATTCTTCATTCTTAAATGGGGGTTTGTCAAAGTTCAAACTTTTAGAATATATAACTAGTTGTGTTCACTTGTCAATTTTTGTTGTAAGCTCTAGTTTCTTTGCAATCTTTATAATCTGGAGCAAGTAATTACTAGTAAAACCTAAAAGGGTCATCAACATTAGTCCATGGGGAAAAAACCCATTTTAACATCCAAAGTAGAATACCAAAAAAAAAAAAAAAAATTCATAAAAAAAAAATTAAAATGAACAAATCTGACAATGGACATGGAAAATGGAGAGGGAGAGAGATATAGTTTGCACCTAGGAGAAGATCACGAAAATAAGGGCTCGTTAGGGACAACTAATGGTAACAGAGCTCAATGTCGCTGGTGAAGATTCTGACACTCTTCGGTTTTTTGTCTTCAATCACGGAAGGTTCATCTCAGACAATTTTAATGCTTTGGTTTAGATTCTCAAATGTCATTGGAAATGAAGAAGACAAGATGTGAGAGGAGGTGGAAAAGAGGGAAGGTGTTGCTAAAAATTTTGGGGAAGAAATGAACTGAAACGAGGAGCTAAGCAATGGTAATATCAAAAGACTTAAGATGATGGGACAATGCACTACACATGGGTCCCACGAAGTCACTCTATTTAGCAAATTGCCACTGGAAATCAATTTTGAACTTTTGAAAATACAATTTTTGTTCTTAGTTTCCATCACCCAAACTCAAAATTTTGAGTTTTAAGTAATGGAAACAATACTAAAAAACCTAGCCAAACACTTTTTTTTTTTTTTCCCTGTGGGTAACACGATATTTGGATTATGGGTGATGGAAACTGAGTTATATAACTCAGTTTCTATCACATCCAAATAGCCTCTTAAAAACTCATTACACCTAAATTGCATCACCACCAACCCTTTTCTCCCACATTGGGCTATCACATGAAATTGAGAGAGGGAGGTATATTGGTAAAGAAGAATTAAATAAATGGGAGAAAAGCCACCACACCCCCCCCCCCCTCCCTCCCAAAAAATAGAGTTTCTTAAAGCAGTGGAGGAAATAAATTACAAAAAAAAAAAAAAATTTGTATGGACAAAGTTGACACAAGATCAAAATTCACTAAAAGCATAAGTTAAGAAAATTAGGTTAGCCATAGCAACGAAGCTTGGGTACAAGCACGTAATCTACAAAGCGAATGCTATGAAATATGAATGTTATTCTTCCCCTAGTGTGAGTTTGATTTTACATTTATAATTTTGTAGTGGTTGTGATTTGTGAAGTTTTGGGTTTTTAGCCATAGGTGATTCGGAACTCTTTTTTATGAACGATTCATGATTGTGCCTTTTTTATTTTTTCCTTTTTCCTTAAAATGTAAAATTTATTTTTTATTTAAAATAAATTTTAATAATTATATATATATTTAATATTTTGTAGTGATTAACGATAGTTTGTAGTCATGTAAATAAAATGATTAGTATGGTCAAAATTAATGTGAACATGAATACCTACCTAATTCGATTGACTAAAATATCCAATATCATATTTTAAAGAGTATCATTTTTATATCCTTTAATAATATAAAAAGAGCATAATTTACATTTTTCCCAAAACTACAAAACGACGTCGTAACAACGCAGCGCCAAAACTGAAAACATTTCCCGCCCCTCAAACCAATCCAGAAAACATAAATCTTCTTGCCACGTTGGCAATCCGTGTGAAACCCCACTCCACCAATCAAAAAAGACCCTTCAAATCTTCCCTCCCACGTTGGCAATCCGCGTGAAACCCCTTTCCACCAATCAGAAAAAACACTCTCTCAAACCTTCAAATTTCAAAAATCTCCCAGCCACGCTGGCAATCCGCGCACAACCAAAACCAACCAATCAAAACCCTCCTTTCCTCTCTATATAAACCAAAACACACCAAACCCATCACACTCCACTCCATATCTCAAAAGCAAAACACATTTCCAAATCTCTCTCTCTCTCTCTCACTCAAAAACTCTCAAATCCCAAAACCTACAATGAGCTCCGCTGCAGAAACCACCACAAAGGGCGGCAGAGGCAAGCCAAAAGCCACAAAGTCCGTCTCCAGATCCCACAAAGCCGGTCTCCAATTCCCAGTTGGCCGTGTCGCCCGGTTCCTCAAAACCGGCCGATACGCCCAACGTGTCGGCTCCGGCTCCCCTGTCTACCTCTCCG
This sequence comes from Quercus agrifolia, assembly GCA_029955455.1. Classification (NCBI taxonomy): domain Eukaryota; kingdom Viridiplantae; phylum Streptophyta; class Magnoliopsida; order Fagales; family Fagaceae; genus Quercus; species Quercus agrifolia. The sequence goes on along the minus strand of JARQAD010000012.1, from coordinate 18,579,238 downwards.
CCGTCCTTGAATACCTCGCAGCTGAGGTTCGATAAAATAACGCTGTTTCGTTTCTCATTTTCTGGGTTCCTGTTGTGGTTTTTGATTACTGATTGTTTTGGGTTTTTTCTTTGTTCAGGTTTTGGAGTTGGCTGGGAATGCAGCGAGGGACAACAAGAAGAACAGGATTATCCCAAGGCACATTCAGCTTGCTGTGAGGAACGACGAGGAGTTGAGCAGACTTATGGGGTCTGTGACCATTGCTAATGGCGGTGTTTTGCCTAACATTCATCAGAATTTGTTGCCCAAGAAAGCTGGGAAGGGAAAGGGTGATATTGGATCTGCTTCTCAGGAATTTTAGGTGTACTGGGTTTGTTGGGTTTCGTTAGGTTATGGGTTTGATAGCTTTGTAATGAAGTAGCTTTTTGTTATGTAAAGCTTCACTTGGAATGATAATGAAATATTGGGTTTTATCTCAGATTTTCAGTTTGTGTTATGTGTATGGTGTCTTTTGTTTTACAGTTTGGAAATTATAGGAATCTGAATTTCAATTAAGCGCATAACCTGGAAATGTGATTATTGAATTTAATGTTTCACATTGAATGTGTTTTGAATTTGGAGTAATTATCTTTAATTCTGTGACTACACCTGGCTATTTTTAGTGGTAATTGGATCTTAAATTGTTCTTTGTAAGTGTTAAATTTTGCTTCAAAGTTGGGAAATTTTGGAAATGAAAATTCAATCAAGCATTTACACAGGGAAAGTGATCAACCTAGTTTGTCTTTCCAATTAAATACATTGGAAAAGGAAGAATTTGGGTTAATGACTAAATTTGATCTCATCTTTTGCATTGCAAACTAGAAATCTTGGTAAATAAACTCTTTGTTCTTGGCTTCAAGTTCCTTATATCAAGGTTAGTGTTTTGAGTCTTTTGGCACCTATTTGATAAATTTCACAGGGGCGCTTATGAATTTCTTGGACCTAAGCCTTTCATATACATTGATCCTATACACGGAATATACACTAGTTTACAATCTATGTGCTTAATGAACCAAACACCTTGATTTTCTCTCTTTGACAAGCAGCACTATATATAGACAAGTGATGTAATAAAGTAACTTACTGAATGCATGATAGATGAATATAAGTAAAGATAATTATGATTGTTTAGAGCGATGAAAAGATGCCAATAATCAGACACAAAAAACTAATAATATCTATATAGACTAGGCCTAGTCCATGCCCAACTTAATCCAGCCTAGCATGGGCCAGCATACAAGTGTGTGCAAAGCCCATGTTGCCCAAGTCCTCTTTTCATACACGGTGGTGTCTCTTGGGACCTAAGTTTACATTTAAGGAAGGTGTATAAAAACTCACTAATGATTCAATGGATAACCAATGTAGAATTAAGCTTATTCAATACCCTCAACCAATGTTCAAGTGGGCACATTTGAAATCAATTTTTACCTTATGTAAGTATATACTTTTTTTCCTCTAGATACATGGATTATCATCATATCATTGTATGTTGAATACATGTCACTTAAAAAAATGAAAACCTTTTCACTCTGCCTTCACTACAAAGAATAATAAGCATTCTATCTGAGTGACTTCAAGGGGCAGCCCAAGACCAAAACCACCTAAGCCTTGGCCTAAGACCCCAAGGCTTATGGCACCTTAAGAAAGAAAGAAAAAAGTCTCAAATTGTGAGTGAATAATTGTTTAAAAAGGCATGATCAATTGGTTTAAAAAAAAATAGTGGATTGCATGCTTTGATTCTTCCCTATTATCAAGAAGGCATCAAAGTTGTTAGCTAATAGAAATCCAATCCAATTAAAAAGACAATACTTCTCTTAAACAAAGAGAAATGCTATGTCTACAATATTTTCATAACAAATCCTAAGTTGTTAGTCATTATTGGTTATAATATGAATCTATCATTAAACAAAACATGTTATAATTATGCCACATTATTATTGACATGAATTTCTCCTAACAATCTAAGGTTTCAAATTTTGTAAGTCAATATCCCCAATCATAAATTGTTGACCCCAACCATAAATTGTTGACATTATCCACCCAATAACCCACACGACCATACACCATGCAAATATTGAGTAGATAATGTAGGATTCGGCTGAAATGGCAGGAACAATACTTATTTATTATCTTTTGAAGTGTCATTAATCACATTCATTGCTACATTGTTTGTAAATTTTTTGTAGTAAAATTTGTTGTAACTTTAGCATTCCCCTCTCCCCCCAAAAAAAGTATTATAAGAAATGTATTTTTTTTATAAAAAAATTATGATATTGAAAACTTGTTAAATATTGTCTAACTGATAACAAAAATGCTCAACTTCAATATATTGCCTTATGCCTCCAAATTTGTTGGGTGGACTTTGTAAGCAGTACAATCTATGTGCTTGACGAACCAAAAATCGTGATTTTATCTCTTTGACAAACACAATATATAGACAAGTGATGTAAGATTAATAAAGTAACTAACTGAATGCATGATAGATTATGAATATAAATAAACATTTGTTTAGAACATTTGATGAAGAGATGCCAATAATCAGACACAAAAAATCTAATAGTATACATATAGACGAAGCCCGGCCCATGCCCAACTTAATCCAACCTAGCATGGCTCAACAAACAGGTGTGTGCAAAGCCCATGTTGGGTAGGTCCTCCTCCCACACACACTGATGCCCATTGGGATCCAAGCTTACATTTAAGGAAGGTGTATATAAACTCACTAATGATTCAATGGATAGCCAGTGTAGAATTAAGCTTGTTCAATATGCTCAGGCCTCAACCAATGTTCAAGTGGGCAAATTTGGACAGCCCAAGACCAAGACCACTCAAGCCTTGGCCTAAGGCACTTTAAGACCAAAAAAAAAGTTCTCAAATTGTGATTGAATAATTTTTTCTTTTTTCCCGTTAAAAAGGCACCATCAATTGGTTAAAAAAAAAAAAAAGTTGGATTGCATGCTTTGATTCTTCCTTATCATTAAGAAGGTATCGAAGTTGTTAGCTAATAGAAATCCAATCCAATTAAAAAGACTAAATTGTTTAAATAAAACATGTTATAAGTATATGATATGCCACGCCATTGTTGACACAAATTTCTCCTAACAATTTGAGATTTCAAATTTTATAAGAAAACTCCCGTGCTACTTTGAGGAAGCCTTCGAGGGCTCAACACCATAGGGCGCACTAGTGCTAACATGACCACTAGAGCACGAACAACTCCCCATTTGGACATCATGTCCGTTGTCTCATAGCCATTGAGAGCTCCATTTGGGACTACATATGGGCTTGAAACGCCTGGTTGCCTGAGAGTCATGGCACCAATCATGGAAGGACTGGTTGGGGACTGGCATTGATTAGACTCCGGGCGAACTCTGAAGAGTGTGATGCTGGTCCTTTTGTTAGGAGAAGGGCACATGACATGTCTAGCCATGTTAGCACTGTCTCCCTTCATGACCAGAAGAGAGCTGCAGATTTTATCATAGAATTGGTCAGTAAGAATTAGTTGCATAAGAGATAAACATTGTTGGTGATATAAATACTACAGGGTGTGAATATGATATTGCTAACTTGGCTGAGTAAACTTCAGTGGTGTTGGATTAAGCAAATTGGCAATGAAGGTGCCAATGTCTAGGTCATTTGGATGTACTTTAGGATATTAAAGATACAAATTTGACTGAACTTACGACATAAAGATGTTCAGGAAGAAAGAAGGCCATATATAATTTTCATTTATCATTTTGCTATGAGAAATGCCAAATGCCATGAGCTCAATCTCTCTGAATTTGAACCATGAATTCCAAATGTGTAAAGCAGATCAAAGAATTTTGAGTACATACCCTTCCTTCAAAGAGAACATGAGTGGCCCTTTGTAGTTTCCATCATTATCACTCACAAGAGTACGCCCAAAAGCCATTGTTGATTCAGAAAGGAGAAGAGTGGAGATGGGTTGGTCCAAATGGGGTGGTTAGGAATGGTTGTGAATATTCCCCCTATGCAAATAGATATTTGTGATTTTAGCTGTTGCTCTATTTGGAAGGTACTGAAAGTAAAAATCAAGGCTTACAACACAGACCAAATGTCATGAAGCGCCCTCTTTGCAGCTATGTTCTATAAACTATAACACAGGAGTGAGCATGATAGGGCTGCTAGATATAGGAATACCTCCTCAAAGAAGTTAATGATGCAACCATTTGGTCTTTTGTACTCTGGAATTAGTTGCCACTGCAGAAGGTGATTGATGACACCTTGGAGAAGAGCTGGAATTGGCTCTATATGGCCTGTAAACACAAAAATAAATAAATTATCAAGTCTTTTATAAGTTACAGTGAACTATGCGATTCTTATTTTTAGGACCACATCACAAGTTTGACAAAGCAAAACAAATCAATTAGATCATAGAAGTCTTACTTGTTTGATTGTTGCTTGCCGCTTCCTCTTTTATTTGCCCAAAAATTTGAACCCCAAACTGAATTGGCTCTCTCCTATTGCCCTTCACCTGTTTGTTGAACAAAATAAAGGTCTCACCTGCACATGAGGAAGATTCAGTCAAATTTTGTGTACCATAAATTGTAGCAATTATCATCCATTTGCTAGATAAGCTTCTTTAACCATCGTGCTAAAGAAGGCATTGTTAAAAAAGACTGCATAGATTTATATCAAGCTTCAAAGTCTTTCTTTGCCTCTAGTTAAGCTTATATGGCCTTAGTTCAACACATTTAAGTGTCAAATCCCAGCTAATTCTGGGTTGGTTCTTTGCAAGATAATTTAATGATCTCAAATCTTGATCTTAAATACAAATGATTCAATTAGAGAAGTCACATAAAGTCAATCAAAAGCCAATTACAATAGTCCCAAGGATGAGGCTTTGAATCACCTGGGAGTTCTCCATTCTGCCCAGCTGCGCGGAGTTCATTAACAAAGTCATTCAACTTACAGAGCTCTGAATCAGTGAAGACGTCCTCATATAACTTTAGTCCTTTCACAACATTCACCTGCCAGTTGCAATCATCCATCTATCAGTAAATGCCTGCTGCTCTTTTAAAGCATATATACTACAGGATATCATCAACCAAACTCTTTCAATTGCATGTTCTCTATGGAAAGAACGTGAGTTAAATTGTGAAAAAAAAGAACTCGCCATGTGCCCTTTCACTGGCTCCTTGGCTGAGAAACCTTTTGTCAACTTGATCTGGCCTGGACGTGCCTCACAGTCTTCATGGTTAGAACATAAGTCCACGTTTTCTACAGCAGGCTGCACTTCTTGAGAACCTGCATTTCCAAGCATTACAACTAACTTAGGATCAATAATTTGTTAACAATAACTGATCAAAGAAATAGATATATGACAGGAAATAAAATTTAAAAAATCAATTGTTAATTAATGTTTTGTTGGGGATAACTTGGTGTCAATGTAACAAAAGTCAGTGTGATAACGACTTCTATGCAAGAAAAATTGTTAGGAAAATCTTTCACCACCTACAGAAGTTAATGCAGGTTCAAGCAATTTTCAGTACTCACTATTGGAAAGACTACCAGACTCTCTCTGTTACAAACATTATCTGAGAGACACCCACTTTGAGCTTGCCACTTGCCAAAACAATGAAAGCAACCTTTTTTTCTTGGATATTATTAAGAGTAATAACAATTAAGGCACATTAAAAATGAATTAGTGATAACACAAACCATTCTGGTAGCATAAAATGCTACAATCAAACATGTTCATAAATTGCCAAAAAAAGTTGGAGGGAGGACCTAACATGTAATGTGCGTGATCAATAATCAATATAATTACTTTTGTCTTTTATGGGCAATGATACTCCGAAGTCCAAAGTGAAACCTAGTTAATCAAGCCTTTAATACCCTTCATTAATAATTTAGTAATTAGTTTGTGAAGGCAAATACCATAAATGCAAGTAAATGAATTTCTACAAGTTAACCAGAGGACATATTTTAAATTCATGACAACAATAAATTAATTAACAATTATATAAATAATGCTATAAACACAAACTATTTTACAACATTTTTACAAATTGTTGATGTGACAAATTCTTATTAATTCTAATATGGACTCATCATTAACATCACATTTTTACTACAATAACTATTTGGAAAATGCTAAAGCCATATCGGCAGTTTGTAAAAATATTGTAAAATAGTTTGTATTTGTAACATTACTCCAATTATATATTTCCACATCTATTTTTGTTGCTTAAACAGCACATGGAAATACAACTAATCCTAATGATTCTGTTCCACTTTGGGTCTCATTTCTCTGTCAGTAGGGGTGTCAATTCGGGTTAGCATGTCGGGTTCGTGTCGTGTCGAGGTAGGGATATTCGACTAAATGGCTTAACATGAACCCGACCCATTTAATAATCGTGTCATGATCCTTTAACCCTAACTCCACTTGTTAATAAGGCAGGTTAACTTAACCCAACTCACTTGACATGCTTAATAAACGGGTTGTGTTGGGTTGACATTGACACGAATGTAACACAACCCATTTGAAAAATTGTAGTCCTAGCATTACTCAAACCTCAAACTAGCCAAATATGTCTTAGTGAAAAGTATGATATTTGAGACGCTGGGTTAACAATAATGTCATTTTGATAAGATTTCTTCATAATTTATTTACAATAAAATCATCTTTATCTCTCTTGTTTCAAAGATTTTATTTGATTTTCAAAATTAATAATTGTTACATAGGTTTTATTTGATTTTCAAAATTAAGAATGGAGATGATATATACAAGAAAAGATTGTTTGAAAAATTCTAAAACTAATTTTACTGACAAATTGACATGAGGTACTGAAAACGATCTTGTTCCAATAAATGAATGTTCCATAACTACATCAGTTCAGTAAATAAATAAATTATTGCCCAACAGTATCAAGACTAATAAAAACTTTGCATCTCCTAAAATAGTCTAATGCCTTCGCTTTTAATAAGTCACATGTATGCCTCACTATACCGGGACAGTAAAAGTTTTTATAGTACTTGGTTTACACTTGCGTGTCCATGAGTTGCTTGGTTCGAGTCACTTTTAAAAAATGTGACACGATAGATAGCCCTAACGCACTCATGGATGCCCCATGCCATGAATTCTGCAGGTTTAATATTATTGGGTTGGATCAATGATCACACGCACAAGACTACCCTTTTATTGTTCAAAAAAAAAAAAAATTTATATTACCATTCTAGTAATCTCGTGGCTTTACATCCTCTTTCTTATTCTTAAAAAAAAAAATTAAAAAAAAAATTAAAAATCCTTTTTCATATTTCCTTGCATATTCCCATATTTCTGGCCCAATCAATCAGCGAACTAAAAATGCTTGAGCTTGTCAGCCCAAGTTCCATGGACTAAGCCTCACAAAAAAATCTCATTCAAGAAGTCAATTCGTGTTACAAACTGGATTAAACACAGAACAAGACTTCTCATTTTTGTCCAACCCAAGTTTGCTCTAAGCCCAATCCAAAACTAAGTCCATCCCACTCCTTTTGCACACAAGCCTTGATCTCCAAATTTATCTCTTATACTTAGAACACTCAAGTTAATTTCAAACCCTTTTAAGCCCAACATGAAGACAATTCCTGGAAAATCATGTTGTTAACTTTTTATTTAATATTAAAAGAAAAAAAAAAACCTTAAAAAAAAAGATCAGACTCGGTCGGGTCTAGATATCCACAGGTGAAAATTCCAGTAATTAAATACAAATGCTTAATGACTAATGAGTATTAAGATCTAGGTATCCATGAGTAAAGTTTTGGGTCAAGTATACCTAACCCAAACTCAATTCATTATCCCTAAATCCAATCCATGTATGGCATAATGGTACAAGACATGGCAAATGGACAGGTTGATTGGGTTCGAGTTGGGTCAATCAGGTTTCGTGTCAGGTTGGGTTTATCCATAGTTTTCTAACGAACTTTAAAAAAAAAATTACAAAAACAAATCAATGCAACCTTTTAAAGAGAATGAATAAAATCAATCAAGGAAATGAATTGAACTTAATGTTACTTGTTAATATCATTCTAATTTTAACAGTTTTGAGTATGACTACAATTCTTTATAGTCATGGATTCATGATGACAAATTCTTCAATGTTAATAAATCACTACCAAAATTCTTGTAATTACTAATTTACAACTTCAAAGAGAGATATATCTTAAGGAGCACCCCAAAAGTATATATTTTAAGTTTACATCACTAATAATATCATTCCCACAAAAGTAACAAAAAAAAAAAAAAAACTAAATGTCATGGACCATGTCAAGTTATCATCTTCCATAGGGCTGTAAATGAACCAAGCCATTTATAAACAACTCAAGCTCGGCTTGATAAAAAGCTCATTCATGTTTGTTTGTTTATAAACAAGCCAAACTTGAGCCTTAGTTTTAGGCTTGTTTAGTAAAAAGGCTGAGCCCAAGCAAAACTATTTGTTCATGAACAAGCTTGTGAGCTATAAGGCTCGATACAAAACAAGTCAAGTATAAACTCATTTATAGGCTTGATATGTGTTTTCTAATTCATTACACATATCTTAATAATAAAATGTCTCATATTGGACCACTACCATTTACCTTAATTTTTCACTTCCCTCTAAATTGATCAAGCACCACTTTAGGCTTTAGTTACCTTTTAAAAAAAATTTATAAGCGGGCCACATATGGTCCTTCCTTATCCATTATCTAATGTAAAGTTATAAAACATGTTAATCCTTTCTCATTCACAATAGTTATAAACAAGTCTTTTTCTAGTTTTCTATCATCTAATATGGATGTAAAAATTATATTTTAAACAATTGATGAAGCTATAGACCATAAAGGATGAATGGATGAATTTAATTTTGTCAAGGTTTTTTTTTTTTTTTGAACAATTTTGTCAAGTTGCAATATGAACAATGGCTAATCATAGGTCGGATTAGAAGCATGATAAAATAAGTATACTATTTTCTTATTTTTGTTTACTTGATTTTGGGAGATTTAAGCATTTGATAAAATAATTTTGTTGGATCTCAAGCTCAAAATCTTGATCTGAGCTCAAGTTTGAGCTTGATATTAAACTCGAGTTTGGCTTGACTAATGAATCAAGCCAAGCCAAGCCAAGCTCAAGTTTTTTGGCTTTTCTTCAAGCTCAAGCTCAAACAATATTTTAGGCTTGTCTCAAGCTCAAGCCAAGCTTGAGCTTTTTAATTTTATCGACGAGCCAAACTTGAACATGCACTACTCGACAAAACTCAGCTCGTTTACAGCTCTAATCCTCCATAAGTACACATATTCTTGTTGAATTCAAAATAATTATAATGTTAAATTATTTAGAAAGATTATTTTGGAGGAGCTGGAGCAATAGAGGTGTGGAGTATTGAGTGAGAGGATAGACAACTCTTAGGTTTGCTGGTTTGGACTCTTTTTTCTTTTCTTTTCTTCTTCTTCTTTTTATTTTTATTTTTTTTTATTTTTTAATTTAGTAACTTCAACTTAAGTTTTGTCACTTTGTGTAAATAGACAAGTAGTGTTGGTAACTTAGTAGTGTTATTATTAGTATATAGTCAAATCAAATGTCTTGAACTCTAACTGTTAGTCATTTCTTAATGTTTTTCTATTTGCTTTGTTTACTAGTTTTCCTTTCATTTTAATATCTTCCCTTTTTTTGATAAAATAAATGGGTTATCATATGACTCATGCCACTATTTACTCTTATTGGATACTGGCTAGGGAATAGGCTACCAACTTGCCATGCTTTGTGCTTTATGCACCTACCACCCAAGGGCATAGTTTAAATATTTTTTGGCAGGAAAAAAATAATAAAAAAAAGGGGTCAGGTCAGGGGTTAGCCTGGTTGGGCCAGGTTGACAAAAAAAAAGGGCCGAGTTACATGTTAATCTGTTTTTATTTCAAGTCAAAAAAACCGAATTCGGATTGTGTATCTTTGGGTCGGGTTTGGTTAGAAAATTTTGACTCGTTTTACCATGTTCGCATAACCCAACCATCTTGTAAATTTCCATGCCCTGTCTATGAATTCAAGAAATAAATGAGAACCATTGACCATATCATATAATAAACAATAGAAAATTCAACCCAAAAGAGACCCACCTTTCCACGTTTCCAATTCAAATATATGTGCTAACAGCCCACAAGGGAACAAAGACAAGTAGCCCATTCAACAGGTGCAAATAGAATACAGAAGAGAAGCAGTGGCGGCTCTAATTTTTTTTTTTTTTTTTTAGGGTAGTCATTAGGAAACTTAAATAATACAAATTTTAATAAAAAGAAAACTTCATATATTGACCTAAAAAACCACATGCAAACAGATAAAGTCTTACAATTTTCTTCTACGAATTTTCGTATTTTGAAATTGTTACATGATAGTCTCATTATCAATATTGCAAACTACATCTCTTTCAAAATTTTAGTTAAATAAAAATTTTCTTGAATTTTTTGTTTTTGTTTGTAAGGACCTAATATATTATTAAGGAGACCAAAGTTTGAGGACAAAGATTTGTTATAAACTTAGTTGTAGCCTAAAACTACAACTCTCACTAAACAAATTAATATTGCTACATATTTTGAAAATTTAATAGTTGAATTGCATGTTCTTTATATTCTTAAAACACATGTCAAATTTCATGCCAATCAGATGTTATTTACTATTCAATTCATAAACTTATTTTATATGTATAATTTTATACTACAAAAATTTAAAATTTAAACATTTAATTGATGACTATTAATCTTTGATCTTCTTGAAATTTTGCAAGTAAGGAGGATATAAGAAGAAAATGTGATTAAATGGTGAATTTGTTAAAATTCACATTCAATAAAAAAAAAAAAAAAAAAAATTATATGGAGTTGTAGCCTTAGTTTACAACCAAGTTTATTGCCAAAGTTTGTCCAAAATTTAATTACGTCGGGCCAAAAAAATATTTAGGGTGATCACAAAAAGTTTTTTTTAAGGATAAAAAAAATCATAAATTTTTAAAATTTATACATAATTTTTTTTTCCGAGCTTGGGTGGTCCCACCCTAGACTCTATGTGGAGCCGCCCCTGAAGAGAAGGCATGCACAACTTAGCCAACATATGCAAGTAATCCATATGCACCACAACTTGCAAAACCAGAATTTTTATTTACGGTTTGACATAACTAGACTCGAAATGCTTGTACAACTTAAAATACCAAGAACAGTTGCACAGACATCAAATGGAAAATTAAAGTATACTATACCTTATACTTCGTTTAGGAGTTTATAAAAGATTGAAACAAGAAAATAAATTATTGAAATGAGTAAATAATGAAATTTAAGTAATTTTGTTCTAGAACTTGGAAATAACATGAAGAATCAAATAGCTTTTTACTATGTTTGGTTGCTCATACAGTGGTAGACTTAACACCTACATGTAGGAGCTAAGACTCATTGGCTTTGGGTCATCTGTTTTTTCTTTGTATTTATTTGCTAAAACGGATCACCTGGGGTTTAGTAGTGTTTTTTTTTTTTTTTTTTTTTTCACAGATGATTGAGTATTGTCTATTTATACGATCATTTGCCTATTCTCTCATTTTGTTTCCCTTTTTTTACCGGAAAATTCTTAGGTACTCCCGGAACACGGAAAAATTGTGTTTCCTCTTCTCACATTCATAGTAGACCCCACCATGAATTTAATGAGTGAACTCCACCATAAATATAAGAGGAGGGAGAGCGCATCATTCTCTGTGCTCCGAGAGTACCTAAGAATTACTCTCATTTACCCTTTATTTACTAAGTTTACTGAGTAAGTCATTATATATTGTCATTAATTAGTCACTATTAGTGCTATACAGAATTGGTACCCTCTCTCTCCAATTAAATCTTTAGACTTGATTGAGAGTTTCCGGCCACATTTCCTTTTGGAGAACCATAGCCACCTTTACCTGAATGTAAATTCTCCATTCTCTAATTCATTGATTATTATTATTTTTTTTTTTTTCATATATGATACATTAGCAAAATAGTTTAGTAATTGAATGTAGTTTTCACTTTGGAGATCCATAACCACCTTTTTTTTTTCTTTTTCTTTTTTTGGGTATTTTTGCACCAATTAAATTTGTTAGGTGTTTCTCAAAAAAAAAAAAAAAAAAAATTGTTAGGTTTTTCTAGACTACTTAAATATTTTGAGGGGCCAATTACGAATGTCTAACGTCTAAATTTTTTGGTTTCTAAATTAAAATTAAAAAAAAAATTCTTTTATTAAATGAAAAAAGAAGACTTAAAAGACAATAAACAAAAAATTCTAGGATTTTGGAGGAAATATTTTTCTTGTAAGAAAAGAAAATATTTTCTTTTTCTACAAGTGTTTTGCGTGGCAAATAGGCAAAAAATAAAACTAATAAATAAGAGGCGGTCCGATACCAAAAGCCCTAGGTTCGGTATGCAGTCCTATATATAAGACATATATGGTCACAACCCTACCTGTCTCTCACAGTCCCTCTGCGTCTTAAAGTCACAGAGAAAACAAATTTGTTCAATATTGTTCTTAGCTTAAGGTGAAGGCCAATGGGGTTTTCTTTGATAAAATTGATGGGAAGCCAGTTCATGCCAGGTAGCCATAACACGATTGCAGCAAGTACAATTTTCAGTTCGAAGATTGTTCCTTCTGTGGGGTTGGCTGGAGTAATTGGAGTGCAACATATGATTCATACATGTACAAGGAGATTTTACCATGCAAATTTTTCTCAGAAATTCCTAAACAGTGCAGCTACAACTCCTTCACTTAATTTGTGGGCACAAAGATGTCTGAGATTTTGTAAAAGAAACAAAGGTAGTTTGCTGTTTGGTGCTTTTGCTGCTTGGGTTACTCTTTCTTATGTGAGAATACAAAGAGTACCATACACAAGACAAATTCAACTTGTTACCAAAGAAACAATGGAGGAAAGGAGGGCAGAGGATCGCTGGAAGAAGTTTATGGAGAGATACAAAGAAAATTTACTCCCTTCATCAGACCCTAGGAGTATTAGGGCACAATCCGTAGCTACAAATTTGATTAGAGCAATGAAGGTGGGGTTAAGGCTTGAAAAGGAGTGCAAGGTCAATGGGCATTCATGTGAGGATGGAGATTTTAGAGAGTATAGGGTACGTAGCGAGTGGGAAAGAGATAATGGAGATCACATTAACAGCTTTAAATATGAAGGAGGGAATCTTCTTTTTGATCGTAATCTCTTATGGAAACCTAGTACTAAACATTTGGATGGAAAAGATTGGGAAGTTTATGTGTTGGATTGCCCTGATGAAGAAGAAGATGCTTTACACTTCTGCCACTTCTCCCACTTTAATAAAAGGATTGTTATTCCTAAGTTGTTGCTCGACAGTCTAAAGTCCGATGCAGAGTTAGCATTAGTTATTGGGCATGAGGTCTGTTTCTTTTTCTTTTTCTTTTTATATTAATTGTTTCTTTGGATATTTTATGATTAGAATATTACAATTTTTATTTTCTTCTTAGATTGGGCATATTGTGGGTCGACATATAGCAAGAATTTATATAAGGTTTTGCTGGAATATCTATCTTCTCACTCGTATTTTCCAAGAGAAGTCTGGATTTGAAGAGTTGTCTTGGGCTTATACTCGCAGATGGTATTATTTTCTTCTTTATCAATCTTTGGTACTATGTGTTTAAGTTATTTTAATCATTGCAAAGGCATTGGTTCAATTAATTTATTTTCCCTTTTGAATTCTTGAATATATATATATATATATATAATTGATTTAAAGAATTTTATTTTTGAAAGTAGGAATCACAAGGATGTATAATTTGATCGTTTATTTTATTTATTATGGTCAGGAGGCCCATAAATCAAGTAAAATAATACTAATCCAAACTATTAGCATGGTATATATATACTATATACTACAATCCTAATTTAGGATTAGCTTCTTCTCAAGGAAAAAAAAAACATAGGATTAGCTTTTTCCCTAGCCGTGATTGTTTGGTAAATTCACACCCAAAACCGTTAATGATACTAAAACAATTGTTGAGTGGGACCACTTCCTATGGATTGAAATACTTGAGATTATATATAGATTTGTGAATCTAAAGAAAGCATTTGAATGTACTTTGAAAGCTTTTTTTTTTTTTTTTTTGTCTATTCTCTTTTAGACTTTTAGGCCATGTTTGGTAGAGTTGTTAAACAACTTATTTTCAGTTTTTAAATAACATGTATTTTAAAAAATTACAGACAATATTACTCAAACTCCTCTATCAAATGGGCCCTTAGTATTGATCAAACAAAGCCAAAAGTGGTTGAAATTTCTTTTTGTGTGGTGTCCATAATATCGTTTGAAAATCCAAATTCTTCTACCTTGGTTTTTTTCTTTGCGCTAACTTTTACTTAAAAGTTTAGTTACATGTTTTTCATGTCAAATTATAACAATGCTACACTTTGTTTCAATTATAGGAATGAAAATGAGGCAAATTATACTGGATTAATGTTAATGGCATCTGCTGGATATGACCCTCAAACAGCATATGGCGTATTTGAGAAGTCGGGCCAAACTTACAATAAGAATATACTAAAAGAGGAAGTGGGAGAAGTGTTTGCTGTGTTCAAGCAAGTAAAGGATTACATGAATTTGAGAAGCATGATTTATAGGAGCATGCTTTATTAATGGAAATTTAATGCTTGGTCGGTTTTTTTGTTTTGTTTTTCTTTTTAATTAAAAAAATAATAATTACATGGAGAGATGCATGAATTCTTCATGGTATAACTCATTTTGGAATTATAAGTACAAGCAGAGAGATATTACTTTTGATTATATTATTCAATTTTTCTTAGGGTCTATCATTTTGCTGAATTCTTAATTTTAGTGTGATGTACTAGTGTTTCTATGAGCCATTAAATGCTGAAATAGAATCAATTGCTCATTTTCTGGGGCCTACTATGTATATATGTCAAGGGTCGTACAACTATCATGATCAATTTGAGGACAAACACTGATCATAGTTGTCAAAGGGTTTTTTACATATATAGCAACATGCACTTTATACTTTTTGGGCGTATATTTTTGCCTATACACTACATCACAAACGACCACAAAATCACACCCATGTACAATCTGATATCTAGACAGATTGGATAGTTTTGTCTAGAAGCTGAAGTAAGTGAACCTGTTTTTAAGTGAGATATATATATATATATATATGGGTCGGTTGACCCAACCCAATTTGGTGAGGATTTTATTTTGTCCAACCCAAAACTAAGTCCATCCCACTCCTTTTGCACACTAACCCTGATTTCTAAACTTATCTTTTACACTCACAACACTCAAACCCAAGTTAATTTCCAACCCCCTCAGGCCCAATATGAATGCAATACCTGGAAAATCGGTTGTTAGCTTTTTTAATTTTAATTTTATAAGAAAAAACCTTTAAGAAAAAAAAGATTGGGCTTGGTTCTGGTTTGGGTATCCATGGGTAAAAACTCAAATAGTAATTAAGTACAAATAATTAATGGGTATTAGGATCAAAGTATTTTTTATTAATGTTTTGGGTGAGTATACCCAACCCAAACTTGGTTCAGCATCCCTAAATCCCAGGTATGGGATAATGGCACAACGGATTTACATCCCGTGCAATACCTAGGGTATTGCATGGTGTGCAATAGTTTCAATCCCAGCCGTTTATTTAATCCAATGCATAGAAAATTAACACCTAATAAGGACAGGTCAGCAATCCGTGTGACACCCCTTTCTTTGCTCTTTTCTCTCTGCCTTTCAGCTACCCAAAAAAACAAAAAACTCCCTCTTTCTTCAGATCTTTCTCTACCCAAAATTCAAAAACTCTCTCACACCATTGCTCAATCTCCATGGCTACAGCTAGCAACCACTGCGTCCCACACCTCCACTACTGGCAGAGTTTCGATATGTTCCTATCTCTCTCCTTCGGCCGCTGGAGGTGCTATCGTCGGTGCCGCCACCACTGGTGGCCGTCGGGTCCTCCTCTCTTTCTCTTTATTGTCTTTTCTCTTTTATTTTTCTTTTTGTTTCTCTTTTTATTTGCCTATTAGAAGTGACTGAATCCCTTAGAGTTTTGTTTAGTGACTGGGTTTCCTTTTGAGTATAAAGGTTGATGATCTGCTTTGGGTTTGAAAAATTGGGGCTTTTGGGTATAGTTGAATGTGTTTTGATTAAGTATCTGCCTTTAGTTGTTGTGTGGTGTTGTCTTTGACATCAATCCAAAAATTATGTTGCTTGGTCATGAACTCATGATGTATGCTAAAAATCATTATGAAATTTCTCTTCTTCTTTTTTTTCCTAAATTTTTTTAGGTATCTGTTCCTTTTCTAAATTTGGATTGACTATGCAGATGGGTATTTTGCTGGTGGATAATATATTTTGTTTCTCGTAGTTCATTTTAAAGATATAAACTATGGCTCTTGATAGGTAATGAGGTACAGTGTTTGTGAGCTTAGAATAATGATTCTTGATTTGTTATGCACAACTAGTTTTCTAAGCTATATTGCTACTCACACTCTTA
Source organism: Quercus agrifolia (assembly GCA_029955455.1). Lineage (NCBI taxonomy): Eukaryota > Viridiplantae > Streptophyta > Magnoliopsida > Fagales > Fagaceae > Quercus > Quercus agrifolia. The sequence goes on along the minus strand of JARQAD010000012.1, from coordinate 18,562,716 downwards.
TTTGCTATTTTTGGGCATGAGCTAATTCTTGGTCAGAGTTTATTTAACAGCTTATGTGACATGACTAATGTTATGGTTGGATTGCTATGCTCTCACCATAATGTTGTTGCATTGATCCTGACAAGTATATTGACCTGCTATTTAGAAACTATTTAGGTTCATAACTTGGACATTTGACAATTTATGCTTTATTTTGAACCATGCTTGGTCCAATTGCATATTATCTCCTAACTACCTATAGGCATTAGGAATCTACTTGAGGCTACACACACACACACACACACACACACACATTTTACCTCCTCTTTCTTTACTTAATACCTTGTGCCTTAAGACTCAAAACTATATCATTGCGGGACATTGGTTGTTATTGCTCCTGACAGCCAAAATAATATTCATTTCTTTTCTTCCCTTTTGCTAACAAAAGGTTTCTTAGAATCGTATTAATTAATATCTTCCAACATGTATATTATGTGCGGACAAATGTTCTGTCTCAATTACATTTCTCTTTTTGGGTACATTTCATTAGAGCTGTTTTGTAATTTATGATTATAGTTTATAGGGCACTTACATGTGTAATAGTTTGGGTGATTAAAGTTTATAGGGCACTTACGTATGAACACATTCCATTGCTAGAGGAATATCAAGTGCATAGATCCGCAAAATCTAAAATAATTCTTGATGAAAATGTCCATATTGATTATGTAGCTTAAGTTTAAAGTGTTGATGCTGGGACAATCCAACAAATAATGATCATTCCAAAACACAACCTTAGTGGAAGATGAAACAGAAGGGCGAAGGGGAGTTGTTTTGAACATTTAGTAACAGGGGAATTGGTAAGGTCATTGGATAAGGCTTTACATTTTGGAGATGGAAGTAGCTTAGTGGAATGGATTTGTGGTGTCTTGGATAAAAAAAAAACAGAAAAAGATATCTCTCTCTTCCTTTAGATCTTTCTGGTTCTCTCAAGCCCAGTCGGGACCAATCTCCTTAATCCCACACCGTCATTGCTGGAGGTGCTTATCACCGGTTTCAGTCGTCCGACAACCTCTCCCATCCCATGCTCCAACAGATTAGCCACACCTTTATTCTAAAAGCCAACCCCAAAAAAATTAATAAACTATGGGTATTTTGCTGGTGGATAATATATTTTGTTTCTTGTAGTTCATTTTAAAGATATAAACTGTGGCTCTTTTGGTTTCTTGTGGAAAATATTTGCATTTTTGGTTTCTTGAATTGTTACCAATCATGCCTAACAAGTTTAGCCCAAATTTTGAAGTTTATATGTTAAGGCCTTCCAAAATATTCTGGTGATGCTATTTTGGTTCAAAAGAATGTTTGAAATTTTGGTGATGCTATTTTTCTTTTAATAAAAAATTGTCAAATATTTCTAGTTGAACTTTAATTCTTCTTGGGCATTTCTATGTTATATAGATATGGTATTCATTTATTAACTTTAATTCTACTTGGGCATTTCTATGTTATACAAATATGGTACTAATTTAGACAATAAAGCAGAAATTGCAGATGATTTGAGCACAATTGAGCTTATGAACAAGAGTTTGTTTATGCACTTTTTTATTTTCCATTTCTTGTTGAAAAAGGTTATATGGAGCAATAACTAATAACTATGTCTCTTGTTTTCTTATTAACAGGATAAAATATTAGCCTCTGCTGCAATGAAGTTCAATGCATCTTGCCAGAAAAATGTTTTGAAGCATTCCATGAAGCATTGAAGCCATGTATCTTGTTGTCAATAGGCTAATTTTCAGTATCAATGAAACACTGAATGTATTCTTTAGTTTTGACACTTGATTAGTTTTCCTGTTCATTTACAAAAACTTTTACATAGATTTGCATGTAATGAAATATACAAACATACAAAAATATATAAACATCTATATTTTGGACCAATTCAAGCAGAAGGTGCTCTCATACATACCTGACTTGGAAGAACCTGAAGCTAATAATATGAACAAATTAACACTGCCTCACGCAACTCAACCCTAAAAAAAACAGTTTCAATATAGAAAACAAACACAAACGCATAGATATGTATGTACTTACAGAGGTTCTCGAATACAATCTTCGGTTTCTGGCGGCTACTTCTCTGCAGAATTAAGAAACACACAACATTTTAATTGATTAAGAAGAAGAAAAGGAAGGGATGAGAATTGGGAGAGAGTGAATACGCCTAAGTAGAGGTTGAAGAGATCGACGATAGCACCACGAGCAGGGTGGAACTAGTAGGCACAAAAAGCTAAGGCGGAGGCTAAAGCTGAAGACAGAATACTCCATACAAGCAGACAACTGAAAAAAGAGAACCCATTAATTTCATTAACTATCTAAATAAATAAAAATTAACAGAAACATTGAAATAATTAGAATTTCCAGTAATGGATACAAACAAAATTCAAATTTTAATAATTCATTTATCTCTTCCATTTTTCCCCTCTTTTTGTTTTTATAATTATTTATAGATTTAAACTGTTAAAACAAATCTATAAAATATGACAATAGCCAATTTTTAAAATTATCTTGAATAAATGACAACAAATTATATATATTTATTTTTAATTATATTTGTGTAGTGAATCGTTTTGCACATATGAGCCAAAAGATAACATTTATTTTGTAGTATAAATATACGTTTGTTGAGGACTCTATTTTTGGTTACACTATGAATGGACCCCAATCGGCCAATCCCAACAAGTTTAATGGACAAGACTACACTACACGGTCCTCCAAGGTCACAAATGCCCAACTGTATATATTGGGCCCCATTTTGATCCTTACAGCATACAACAGACCCACTCATGTAGCTCAAGCCCACTACACTTAAAACTAAAGTTACAAGAGGGGTAGTGGTTTGGTAATTGGTAGGTAGGGATTCAAAAGGTTGTGCTTATTACAAAAGGTGTGTAATATGTTTTAGTCTTTGAAAAATGACTTACATGACACTCATGCACCTTAACACATGTATGCTGTTAGGAGTGTGAGGGTATGTGTATAATGCTACATGTGTGGGGTGTTGATGATGAGTGCGTGTGGTGCTGCATGTGTGTGGTACTGATGGGGTGTATGTGAGTTGCTGATGAGGGGTGCGTGTGTTGTTGATGGGGCATGCATGCGTAGCTGATGAGGTGTGCATGTGTCAGTGCTGCCAAAGTGTACAATGTGACTGTGCTATAGATGATGTTGTAATTGCCTAGCTGGCATTGTATACTTGTATTTTAGTATAGATATACTTGTATTGGTGGTGTACCTACATCAGCCTTGTATTGCATTAGAGTTAGTCAATATAGTTAGTTAGTTAGGGTGTGTTGGATGGCTTAGCTAGCAAGGTGGTTACATAGCTAGCTTAGAACAGTTAGGAAGTTGGTTATTGAGGGTATTAGACTAGGAAGATGATGGGGGAAAGAGGATGAATTGGATTGATATTTTCTTTACCAGAATTTCCCTCTCAATTCTCTCAATTCTCTCTATCTCTTTATCTCTCTGTTCTTATTCTTTCTATGTTCTTGGAGGCCTGGTTGTCCTCGAAATCAACTACCAAACTCCCTAATTCCTAGCATATGCTTAATTTAATTAGGTGCATGCTTCAAGGGAATGAGACCCACAATCTAAGTATGCATGCCTCCCTTAAATCACAATACAATTCTAGCTCTTTATCAGTATAATTTTCAATCGTTTATTTATTGCAGTTTGATTCATAGTCATTCTCTCTCTTTCTCCAGCATAAATCTTGGCTAAATTGACTACATTTTTCCAACAGTGAAACTAAAAACCAAATCAAGTTAACTTAACAAAATCTCCTACAGCGTCTTAGACCTATTACTATTAGACATTAGAATTCCCAATAGCCTAAGCCACCCAATCCAGTATCAGCAGTTTTCCTTGAGGAAAAAATCCAAATCAAGTTAACTTAACAACACATCCAAATTGAACAAAAACCATAATCAACCCACAAACTCATGCACATTCTTTGGTCAAGACAAAAATTCAAATGATCATCAACTCCCACAAGCAAGCTAACCTTTCGACAGAAGCAGCTTTCCACCATTACAAAAGGAAAGGTACACCATCAAGAAGCTCTTGCTTCTTATGACCACCATATTTCTACAACTTCCATTGGAACTTCTTCACTCTCTTTATTATTCTTACTCACATACTAGAATTCAATAATTAGAATTAGAAATAGAGTAAATAAGTAATAATATCCATGATTCCATTCACAGGCATTACACAGTGACTGAAAAAACAATAAACAAAAAGACCCATTAATCAAAATCACAAACACACATCACAAAATGACAAACAAAGAAAACTAATCTCAGGTTATTAATAAAAAAACAAACAAGCTATTAACTAAGAAGACTAAATCACCAAATTGAGAAGGCTAAAAAGTTAAAAATTCAATAAGAAATCAGTATAAAAAAAAGGCATATTGAAATGGCCAAAGGGTCCTGGGGATTGGCTTAAGAAAGAGTAAAATAATAAATCAGTCACTAAGAAAAAAGAGACCCAAATATCAAGGTCGCAAACCCAACACAAATTGAAGGTGAAGTCTCAAATGATGACTGAGGAAACTAGAAATAAAGTTAGAAGCATAAACCCAAAATAATCTAGTAAAATTACATGAGTATAGTGATTTACTTTGAAAATATTAAAGTAACATGTATAATTTTTTTATTTTTTAAGTGAGAAACAGTAAAAGGGCCCATTGATCCAAATCACAAAACCAAGTCAAACATATAGCACATTCAAAGGTTAAGACAATGATGCCATCAGAATAAATGGCATAAAACAAATAAAAATTATAAATTCACCATATATGGTTGGAAGATAAATGGCTGTCATTGAGTATTACAATTTTACAAATATACATAATATGATAATATGTGTGTGTGTGTGTGTAACAACACATTAGGGCATACAAATTGACAACAATAATACATTATGGACCAAGAGAAGATAAAACAATGTAATTAAATCAATCATAAAAAACTGCTATATTTCCTGTATCATGCTATTAAAGAAGTTGAAAGCAAACAGCAACAAGATTTCATGAAGAACTTACCGGAAACGTACAACTAATACATGCTTCCTATAAAAAATAACCATTCTACATTACCTGTTTCCACAATTAAAAAGGCCACAAGGGCTCAACTACACCTTATTGCAATGATAGAGCTTGACGAGTTGAAGCAAAACCTTGTCAGAGTATCTCTTAGTAACCTCACATTCATCCCTTAATGGATAGTGCTTCGACAATTTAGATCCTCTGAACTGATGAACTACCTTCTGCACAGATGATTTCAAGCCACTCCTAGAATTTGGAGAAGAATTTGTAACCTGGGAGGGTATAAAAGCACTAGCCTAAATAAATAGATTCAGGCCAGTGCTTCTATAAAAAAGGTACCACATCCAACACACAACCATCAATAAAAATAAATAGATTCAAGCAAAAGTACAAAAAACCCAATTTTATACTAGCCAAAATGCAACACAAAAGCTCTCAAACTCTAAAACTAGAAAACACTCAAAACAAAATTCAAAATTTGATTCTGAGATGCTGCAACAGCTACAGAATTACAACTTAGATGTACACCACATAGAAAAGAAATGAAATAGAAACAAAGAAATAGCAACTCTATACCCATGTCCTCCCTAGGACATAAAAGTAAAAATTTATTTCTTTATAAAAACCCTTCCACCTTAAATACATAGGTTTTGCCCTTTTCCTTTGCTAACCAATAAAATAAAAAAATAACAAAAAATAAAATTTAAACACCACACTAACAAGAACCCACACCCTTGATGAGCAGAACACAGAGCCACAAGTTTTGGAAAAACTGAATCCCTAAGAAGCATTTCAACAAGCACTTTTTGTGCCATTTATATGAAAGAACAAAATCGGTACCTCACCAGCATAGAAATTTGTCAACGTTACAGTGAAATGAAATTTAAGAGCGAAATTCCAAAAATTTCTCAAAATTCAAAAAAGAAAAAGGGGCACAAAACAATGACAGAGAAATTAGGGATTTGTTTGATTCTTACCTTAAACAAAATAAAAACGAGTTGATCCCTTAAGAAACCCTCAGCAGTGAGTAAATGAGGTCGCCGATGGAATGAAGTGAAGTTGACGTACATGGGAGAAGAAGCAATCTAAGGTTCTTTTATCAAACCAACAAAGGTGAAGGGACACGGCCCCATGACCCTCAACCCATACCCATCAAGGCATGAGAGAGGGAGGTGGAGGCCAATCTGAAGTCACCCAAAACCGCCACCCAAAGACCCACTACCCCAAACATCCACCAATCAAACCAACACCCAAACAACCACCAAACCAACATCCAAAGCCACCCAAACACCCAGCAACTACCAGCGAGCAAAGCCTACCATCCATGACCACGGCAAGTGAAATGGAAACCCATAAATGAAAAATCTTCAAGTCGTCGCTGTTGTCACCATCTTCCTACCCCTGCCATCGACCTCCCTTGCTTTTATCGTCACTATAGCCTTCAAACTTTTGAACCGCAAGAGATAGAGCCGAGATGTGAGAGTGAGAGTGAGAATGAGATCGGATCTGATTGGAGAGTGAGGCATTTGGGTGAACAAAGGGTCTGATAGGTTTTGAGGGGTTCTATTTATACTTTACCTAAAGCCGCGGCTTATAAAAGCGGCTATAGACTAAATTTATATCCGCGTTTATAAATCGCGGCTATAGGTTAGCTAAAGCCGCATTTTCCAAACACAGCCATAGGTCAGTTTTTAAAAAAATTGATTTGGCAGGCCCTATAGCCGCGTTTTTCAAACGCAGCAATAGGTCCTAACCAAAAAACGTGACCATAAACACCTATAAACGTGACTATAGGCATAACCTATAGCCGCATTTTAAATGTGCAGCTATTGGTCAATACTTTAAGCCGCGTTTACTAAAAACGCGGCTATAGCCCATGTGTTTTATATTTAAAGTGGTTGAAATTTTTTTTGTGGTGTCCATAATTGTTTTGAAAATCCAAATTTGGCTACCTTGATTATTTCCTACACATTTACAGTTATATAAAGGTCTAGTTTTATGTTTTTTTATGTCAAATCATAATAATGTTACATTTTGTTTCAATCATAGGAACGAAAGAGAAGCAAATCGTATTGGATTAATATTAATGGCAACCGCTGGATATGATCCTCTAATGGCATATGAAGCATTCGATAAGATGGGTCAATCTTATGATGATAACGTAGTTATAAGGTTCAAAGATATGGAAGAAGCATATAACTTGTACAAGGAAGTGAAATCTTCCACAAATTTGTGAAGCTAGGAGGATGCTTCCGAAGTGGAAATCTTAATTGCAGATAGTGGGCTTGATCAAGATAAGGTTGCTCAAGACTTTTGTGATATAAAACGTCCAACTGTTAGTCCACAAAATGATGGTTGTACAGTTCCTATAATTCGGTTGATACATTATGAGGTGAGTTCACCACTTCCTGACTTACTGTTTGTTCAAAATATTTTTGTGGGGCCAAAGGATCTGGGTGCCCCTGCCCATTTCAAATAATAAGCCCAAGGGCCCAACCGAGGAGGAAAAAGTCCGAGGATGACTAAGGAAGGTCCAAAGCTACTAGGAGAAATCGCCGAGGAACGTCATGTCCTCAGCAAATTGGTGTCCTGAGAAGAAAGGGCCATATGCCATCCATCGCAACCCTCCTCGTCATCCCCAAACGAAAGGACTAGCGTAGGGGGGCAGCTATGGGAGCATGGCGAAAGGGCTATTGTAGAAGAGCTTGTCACCTTCGCATTAAATGCCCACAGCTGGCAGTCTAGCCGCATTAATGAAGGAATGACCCCTGAACAGTGCCATGTTGTCCACTGCAACTCACAGCAAGTTGAAGGAAGCACTGGATGGGACAGACACTCAAGTGGCGACCTGCGCAATCGACAGATGGACGGCCAAGATGAAGGGAGCAGAAGAATATATAACCAGAGAGATCTCACGAATAGGGAGGACAGCAATTCGGAAGACACCAGGAAGCTCTATTGGTGGAGTATCAGAAGATGAGAGGAAGAACTCATCCTCGGACGAGGCCCGAGGACGAACTTTGACCCTCTCCCTAACTACGCCGTTGACGATCCTATTCCCCAACGATCCTACCCGACCGTTGACGAAGTCCTCGCAAAGGCCCAATTCTTAAGCCCGCTTCTCTACCAAATTCATTGTATTGGGCCTGTTGGGTTTGGGTTCGCTCACATCTACAATGAAAGACACCCCCCAAATCGGGACCTTACAATTGGCGCTGTCTGTGGGAAGAACTTATGTGCTAGTGAGAACGATAATCGAACAAGGCAGGGCCAAACCCCCAAAAGGGAACGATGATGGCCAACCTACTAGACCGCAAATGGAGAACTGCTGAGAGTTTCCCAGCTCAGCCGGCGTTTGGCGCCACGTGCGTGGCCCTCGCCCCCACCAGGGCCCGAACGACCCGCAAACCTCACGGGCGGCCCCCGTTGGACCCCGGTGGAGGAAGACGGCGGTCGCGCGAAACGCTTTCAAGGGGCTCCGCGGCAGGAACAGTTTTTGGAGATCGGTGTTGGCGCCTTCTAACTCACTCGAGTAGTCGAATGGGGCTATAGCGAGGGCGAATCCTCAGGAGACGTAACCAGGGTATTGCATGGTCCTCGGACTCAAACCTGTGGGAAAACTAATAACTTGTGACAAGTATCTAAGTGTTAGACAGAACCAAGGTATTGCATGGTCCTCGGACTCAAACCTGTGGGAAAACTAATAACTCGTGACAAGTATCTAAGTGTTAGACAGAACCAAGGTATTGCATGGTCCTCGGACTCAAACCTATGAGAAAACTAATAACTTGTGACAACTATTTGGGTGTTAGACAGAACTAAGGTATTGCATGGCCCTCGGACCCAAACCTATGGGAAAACTAATAACTTATGACAACTATCTGGGTGTTAGACAGAACCAAGGTGTTGCATGGTCCTCGGACTCGTACCTGCGGGAAAACTAGTGACTTGTGGCAACCATCTGGGTGCTATACAGAACCAAAACTTATATCCACCAAGCATTAAGTACGGCCATAGTTTCGCCTGGGTCCTCGGATCGGATAACGGAGGGAGATGGACGCCCTGGCCCCCTACAGGTCTCGGATAGAATCATGACGTGCCACGACCTTCTCGGATTACAGATTTCAAAACTAGCATTTCTTGTTAAAAAAGGGTCGCACAGTTCACAGCATGGAGCACATCGTCGTGTGCTCGGCTGTTTTTGGAAAGGCGAAGGCAGTGCAAGAATACATGCGTAAGGAAAATAAGTAAACAAAACATCTATGGAAAGTAATAACATTAAAGAGAAAAAGACTTCGCCAAGTAAAAATCATAAATCCCTTTCCATTAAATAAAATGCTTCACATCGATTACAAAATAGCCGAGGAAAGCCCGATTTACAACTAATTACAGAACAGCCGAGGACGGCATGTTTTACATCGATTACAAAATAGCCAAGGAAGGCCCGATTTACAACTAACTGCACAGTGGCCGAGGTGTGCTTGCGGCAAAGCTAGCTAATAAAAGGAAGAAGGTTGGTGGTGATGGTGGGTTCACAGTCCCGCTTCAACAACCCCTAAGCCAGTCCACTTGGTACAGGTGGTGATGAGGAGAAGGAGGCGAAAGTATCTGAATTGGTTCCCACCTGCGGAGGCTGCCCTGAAGCGAACCTGGCCCACCACACAATGTCGGTACTTCTAAGAAGTCGCCCCTCACGTGTCCCGCCGTTTGCCTGCAACGGCGGGGATGGCTCCCCCTGATGTCACAATCGCCGCCCTCAACTTCGCTTCACTTTCTTCCCTTTCCTCTTTAGCCAACTCCTGCGCATTCTCAATTGGCATTTGGAGGAATATCAGGAACCTAGTACGGTTCGCGCTAGTTACGGTTCTTGGTCGAAGGAGGAGAGTGCTCTTTTTTGTCCGGTTGAAGAATAGGAGGGACTTTAGCCCCAATTCTCTTTGCCTCAGCTGCAATGCCCATGGTTCAAGCGGCATCCTTTTTACCCAAGAAGAGAGGAAACTTGGAACTTCCGAAGAGTTCCAAGGCTAATGGGTGTGAAAAATGTTCCTCTCAGGGCGCCTTATATAGAAGGCGGAATCTGGGGAAGATCACTACCCACAGAGTTCAAGGAAAGAATGTCAAACAAAATGAATTCCACCCGGTTCCCAAGGGAGCCTTCAGTCTCCAAATCCGCGCCGCTTCATAAAGGCACCATTGAATACGCTTCCCGTATTCCAAAGCAATCCGCGTTACCCCCGAAGAGGAAACATTAATGGCGATGCGCCTCGTACGTCGAAACGCCAGGAATGTGCCATGGATAACCGAAGAAACTCTGGCGCCCATAGGAAGGTAAAGCTCAATTGACCGTGTTATAGGCCCAAGAATGTCAAAATCCTCCTCCCCGTCCGAGGTTCCGGACAGCAGGATTTTGAGGGGCTATTGTGGGGCCAAAGGATTTGGGTGCCTCGGCCTATTTCAAATAATAAGCCCAAGGGCCCAGCCGAGGAGGAAAACGTCCGAGGATGACTAAGGAAGGCCCAAAGCTACTAGGAGAAATTGCCGAGGAACGTCATGTCCTCGGCAAACTGGTGTCCTGAGAAGAAAGGGCCATACGCCATCCACCGCAGCCCTCCCCGTCATCCCTAAACGAAGGGACTAGCGTAGGGGGGTAACTATGGGAGCATAGCGAAAAGGCTATTGTAGAAGAGCCTGTCACCTCCGCATTAAATGCCCGTAGCTGGCAATCTAGCCGCATTAATGAAGGAATGACCCCTGAACAGTGCCATGTTGTCCACTGCAACTCACAGCAAGTTGAGGGAAGCGCTGGATGGGACAGACACTCAAGTGGCGACCTGCGCAATCGACAAATGGACGGCCAAGATGAAGGGAACAGAAGAATATATAACCAGAGAGATCTCACGAATAGGGAGGACGGCAATTCGGAAGACACCAGGAAGCTCTATTGGTGGAGTATCAGAAGAGGAGAGGAAGAACTCATCCTCGGGCCTCTACGGACTTTGACCCTCTCCCCAACTACGCCGTTGACGATCCTATTCCCCAACGATCTTGCCCGATCGTTGACGAAGTCCTCGCAAAGGCCCAATTCTTAAGCCCACTTCTCTACCAAATTCATTATATTAGGCCTGTTGGGTTTGGGTTCGGGTTCGCTCGCATCTACAGTGAAAGACACCCCCCAAATCGGGACCTTACAATTTTTGTCTTGCTATTCTTGGCCATGGTGATATTACCTTTTTGTGATTTTAAACACTGTTATTAGTTATTACCATTAAAAGAATTGTTGGTTGGTAGGTATATAACATCCCCTCCTTCCATTGTAGCAAAATTCAACACCTCTTTCCTTTTAGATTAGAGATGAATTTTGATCATTCCTATATTGGACTTGCTTTTTAGTTGATTGACTGGTGGCATTCCTTTGTGTGTGTATGTGCGTGTGTGAGATTTATAACGGTCCTTGAACGCATTTGGTTGATCGTGATAAATATTTTGCGTTAATATGTTGAGAATCATGGTTGACCATGTACTTGATCCCTCTATCATGAGTATGTTGGTGACTACATTGTTGAGGAATTAGATCTTTTGTTTGAAGTAGGCCATGTTGTTCCTCATTATTTGTGGTTATTAGTGAAAGAAATTCACATGGCATGAAGTTTACTTTTCACCACTAGTTCTATTGATGTTTTTTCTTTTTTTTAAACCTTTAGATAGAAATGTCAGCTCACATGTTGGGCCTAGTTTAATTGTGTTGCAGTTTTCTTTGGCTTTTGTAAGTTTTTTATAATTCAAATTCATAAATCTAACCTCCTTCTTTTCTATTGTCTCGGGATAATAGCTATGCTTGAAAGTGGATTTTATTTGTGAACGGTGTGACTGTTAAGATTTAAGGTTTTCTTTACTTCCAAGAGTTATGATTTGAGTGCCAACTTCTTCATTTGGTTTTAACATGAGGGTTTCGAGGATGTTTAGTTCCTTGGGAATCCATTGGCCCCATTAACAACCACCCTTCCCTCCTATTCTCACGTAAATAAAACAAAAAGTTTCATATGATTTTACTCTCATCCTTGTGTATTTCCTTTTTCCCTTTTGTACACCATGTTACTTTTGGAGATTTTATGTTTGAGTTGTTGTAGGTTTGTATAGTTTAAACAGGAATCGGAGAACCCATCTTTTATCACTATTTCCTTTTCATTGTCTGCACTATATTTGTTTATGTATATTGTTGAGAATTTGATTGTTTCCAATATAATGGTGATAATACTATTTTGACTCTAATGTTGCTTGGATTAATTGCAGAAGAGATGAATGACCCTCATACAATGCTAGCTGAAGATGTAGAAGCAGATGAGCATGAGCTTCGCATAAATGGATGTTAAGATCAGTGGCGACTCCAGAAATTTTATCCAGGGTGTTCCTATTTCACTTTGAAAAAATTTTGAGTCATTTTGGTCTATTTCGGGACATTTCAGTAAATACTGGCTAAAATTCAAGAGCACTATTAACTCCTCCAACATGGGAATTTAACTTATCTTTCTGATTCCAAAGTTTGAATCCCTTTGTTACAAAAGTGTCACCTCCCCCTTGCTTACCAACATCTTGTCCAAATAGGTAGCAATAAAAACAGAATACTGCATCTTTGTCTATACTATATTCCAACCAGTATCTATCTTTATACCATTTGGATATAAATCGACGGGGCTTTCCAGAAAAATAAGATATAGGGTAATCATCACTGTGTAAAACAGGTTGACAAGGGCCTTTTGTTAAATAATATCTTCTTATTTCATCATGATGATTAGGATGATAAGATGATATTTTTTCTCGTAGCCCAGGATCTGAAGGAAGATTCTCTAAGTTAAAGTCAACACGAATTCGCTTAGAAGATGAAGACGAATCTTGTGCAGGAGCTGAATCTTGGGTATGTGGTTTTCTTATCAAATATTTATCCATAATTCTAGCAAAAGAATAAACAAAAAACTATAAGTTTATTTGAAATATTAATAAAATTATTAATTATTGTTGTTTAGTTGTTTTATTAATTTGTTTGTTTTTTATAAACTATAATTTGTTACATTATTGTTTCATTAATTATAAAATTATTAATTATTATTTAGTCTAACATAATTTAATTTATTTGTCTTTTATAATGCATTGATTAATTATACTGTTTTAATTATTATTGTTTAGCGTAACAATAAACTATATTACTTTAATTTATTTGTTATTAATTATATTACTTTAATTTGTTATATTGTTTAGTTTTTTGTGCACATTACACTAAAAGAGCTAAACATTATACATCTCATGTGCAGCATAATAAAAGCAGTGTAATGTGCAACACATTACACTGCTTTAATTATCATTTACTGCCCAGCCCCATGTGCCCACTGCCCATCAGCCCATTTATCCCTACCCCACTCAACAGACAAGCACAAATCATCCCCCAATCACAACCTGCCAATCAGAAAATTTCACAATCACAATACATATTACTAATCAGCAACACACACTGAGTCACTGCCCAACAGACAAAAGCATCGAATAAAGCTATAAGATAAAGCCAAAAAAACAGACAAAAAACAAAATAAAGTTAAAAGTAAAGATTGGTTCCCAACAAAAAAAAAAAAAAAAAAAAGAAAGAGTAAAGATTCGGCACAGCCAGCCAATCAGATTATTCCAGTTCAAAAGAGAGAGAGAGACAGTTAATGACTTAAAGACTAGAATAAAGAGAGAGAGAGGCATCAGACTTTTTTTCATTTCATCATTTCATGGTTTTCATTTCAGTGAGAGAGAGAGAGAGAGAGAGAGAGAGAGAGAGAGAGAAAGAGTCAGAGAGAAAAAGGGGGAGAAATACCTTGAGGTCGATTGGCCGAGCACCGGAACAGTTGAGATGGTGAGACCGTTCTGATCTGTGACGACGGGCCAGCGACGAGCGACGACGGCGGGCGACGAGCGACGACGACGGGCGAGCGAGGGACGATGACTAGACGAGGAGCGGCAGAGGTCACGGAGCGAGCTACGCCTGCGAGCAGTGGCGGCGCCACCGTGGGTTTGGTTTGCTCTGGGTTTGGGGTTTCTTTTTTGCTCTGTATTTTGTTTCTCTTTTGCTCTGTATTTGGTTTCTTTTTTTTTTTTGATAAACGCCTCTGTATTGCAGTGTTGGGTAATGGGGTTTGATTTGTTTTTACTTTGTATAGAGTAGACTGTCTTGATCTCTGCCAACGACGTGACCGTGGTTTGATTTCTGATTTGCTCTGTTTTTTTTTTTTTAATTTTTTTTTTTTTTGGGTGAGAATCCATGGGTTTTGCTACCTCCGTATTATGTTGGGCTTTCCGGGTTTGCCGTGGGCAGTGGGCTTGGTTCTGTTAACAAATTTTTTTTTTTTTTTTTTTTTTTTTTTTTCAGATTTTAGTTCAAAATTTTTTTTTGGGTTGAAAGTAGGACAGATAAATTTTTTTTTTTAATTATTTAATTTGAGGGTATTCCTAATTTTTTGATTCAGGGTGTTCCTAATTTTGGGATGAGGGTGTTCCTAGCATAGATTAAATATAAATTTTTTTTTTTTTTAATTTTTTTCAGGTCAGGAACACCCTGACCTGTACGTGGCGCCGCCACTAGTTATGATTATGTTGATGATGAGGATGATGATGAAGAATGTTATGAGATTGATGAAGATCATGTTGAAGATGCTGATGAAGATTATGTTGAAGATGCCGATGAAGATATGGAAGGAGACAAACCTGAAAATTTGGAAGAAGAAGACAATTATATAGATTTCTCCAAAAAGTATGATGATTATGCTGATGAATACAAGCCAGATAAAAGTAACTTTCAATACTTGGGTTGAAATATTGTTTCGTATAGTTGGTGAGAGGTGTCAAACATGTCCTTGAATTTCTAACAATTTAGTATTGATGCACTGCATTGATTTTACTTATGGAATATGTTTTTCTTATTCTAGATCAAGAATTTAATGGCGCTAGAAATAACCTTAGGAAATTCTATAAAAAAAATTAATAAGAAATGATAAAAACAACCATTTTTTTAATCATAATTTTTTGTATTTTCAATATAGTGATGTCAATATTGTTGTCTTAAAAGCCTTTATTAAGTGTAATAAATTTAACCACAAAAAAAAAAAAAAAAAAGCCTAAGAAAAAGTTAAAATGATTTTTTAATCTATTGCAATAAATATATCATTACAATAACTAAATATCAATTATTTTACAATTTATTGCAATAACAAACATGAAATTGCAACAAATATATTATTACAATAAACTAATACCAATTATTTTACAATCTATTATAATGAAAAAATATAAAACAATTATCTACTACAATGAATATAACGTTGCAATAACTTGACCAAAATTATTTTTGTCAATTATTTGCATTGCAATCTATTGCAATAAAATTTGTGAAATTATAGTCTATTGCTACAAGATATTCGAAGTAGTAAATTGTTTATTGCAACAGCAAATATATTATTACATCAAAATTGTCATTAAAATATTTAAAGTTTATTGCAACGAGATTTTTTTAATATTGAGAGATAATTTTGTGCTTAATTCTTCTTTATTTCCCTTACAATAGAATATTTTAGATATTTCTATTTTAATTTAAATATCACTAACATACTGTGGGTCATGATAGGTTTTGCTAGATTGAGTATTAACTTGCTGAACTTAGATGAGAGAATACTTGATGAGCTCTGATTAACTAGGGTATGATTATTAATTTTTGTAACTTAACTTGTAAACAAGTCGCATATTGTAAAAAATCCAGTTGCATAATATACATATGACATGTTTTCAATTAAATTTATGCATTGTTAATAACACTAGAAAGAAAAAAAAGGCTTAATTTAATTTAATTTTAAATTTTTTTACTATTGGATTGAAGGGGACAAGTGTTCTTATCTCAAAATACTTATAAATTTTCTACCCAAAAAAAAAAACTTTTAAATTTACATGAGCGAATAAACTTACTTCATACATATATATTTTCACTTCTTCAAGAAAATAGAAATGTTAAGATTGCAATAATTGATAGTGGTATAGATAGTAAATTTGATGCTTTCTTGTGTGATGAAAGAAAAATCAAAGAGTTCCATGATTGCAAGGATAAACTAAAGCTCCAAGACACGTAATTTCCCAATTGATTTTCTCTGTTGAGAAAATTATTATCATATTAATTATAATCATGTGTTAATGTGGTCTTATTTGTAAAGCTGAATATTTTTGTTAAAATGTACATTTTGACAAGCCTAGATCAACCTTACTCAAAGTCGTAGACGTTGTAGGTCAAGAAATCTAACCTACTGTAGTGGCAGCAGGGCAGGGAGAAGAATTGAAACAAAGTCTTGGGATACCTTTTTCATTAACAGTGTAGCTCAAAATGTAGAAATCTTATTCATATAAAATTGTATGGAGAAAGGAAGGAGGTGAAATTCATGAAATTGGATGACATTGCTGATGCATTTTTGAAAGCAATAGAGGATAGGGTCGATGTAATTTATGTATTGTTGCTATTAAGCCCAAGAAAGCTCCATATCATCTCAATGGAATTGTCGTTGGATCCTTTCTTGTTATGCAGCGTAATATTTTAACTGTAGCTACTGCTGGCAATCATGGTCCTAGTATTAAATCAGTTTGAAATGTTGCAATGTGGATTTTGACGGTTGACGCTTCTTCTTCATCTAAATGTTTTAGAACTACTAAGCAAGTAGATGCATGTTTTAGAACTACTACGCAAGTAGACGCATTGACGTTCACGGTAATTAACTTTATGAGTTTGTTTGCTTGCTTAATAGAATTAATATCTTTGATAATTTTATTTGTATTCAAAAGCATTTTTGTTTTTTTAATTATACTATACAAGTTTAGTTCTCGTACAATGTGCAGTTCAATTTATTATTAGTTTTTTTCAATATTTCAATAAGTTTTTGTAAGAATCTTGTAGCTTAACTGTTTGACACTTATAGTATTAAAAGTTTTCAATAGAGAGATTCAAAGTTCAAATCCCCCACCCCAACTACCAATGCATAAAATAAATATTTCAATAAATTTCCTTGTAAAAAATAGTAATCTTTAGTTATTTTATAGTCAAAATTGAAAGACACTAAGAGCAGTGTAGTGATTTGATCATATTGTATATATGTGTTTGCAAATTGAAAATTGCATGAAATAGTGGACCCCTCTTCAATGCCTCCCTTTTAATTTTTGAAAATAGATTTTTTTTTTAATGATAAATAATGAGTTAAACTATAGGTTAAAAACGCCAATATAGAGTTACAAAACTGCCATTAAAGGCTATACTAGAAAAATATAAAAAATTTGCTGTTTGAAATTGCTAGTATAGGTTCAACTTATTATGTTAGTTTTCAGTTTTTAAAAAGCACCAATATAGGGTTCCAAACTGCTAGTATAGGATATTCCAACAGTTTTTAAAAAAGCGCCGGTATAGGGTTACAAAATTGCCAGGGACCTATACTAGTGTTTTTCAAATTGCCGGTGTAAGTCACCTGGGGCTATTGTCACCAAGGAAGCATGGGTGTGCCATTTTGGTTGGTGCACTAGCGTCGGACTCGGCGGGATGCGATTGCACTTGCATCTCGTAATGAATTTTTTTTTCCCGACGTGGTCCGATTCAATCTGAAATGGTCCGAAATAGGACCCGATATGGTCTAAAATAATTATTAAAAGAAACCGTTAATTTAAAACTTATCTTTAATTTAGTTTTAGTTTCAAACTTTCGATATCATATTCTAATTTATGAACATCATGTGATGGTTATGTATTCGCTTTATTATCTACTATTGCTCTGAAATTGATATATGTTTACCATTATATGAGAAAAAAATGTTTAGCAATATATAGAAAATATAAATAAACAAATATTTAATAATTAATGAATAAACATATCTCGCTACACTCATTTCCTACTTTTTCAAAAATTGTCGTGTTGCTACATTATATCCGCACCCACACTTGCACCTGCACCCAAGCTTTCTAGATTGTCAAACTTAGAGCAATTACATCAGCTTGTGCATAAGATTCTGTCTATTTTACACTTAAAACCTACTTTTTCTATTTTACACACCTATTTTTACAAAACACCCACATCAGTCTATCTATTATACACATTTATTCAAATAAAATATTCATTTCCTTAACACTTTCATCTCTCTCATAGACCCAACCCAACCGGCACAGCCACCATCATCAGTCACCATCTCTCTCAAGATCTACACCTCCGGCCTCCGATCACACCGGAATCCCAAGGAAAACCAATAAATAAAACTAGCCTCATCACACGCGCTTCACGCATGAGATGAGGCTTTTTTTTAGCAAAAAAAAAACTCGGTGTTTTTATTTTATATATATAATTTTTATTTTGACAATCTAATTTATAAGTGGATAAAGCAATTTAAAAATTAACAGGAAACTTGTCCTATTTTTTAGGCAATATTTTAGTGAGAGTTAGAGTTGTATTTTTACCGGATTGTCCTTTAATTTTGTCTATACATAAATATATATATATATATATATATAAATATATATATATATATATATATATATATATATATATAATTTGTATTAAAAGTTGTATCGTTGACAAATAAAAACCACTTTAAAGCATAGCTATTATCTTGAGACAACAAAAAAAAAGAAGCAGAAGTTAGATTTATGAATTTGAATTATAAAAAACTTACAAAAGCCAAAGAACACTACAACAAGACTTTACCTTGTCGAATGAGAATATTAGGGAACTGGTGAACTCACCTCATAATGTATCAACCGAATTATAGGAACTGTACAACCCTCATTTTGTGGACTAACAATTGGTCGTTTTAGATCACTGAAATCTTGAGCAATCTTAACTAGATCAAGCCCACAATTTGCAAGTTGATTTCTAAGCCTAGGACAGGAGGTGCTAGAAGATGCATAATGCCTACCAACCTCTGGAGAAACAAATTAAATAAATATATCAAATAGGATGAAATAGAGTAGGACACAAAAATACACTATTAAAAAAATTTGAGTGACTCAAACTTATTATGGCACACACTACTACCCACCTTTTGGAGCCAAAGGTTCTATAGATAAAGCTGGAGCTTGTTGCATGTTCAAATCATGTCTGAAAGTAAAACATAAAGAAAAATGAAAATGAAAACAAAAACAAACAAACAAACAATAAAAAGATTGTAGCTTCATTGAATTATTATAATTTGAAGAGGATTAGCTTTACATACATGGATGATGCAATACATGAAACATTTAGTTTCCTTTGCAATGATTTTGACACATCTGTCGCGCGCAATTGCTTCCTATTAATTAAGTCACATTTAAAAAAAAAAAATTAACATCGCGAAACATCCAGGCCAAATTATGTACAAAAGTAGGCAATCAAATTCAAAATAACATCAAAAAAAAAAAAAAAAACCATATCTACTATGAAAGCATCAACAAACCCTAATATCACATAGATTTGCTCAGTTGTAGTGGATAATAAACAAATTTAATTACATGACATGATATCAATAAATAAATAAATAAAACAGAATAATTATACAGTATACACGAGGGGTGCTAAACCCCAGCATGGGAAAACATAGGGCAAAAGAAGAGAACAACAAAAGAATAAAAACTAGCGGATTTCAACACGTTTTTTTTTTGAAGATGCAACACAACTAAACTCATCAGAAGTTTGACTTCATGTTTTTGAAACTAGACAGCCAGACAACTGAAAATAATAAACAAGTTTACATTACATGATTCCAAAAAAATAAAAAATAAAAAAGAGCCTAAAACAGAACAATTATACTAACACTAACACTAACCCTTAACCCAATAGATCAAACAATTAATCACCTTTTAAAGTCATACAATTTTTATAATCCTAACTCAGCAAAAACACCATAATAATAGAACCAAACCAGCGTAGTTTACTTTGCCTTGAATAAATTGATTTAAAAAAGAAGAAAGAACAATTTTACCTCCATTCCCCAATCTCTAGGCTTCGTTTGGGAGGAGGGAATGGAATGAAATGGAAAGGAATGAAAAGAATCATTCTAGAATATTCTTCCCTTCCCTTGTTTGGGAGTTTTAATGGAGAGAATAGAAAACTCATTTCCTTGTTTGGGAGTTTAAGTAGGAGGTAATGGAATTGGTAGAAGGGAACACTCATTCCTTTCTATTCCCTCAAAATCTTAAATTTTCATTCCCCCCGAAATTGGGAGGAATAGGAGGGAATGAAATTAGATTTAATGATTTTTTTACTAAAACTCCCAAAATACCCCTGTATATTCAATTATTTATTTTAAAATAAGGGTCTAATAATAATATTGTTATAAAATGATTTGATTACATTCCCTCTATATTGCTCCCAAATAAGATTACTTACATTTCATTCATTTTCATTCCATTTCATTCATTTTCATTCCTTTCCATTCCTTTATTTTAAAACATCCAATCAAGGTTACTTAATTCCATTCCATTCTTTTCCATTCCTTTCTCTTACTTAAATACATTCCATTCCTTTCCATTCCCTTATGATTATTCAATTCCATTCCATTCACTTCCTTTGATTGGATGTTTTAAAATAAAGGAATGGAAATGAATGAAAATGAATGGAATGTAAGTAATCTTGTTTGGGAGCAACATGAAGGGAATGAAATTGAATTGAATCATTTTATGACAATATTACTATTAGACCTCTATTTTAAAATAAAGAATTGAATATACATGGTTATTTTGGGAGTTTTAGTAAAAAAATCATTAAATCTAATTTTATTCCCTCCCATTCCTCCGAATTTCGGAGGGAATGAAAATTTGAGATTTTAAGGGAATAGAAAGGAATGAGTGTTCCCTCCTACTCATTTCATTCCCTCTCACTTAAACTCCTAAACAAGAGAATTAGTTTTTCATTCCCTCCGTTAAAACTCCCAAACAAGGGAAGAGAAAAATATTTTAAAATTATTATTTTCATTTATTTTTATTCCATTCCATTCTCTCCCCCTAAGAAGAACCAAACAACTTGTCCAAAACAAAGATGTGAGTTTAGATCTATTTGGACTAAGCACTGGATGAGAGTTGGGCTTGTGTTAACCACGGTTTGGGACAACAATGGACCTACCTTTTCACGCCCTTTAGACTCACTTGGGGGCCCATAAAGAAAGCCATTATTCTTCCTCGTAAACCCAATTTGGTTTCCTATCTCCTACATTACATATCTTCCTCACGTAACTGTGATTGATTCCCATTATTAGTAGCCCACCGCCATCCTTCCATGTCAGCATCTCCACCCACCCACTTGGGTCCCCATCTAACAATTCCATTTTCAGGATTCATATAGTAATTCTTTTACTAATAAATTGCACATTACACAATTTTTTTTTTTTTTTTTTTTTTACTCTTAAATTTTCAAAATTTTGATTTTAATTTGGACAGTCTTTTTTTTGTCAACATGTTAATGTGTCGAGCTTAATTATCAGTTAAGTGCTAGATTAATCAAATCAACTATAGGTATAAAAAATAAATTAAAATAATCCCAATTTAGAGGTGGTCAGATCAAAATAAATACAAAACACAAAGGATATGTATCACCACTGCTTTTAGCAGCCAAATGGCTTGGATCTTAGACGAACAAGATTTCATTATGATGAATTTCAAAAAAAAAAAAAGATTTAATTAAGATGAATGTTTTGGGTTTTAGTTATCCATCTCCTATTAATGACGTGTTAGCATTCTTTATACTTCATTAAAATGGGGTCTTAACATGCTCGAGTTACCATTTCCTACAAGTAATGTGTTAGCATTCTTTATACTTTATCAAAGTGAAGTCTTAGCCTGATAGTAATTAGGGGCTACTATGATTAAAATAGTACAGTAACTAGTCACCTATTCAGGGAATAAAATCAAAATTACACGAGAGCATAGGGGACTTTATCTTCAATTATTTGTAATTCTTTTCCTCTTGGTAAGTTCAAAAATGGGTAACTAACCATAATTTTTTAACTATATAATTAGTAGTTCCGGTTCCCAAACTATATAATTTACTAGCATCTCGAGTCTAAAAGACTTGATTTTGGCCTATAAAACGAGTCTTTGAGACTCGATTTCCATGGTCTGATGTGGCATTTATTTCTTACCTGAAAATCGAGCCTCTAAGGCTCGATTTATATACTAACAAAATTTAAAAAAATTTAAAGTCTCTCGTACAAGCCGAAATACACAAAAAAAAAAAAGAAAAAAAAAAGAAAAAGAAATCCACAATCACAACAATCAGATCAGAGGGAGAAAGAATCTAGAGACTCAGAACCATGTTGAATGAGTCTGATTCTCGACCATCAACCTGAGATAATATGAGGCAACTTGGGTGAAAGAAAAAAAAAACCCAGGCAGTGCACGGCCTGGGTTGTGTGCAACCTGGGCGGCGCGTTGCCTAGGAGTCTCTGATGTTCTGGGTTCTTCTGGTTTTTTTTTTTTTTTTTTTTTTTTCTTCTCTGGGTTTTCTCTGATATGTTCTGAGTTCTTCTCTATATTTATAAGGGTTGTAAATCACTCTAAGACTCGATTTCCATGTGGTCGCCACGTGGAAAAATATGCCATATTAGACCACATCAGACCATGGAAATCGAGTCTCAAAGACTCGATTTATAAGCTAAAATTGAGTCTCATAGACTCGAGATGCTAGTAAATAATATAGTTTCAGAACCGCCCTACTAACTATATAGTTGGAAAATTATGGTTAGTTACCCATTTTTGCTCTCGGTAAGATAAGTAACTATTCCCGCTCTATTTGTTTTGTTGGAAAACCTTTTGCAAAGATAGTTTTCCGCATTTTCCAGTGTTTGATAGCACAAAAAAAACTAGTCAATGGAAAACAATCTTTAATCAATGGAAAACCCTAATAAAAATAAGGCTTATTTTTTATAGGTTGTTTTCCATAAAAAAAATTTGGAAAACAATCTCTCTTTCACTCATTACATCTCCTATAAATATTATATTCTTCTGTAGTCGTGGGAAACATAATTTTTTGGCGCCTTCTCTCTCTCACAGTAAGCTCTCTCACTTTTTTTTCTCTTCTCTTTGCTTTTTCTCTAATAATATATTCTTTGCTTTGAATTTCAAGCTTGATTTTTTTTTCTCTAAGAAATTTTCGGTTTGATGAATTCTAGGCAGAAATTACTTTTTTTTTTTGAAATGAAAAATAAATACTTTATTGATGCAAAGGAAAACATATACAGAGTAAGACATTGCAACACTTTGCATGTTACGATACCA
Source organism: Quercus agrifolia (assembly GCA_029955455.1). Taxonomy (NCBI): domain Eukaryota; kingdom Viridiplantae; phylum Streptophyta; class Magnoliopsida; order Fagales; family Fagaceae; genus Quercus; species Quercus agrifolia. Next base: position 18,539,348 of record JARQAD010000012.1, on the reverse strand, counting down.
AACCAACCACAAAAACTTCAAAAAAATTATAAAAAGAACAATGACTTTCTAGAACACAAAAACATGCTTATCCTTTAAACATAGACAAAACTCGCTGATATGCCTCCAGAATTGCATTGGCTCCTTCTAGAATAACCTGTGGCTATGTTTGAATATTCTCAAAATAAACTTTGTTTCTTGCATTCCATATTGCCCAGGACAGAACTGCCCATTGCTCCAATTCCTTCTTCCAGGTAGAATTTACGTCTTTTTGCACATAAAAGTGCAAAATAATAATAATAATAATAATAATAATAAGAAGAAGAAGAAGAAGAAGAAGAAGTAGAAAGAATGAATGAAGTAAAAGACAAAAATTTAAACATAGTGCCTATATTCCTCTAAATTGCTTTTTCATGGGACAATCTTTACGTTATATAATGAATGATAATTGTTTAGGGGAATTGCATTTGTTGGCATATACATTATGCAAATACTATGAAGTGATTATATATTATGCAAATATATTATACATTACATAGATACTCATATAAGGATGAACCCATTGCTTTTTATGTGCTATGTATGCAGGGGTGGCTTAAAGTATTTGGAGCCTAAGACGAAAACTAAAATTGAGGCTTTTTATATGGAGTATTTAAATATGATTTTTTTAAAAAAATAAATATTAATTAAACTTTATTATCTTGTGTTTAGATGCAAAAATTACTACCAAATTATTAATTAACATGAACTACATAGAAATTTTTTTTTTTTTTACAAAGTCTATACACAAAAAAAATTTGGCACAACTTTTCACACCTGTTAATGTGAGTAAGTAAAAAAGTGATGTTAGTGATGGATTTAAATAAGAACTAGTAAAAAAATAAGAACTAGTAAAAGTTTGCCAACTCAACTTCTGAAAAATGTAGTGATTTTTTATGTGTATTTTTTTAAAAAAATATTTGAGAAGTATTACATTTACAATATTTTCACAACAAATCATAGGCGTTAAGTTATTACTGATTTTAATTTGAATTCACCATTGAAATTAATTTTTGTCATTAATAACAGCCTATAACAACCTATCACTTAAGATTTATTGTAAAAGTGTTGCAATAAATATCGTGGATGTAGCATTTCTCTCTGTTTTTTAAAATATTATTTTATTTATTGTCTAATATTTGAGCTTAATTAATACTATTATAATGAAAAAAAAAATCACTATTGGTTAAAATTTGGGGGCACTTTTCTACTAGAGGCCTTAGGTGACCCCAACATTTGCTTCTAGTATAGAGCCGACTCTACCTGTATGTACGGTTCATATATATGTGTGTGTACATGTTACTGTCCATATAAACGAGCAAGATGAGTGGTAAAGATCATGAAAATTTGACAACTAATTTTGACTGTATCTATTGTCAAAATTTTAGTATGAAAACCAAATTAATTCTTGGTTTTTTATTTATATTGATTACGTTAGGTTTTTTTTTTTTTTTTTGAGGGAGAAATTGATTACGTTAGTTGGTTTACATAATACACATGTTTTAAATTAAAAAAAAAAAAAAATTACAATACCAAACACAAAAAAACATTATCAAGCTCATTTTCAATATCGTTACTAAACACCGATAAATAAAATAATTTTCTAAAAAATACTATTTGAAAAGTGAATTATTTTCTTAGAAAACATTAACGCCGAAACAAACATATCGTCCTTTTCTTAACTATCAAAAAAAAACTATTCCTTTTCTCAAAAAAAGAAAAAAAAAGTAACTATTCCCTGTCGTATACACAGGATATATTCTTTTCCTCTTCCTCTTCCTCCTCCTCCAAGAAACCAACAAATTCCAGAAACTCTCTCACTTCAATCTCACTGCAAACAACCATATAAAACCGCCCGAGTTTTGTCAACACAAATTCTTCATCTCATTCAACTCCAAAAACAACGGTTTATTTATTTCACCATAGTCGATCAACATTCACCACAAAGAAGATGATTCAGTTGAGAGTCCGAAGCCGCGATGGGTTAGAGCGAGTCTCGATCGAAAACCCCCAAATCACAGTCTCGCAACTCAAAACCCTAATCCAATCCCAACTCCAAATCCCAATCCAAAACCAAACCCTCTCCACCAACCAAAACCTCCTCTTATCCAAAACCCCAGCCGATCTTCTCAATTTCACGGACATGGCGAACCCCAACGCCACCCTCTCGTCTCTCAACCTCGCGCACGGCTCCATCGTGTTCCTCGCCTACGACGGCGAGCGCAACGTTTCGGGCCCGAGGAATTTCAACCCGGCCGGCTCGTTCGGGCGGAAGATGACCATGGACGACCTAATCGCGAAGCAAGTGAGGGTCACGCGCCAGGAGAACGCGCATTGCGAGCTCGTGTCGTTTGATCGCGATTCCGCGCACGCGTTCCAGCATTACGTGAATGAAACGCTGGCGTTTGGCGTGAAGCGATGTGGGTTCATGTACGGTACCGTTTCGGAGACCGGAAAAGTCGAGGTGGACTTCATCTATGAGCCTCCGCAGCAAGGGACTGAGGAGAATTTGGCTATACTCCGAGACCCAGATGAGGAAAAGCTTGTGGAAGCCATTGGTATTGGTTTGGGGATGAGGAAAGTTGGGTTCATATTCACACAGACAATCAGTCAGGATAAGAAGGATTATACCATGTCTAACAAGGAAATTCTTCAGGCTGCGGAGTTTCATGCTGAGAGTGGGCTTAAAGAGTGGGTCACTGCGATTGTGAAGCTTGAGGTGAATGAGGATGGTGGTGCTGACGTGCACTTTGAGGCCTTTCAGATGAGTGACAATTGTGTGAAATTGTTTAAGGATGGGTTGTTCGAGACCGAGATTGCTGAAGACGATGATCCTAAACTTTCGAAAATGAAGAAGGATGTGGTTGTTGGGGTTAAGGATACTAGGGAGGTTGACAATGATTTTTTCTTGGTCGTGGTTAAGATTTTCGATCACCAGGTATGGCTTAAAGACTGTGTTTTTGCTTTTGTGTTTAGTTCGTGTTATTGGGGTTGTTTTAATTATGTTGAATTGTTGTTGTGTTTAATTATTTATGGTTGTTCTTTTCATAGTATTAATAAGTAAGGAAATTGCAAAGCTTACAATGACGATGGCTTTGATAAATCACTTATTACACTACATATATGAAAGTTTGTAGAGAAAAGGAATGGATAAATTAAGAGGGAAGGGAAGGGAATAGAGGGAATTTAGGTAAAACCCTTCATTTCACTTTAGTTTTTGAGAAGGGGCTCCAGTGACTTTTCTTTAGGCCATAAAGAAGAGAACTCTTTAGCACTTGCCAAAAAAAGGAAGGGGCAAATGAATGAATAGGACAAAATTTGAGGTTAATGAATTTGAGAATTATATTTAAGGTTGCCAGATTCTCAGTAGAGTGTAACCTGGACCAAGCAAGGTCATAATTCTTAGGGTAATTGGATTCCTGATGCGATCCAATTATGGCTCACTAGTTGTGATTGTTTTTGTGCATTACTTGCTGTCTACTTGTCACATTTGAGAAACCGAACAATGGACATAGAAAAGACAAAACTGCATTTTTTTTTTGCTCCTGCTTCAGTTCTTGCAAAAAGCACTTGCAGTTGTTATATGTCTGTGTGTGTGAGATCCAAACAGGTGTCCTTTCATATTAATATTTAATTTTACTACTATTTTCTTTGGCCCCCTAGGTTGGGGTTGGGGGGGAGGGGGAGAGTTTGGGTGCATTTTACTTATTGTAGAAGGGAAAAGTTGGATGATTTTCTGTAGCATCTAATCTCTTTTCTGTTTTAAGCAAACAAAAGAATTCTTTAGACTAATGGCTATTCCTAGAAAGAGATCTGGTGCAAGTGATGTCTGCATCTCGGTGACAGTAAGGTATAAGTGATAGAATGTTGAACCATGTCCAATCAAAAGATTTGCAACCCCTTTAACTACTAGACTAAGTCTCTGGCTAGCAAACAGAGCATTAGGAACTAATATCTCATACATAAGTGGGTGCAATAACCATATTCCAAGGGCGAAAGGTAGATTTTTAATCTTATAATTATTCCATGAGCTGATGTCAGATTTTTAGAAGGTTGAATTCTTATGTAAATGCAAGGACACCCAATTCATAAATGGATAATAATAGTCTCTGCTAATCTTGATGACAACTAGGATCATGAAATTTTTTTTATTAACATATGTCCAAAAGCAACAAGCTAAAGGAAAGTACCAGTTTATGAATTTTGATAATTTAATAGTTGATTTGAACTTTGAATGTCTTCGTTAGAAATACTAGAAAGTGCCCAATGAACTACAAGGCTCTTGTCTTGTTGCTGGATTATCTTTGTTGGTTATTGTTTGCAATTCTAGAATTTTGTGTTAAGGCATACCATGGTAAGCCGGTCTATGCATTTTTGTTTGTTTCACTGCAATTTTGATCATCCAAAGCTGTTGGAACTTACTAATAAGGTTTCTATAATGTTTGGGAAGCAAACTATTCTATTTCCATTAAAGGAATATCAAAAGAATCCGTAGTCATTGTCCATGGAAAGAATACATAGCCATGAGTCTCATGACTTTTGCACTTTAAACTACTTTTTGATCTGATTATCTACTGCAGAGTGTTATATCTGTACAAGAGACATTTATTTGCGGTCCTTTGTGTTTAATATTTGGAGATTCATTTTCAACTGTGAAGATTTTATTGCAGCATTAACTCATCTTCTTGTTGCGTCTTACATGTTCTACAAATCTTCTATAATTTATTTGCTTCTATGCTGCAAGGGTACTACTATGGCACTAATCTGAATCTTGGTTGCCATGCAGGGTCCATTGTCATCAACGTTTCCCATTGAGAATCAGATTACCCATGTGACGCTTAAGGCGCTGAAAAATCATCTGGACAGGACGAAGAGTCTTCCTTTTGTGAAGCGAATATCCGATTTTCATTTGCTGCTTTTACTGGCCAGATTTCTAGATCTCAACGCTGATGTTCCTGCCCTGGCAGAGTGTGTTCAGAGACAGACAGCAGTACCAGAGGGTTACCAGCTCCTAATCGAGTCCTTGGCCAGCTCTTGAAGTTGCTTATTTGCCCTTTTAAGAACTGTTATATCTTTATCATTTAGGATGTATACGACAATGCATTTATGCTTGATTTGATTAGGTTCCCTTGTGCAATGCATTGACCCAAAAGTGGTTTTGGTGCCGCTAATCTAAGTAAGTTATATAAAGGATCCATGCAGTGGCAGTTTAAGTGTGTATCAAAATGACAGTAATATATTTGCGTTGGATCATCTAAGTAAGGAATTCAGTTTATGGTTCGATTGGTTTTAATCTTACAGATTACTTATCATGGAAATGGAGATATATTATTGACCTCTTAGTTGGGAAAGCTACAAAATGCCAATGAATTTTTTTGTATGGTGCAAACAAACTTGATTGCCGCATTTTCCTTCTTTTTACTGCATCATAACTGAATACACCCAATGTATACAAGCAGCATACTCCATTGGTGATCTTTGCATGTTTCTTAGAAGCTTTTTATAAGTTAATACTCCTTTTAGGTGGTGGGATGTTGGTTTTATAGCTACTTAAGCTACCTTGGGAGTTACCACTGGTTTTCTGTAGTATTTCTAAGTTCTAACCAAGTAAAAACAAACAAATAAATAACTTTACGACTTAGGAGTTGGAGTTTTCCTTTTATTTACGGTGGGTTTGGGGATTACGCCCATGGGCCCCTCATTTATTCCTCCCCTTCTTCGTGTTTACTAACCTTTGGGTGGGATGGGGGGAGGGCGGCGGGTTAAGTATAGGAATATTTTGATCTTTTAAGATAGTATTAGGTTCATCGCGCTAAACTTGAAAAGTTATTTGGGTGGTGAACCCATATTTTATATCAATTTTTTACTTAAAATTCAATACATCATACCACACATAATGACATCTTTTTACTTAAAACTTAATACATCTTATCACACCTAATAACATCTTAATAAACTTCCAATCAAGTTGGATTTTCATAGGGGTATTATAATACATTCTACCACATCTAATATCAGTTTTTTACTTAAAATTCAATACATCTTATCGCACCTAAAGACATTTTTTTGCTTAAAACTTAATACATTTTATCATATCTAATAACATCTCAATAAACTCCCATTTAGGTTGGATTTTCATATAAGTATTATAATTGATTGAGTGTAAGTGTGCATATTTTTTAATATGTGATATGATGATGTGGTATTGAGATTTTATATATTTTAATCTCGTTAATTTAACTCAATATTAAGAAACAAGTTAGATTTACTCAAGTCTAGTGCCATAAATTGTTAACTTGTTTTGTAAAATTTTCTTCGACAAATTATAAATTGTGAAAAATAAAAATAGTGTTAGTTTGTGGGTCTATGATTGTTCATCGCTCACAACAAGTTACCTCAACAATGTATATACCACTTTTTTTACACCAAAAGAAACAACTTTTTCCTTTTATTTTTAATTTTTTTTTGGTTGTTGTTGTTGTTGTTGAACATATGAATTGTTTTTTAATCTACCTTTTTTTTAATGACAAAAATGCTCCTCTTGTTATTAGTATAATAATTAAATCCCCTAATTAAGAACTCTTTAATTCAAAAATTAAAGTTATTTTTCCCAATGTTATGAAAAATTGTGTAACTACCAACCTCAATTACTTCAAGAAATTCCTTTCTTTAAAAAAAAAAAAAACAAAAACAAAAAATTTTGAATTTTGCCATGTAGGTCTAACTAAAAAAAGAAAAAGAAAAAAAAAAAGAAGCAATTTATTTAAGTATTATTTAAAAAAAAACAATAAGCAATAATTTTACTTGAGTATAGCCCTCTCGTACCATACCACGCTCTATACTTAGATCTTGTGGTTAATCCATGGTTCCCAAATTTATCATTTGGCGGGAGATTATTCTCTTCCTGATCTCTCTCTCTCTCTAATTTCACTTTTAGGTCTCAAAAATTGAAATTTCCCACTCTCTCTCTCTCTCTCTCTCTAAAATTGATTTCTAGGGTTTAGCTTCTAAAGCGCGATGGAGAATCTAGCTCCACCTTCCGAGACCTCAACGCGTCCTCCCGTGAGTTCCATTTCCATTTTTCACTCTCTCTTTCTCTCTCTGCTATACAATTTGAACTGATTTTCGTTGTGTGTGTGTTTTTGAGTGGAGCAGAAAAGACCTAGGGCTCATCAGGGTGTCACTGAGAACCAGACCGGTAAGGCCAACGGCGACCGGACCGGTGAAGCAAATGAGTCCGTGGACCGGGAGAGTTCGCCCGAAGATTTCGAAGAGCTTCGTCCTAAGTCTAAGCGGAGTCGTGCCTCTGAAGGAACTTCGGCCTCGGCTCACAAAGCCAACGACCTCAGCTTGATTGGTATGCAAATTTCTGCAGAATTGTAACTTTGAGAATTTCATTGATATGTGTAATGGTGGAAATGATTTACTGTTCGGATTAGAGATAGTTATGTAGAATTTCCATGTTGAATTATTGCAATTTTGGTGCCTATTCAATTGGAGTTTCCAGTATTTTATATAGGGTGCGTTCGTATAAGCGGTTCGAAAACTGTGTTGTGAGTTTAAAATGAGCGTTTGTAAAAAAATAAATAAATGTGGAGTTGTGGTTGCAAAAAAAGAGTTTTGGGTTTTAAAAACGTTCTTTTAATATCCTAAAATGCCTAACCAAACCGACCCATAATTACTGAGTTGGGATGTAACTAAAATTTCAGTTGAAATGCAAATAGCTTAGATTGCTGGTGGTTTTTTTTGTTAATGAGAGTGTCGGGATTAATGGGTAATTTTCAGTTGAAATGAAAATAGCTCAGGTTGCAAGTGGTTTTTTTTTTTTGGTTAATTGTAGTGTTAATGAGAGTGTGTTTCTTTACATAGAGTAGTTTGGAATTGTATTTTCTCGTATGGTTTTGCGATTTTTTTTTGTCTTTATGGTCGCTACCTAGTGTTGTTCTCACTAAAATGGGGTTCTTAGAGGGGGTTGCTTTGGTATGGTCTTGCCTTATAAGTGTGTGCATGGAATGGAGTGGCTGCACTTTTGCTTGGTAACCTCTATATCATAAAAATGTGAGAGGAGCTTCTAGTGAGAAGGATGGGCAGCTAAAACTGAATCCTTGTGGATTTTAAATTTATAATGATAATTGTGCTTCACTGATTTGGATACATACTATTCACGTAATCCTTAGAGATCTGTCTTGTTGATTATATCATTTGAAATGTATCCATGATTGTAGAAGACCTTTACCTTGATAGTGACTCTTGCATCAAATTGTATATATTGTATTGCATCAAAATTTTATATCATAAGGTGTTGTTGCCTTGTTTTATTTTTAATCTGTTATGTTAAATTCACCATTTTTATAATTGCATAAGCTTTTGAGACAATTGGTTTATTTTTAATCTGTTATGTTAAATTCACCATTTTTATAATTGCATAAGCTTTTGAGACAATTGGTAATTTATCATGGTATTAAAATGGTCCTAATTTTGAGCTTTGTCTCCACTCTGCATCCCATTTAAAAGTTAAAAATTCCATGTGTTAGTTCCACTTTTTTTTTTTTTTTTGGGGGGGGTGGGGGGGGGGGAGGAGTGTTAGATTATTTCCAAATAGCTTAAAATTTTGGGGCAGTTGGTAATTTATTATGATGGATGAGAGCTTCAACTTTCAAATGTACTCTTATATCTGTTTCTACCAAATGATTTCTATGGAAGATTTTTGTTTCATCCCCTCTCCCTTCCTCCTTATAGTATCAAGAGCACTCTTCTTTTAAGGACCTGGTTTATGCAATTTTATAAGCTGAGTTAACTTTGGTGTACGGTTCATGCAGAGGCCGTCAAGGGCAATGGGAAATTTATTCCTCAAGTGGTCAAGCTTTGGGTTGAGCGATATGAAAAGGCTCCAAAACCTGCAATGGTTGAACTCCTGATGATGCTCTTTGAGGTAATGTAGAAATTTTTATTTAAAAACTCTTTGATCAAAAGGATAAATATTAGAGTGATAGAATTTTTAAATCCCATATTAGAGTCAAAGGCTGAAAGAAGATCTCCTTTGAAATTTAAGACAGTGAAGTGTGTTAGAATTTTATAACTCTGATGTATCATTAATTTTTTAATCAGAACACTATACCTATTGACTTAGCAACTTGATATTTTACTAAAAAATTCTGGTCTGGGAACTGATTGATGAAATTTATACCAGGCATGTGGAGCTAAGTATCATATCAAGGAAGAGTTCCTGGATGAGACAGATGTTGATGATGTTGTGGTTGCTCTTGTGAATCTTGCTAGAACAGTATCCTAACCTACTGCATTCTTATTATTTCTAGTTTCCTATACACTCTTTCTTTTCCTAATGCCTTTCAGTTGTTATTTCCTAGAATTTTTATGCGTTAATAACATGATCCAAGTATCTAAAGTTCATGATCAAGATCCTTTGCCCATAGTTTTTGCTTGACTCTTCTGGAATCTTAGGGAGAAGTTGAGGATTATCAAAATTCAAAAAGGAAGGAGTTAAAGAGCTTCAAAGATAATCTTGAATCATTCTGGGACAATTTAGTTCATGAGTGTCAACATGGACCATTATTTGATCAGGTTTTGTTCGACAAGTGTATGGACTATATAATTGCACTATCTTGGTTAGTCTCAACCATTGCTTAGTTTTGAGTTTATGGCAAATTTTTTGAAAGTAGCTTAGTCTAGTGCTCTCCTGGTTTCCATTCTATGCAGTACTCCTCCAAGAATTTACCGTCAAGTTGCTTCCTTGATGGGCCTCCGACTTGTCACGTCCTTCATAGTTGTTGCTAAAATGCTCGGTGCACAGCGTGAAACTACTCGTAGACAGTTAGATGCTGAAAAGAAGAAACGAACTGAGGGTCCTCGTCTGGAGTCACTAAATAAAAGGTTCTCAACAACTCATGAACAGATAACAGTATTGGAGGAGATGATGCGCAAAATATTTACTGGGTAGGCTTCACTGACTTAATAAATCAATTAATTTCATTTCAAATAACAGGATCGGAATTAATAAAACTTTTTTTTTATCTACTTACTAGATATTTCCTAAAACATTGATGTGTTGCTTTTGCAAGGTTATTTGTCCATCGTTATCGAGACATTGACCCAAACATTCGTACGTCATGCATACAGTCACTTGGTTCATGGATTTTATCATATCCTTCTCTGTTCTTACAGGATTTGTACTTGAAGTATCTCGGGTGGACACTGAATGACAAAGTTAGAGTTGTTGATTAATTACAAATTAATTTTGATCACTCATGCTAGAGAAATCTAAAATTGCTCATTTTTATCTTGTTGCTATTGAAGAATGCTGGTGTTAGAAGAGCTTCGATCCTTGCATTGCAAAATCTTTATGAGGCGGATGATAATGTGCCAACTCTTAGTTTATTTACTGAAAGATTTTCTAACCGGATGATTGAGCTTGCTGATGACATTGATGTTTCTGTGGCTGTCTGTGCCATAGGACTTGTAAAACAACTACTAAGGTGAGGCTTTGTTAATCAACCTTTTGGTGAATTCTTTGTTATTAATAATTTTTTTCCTCTTTGATGACTGTTTATGCAAGAATTTTACACTGAAAATTGGTTTTGGTCTGTTGCAGACATCAGCTTATACCCGATGATGACTTGGGTCCTTTATATGATTTATTGATTGATGATCCACCAGAAATCAGGCATGCTATAGGAGCATTAGTTTATGATCACCTGATTGCTCAAAAGTTTAACACCTCCCAGTCTGGCACAAAAGGTTTTACTTACATGAACTCTATAGTGCCAAATGCTAATTATGTTTCTGTTAACTAAAGCACTTATGATGATTACAATATTCTTTCTAGGCGACAGCAGTGCTTCTTCAGAGGTCCATCTTGGCAGAATGTTGCAAATACTAAGAGAGTTTTCAACTGATCCTATTTTAAGTATCTATGTCATTGATGATGTTTGGGAATACATGAAGGCTATGAAGGTATGTTGTTATGATTTTCTGAGTGCTAAGCTACATAGGAGGTCTGAGTGGGAGATCCCAATAAAATTTGGGTTGGCTAAGGATCATCACTAACTAATTGTGGTAGATTACATGTATTCTTTTCCTTTGTTCTATAATATCCAAAACTCTACTCTTTGCTGCCTCCCTGATTCGAGCCCAACTAAAATTATATACTGCATATAACATACTTAGAGTGGATTGAAATATCATATGTAATAATTAAGATAAAAACAAACCTCCACCCCCCCCCCCCCCCCCCCTTCCTTAGTTTCTTTTGTGCATAAATAGCTCTAATAGATTTATTTAAATTTTCTACTTATATATGCAAAAATATTTTTATTTTATTTTTTATCCTTTTCTTTTTAATCCTTTTTCTATAAGTTATTTATAGCCTCAAGGGGAGGGGGAAGGGGAGATTCAAACTAATGGACCTCCATTCCATGAGGCGTCATCCTGCCCTGAACCGAATGTGCTACCTCTTGGGGTTCATTTTTTATTTTATTTTGCTTTGTGTATGTGTGTGTATAGCAGAAAGCAAAAGATAATAAAAAAGTTGTATCTAGTGCCCAAAAATCTCACTTTTGCGAGGTATGGGGGAAGTGATTGATAGGCTGTCTCTTACCCCCAAATTTTTTTGAGAGGTTGATTTTTGAACTCAGGCTGACTTATACTGCTTTGGGTGGAAGGCACTTACTCATCATACCAAGACAGCTGCATACTGTGGCTTTATATTGATTAAAACGTCATTTATCCCCAGATGATTTATTTCATGTTTGATTTGTACATTGTGATTGAAACATTAGGAAACACAAAGTACATAAGATCTGCAAGAAGGTATACAACTCTAGCCCTACTAACTTGGTCCAACTGTTTTGAGAGCAACTTGGCCTGGTCAATTTTCATTCTTAGTGTTTTGTTTGGGATAGCTTATTTTTAAAAATTGGGTACGTTTCCAGAAGTGACCTTTTAATAAGCTATACCTAGAAGAAAGTGGGGATTTAAAAAGCTGTACCTAAACAAGCAGGTAAAATAAGCTGGCCAAATTAACCACAACCATGTATTTAGTGAATTTGGGTTTGGGTTTTGGGCAAAGTGCCGAACATATAGCATTTATGGTTGAGTTCACCTTCTACCTGAATGTTCTTGCTATATTAGTGTTCCTATTGAAGGCTCCAATAAATTTCTAAAGAGTTTTTTAATTTCTTTAGCCTTGAGAAGATGTAATATTAATATATAACAAACTAGATTAGAATGATAACAAAATATTCTACTAATATTAACTTTTGTGGAGTAAAAATCCTTTTGTTACTTTAATGATGATGCGTCATATTTCACTTGCAGGATTGGAAGTGTATTATCTCCATGCTCTTAGATGAGAATCCATTGATTGAGCTTACTGATGATGATGCAACAAACTTGGTACGGCTTCTGTGTGCTTCTGTCAAAAAGGCAGTTGGAGAGAGGATTGTACCTGCTACTGATAATCGCAAGCAGTATTACACTAAAGCTCAAAAAGTGTGTAATTCCTCAATTATGCAATTTGTTCTTGTTTTTCTTAAATACTGATATGTTTTGTTTGGATGAGGAATTTTACTTAAAAGTTATAATTTGAGAATTTCTATTATTTGTTTCCCTTGTTTGGGTTAGAAAAATAGCGTTAATAAAAATTTTTAAGATAAAGATTTTTGAACTAGGGATTTTCAAGCGTCCAAATCCTGAGTTCAATTTCTAATGAATGGTGTCAAATGTAAATAATATTCTATTATATAACCACCATTATATTTTTCAAATTATCACTACCATCATTATCACTGTTGCTGCCACTGCCACTGCCATTACCGTCACGTCCTTCCTCACGACCTTGCTGCCCCCACCATCATCACCACCAACACTGTGACATCATACTGCCTCAATCATCAAACTAGTGCCACCACTACCTCCATAATCATTGTAACTAATAATAATACTCTAAAAATTTTCTTTGTTTATTTTAATATGCTCATCAAATTAAGGAAATTTATTTGATGGTATTGAGAAATTCCATGCAATTTAAATTTTGGGCCCTGTCATTTTGGACATTCTAAGAGATTTTCAAATTGTTCATCCAAACAACCTTAAGTTACCATGTAAACTTTATTGACAGTGTCAGTTCTGAAGATGTCTGTTAAGGATCCATAGCCTACCCCAAACTTTTGGGAATAAAGTTCTCTTTGCTGTTGCATTGTCAGTTCTGATGACATTTTTGTGTTTATAGGAGAAAATGAGAGGTTTTTGATATGGAATATTTTTTATTTATTTTTGGCATGATCGGTTGTTATTAAGTTATCTTCATTGGTTTGCTTTTAGAAGTTAAGAAGAATGATTACTCAGTTGATTATGAACAACTATGTATTTAGGGTTGTTTGTTTATTCTGATTGTCAGGAAGTATTTGAAAACAACAGAAGGGATGTCACTGTTGCCATGATGAAGAACTATCCATTGCTCTTGCGCAAATTCATGGCAGACAAACGGAAAGCGCCGTCATTAGTTGAGATTATTTTGCATACTAACCTTGAGCTTTATTCCTTGAAGAGGCAGGAGCAGGTGGGTCACAGAATTACTTGTGTCTGCAGGCTAATTTATATTTTTAACAACTTAAATTCATATTAAATGCTTTCCTGCTTTGCCATTCAGAATTTTAGAAGTGTCCTTCAGCTTATAAAAGAGGCTTTTTTTAAGCATGGTGAGAAGGAGGCACTGAGATCCTGTGTGAAGGCTATAAACTTTTGTTCCACTGAGAGTCAAGGGGAGCTGCAGGATTTTGCCCGTAGTGAATTAAAAGAACTTGAAGATGGACTTATTGCTAAGCTTAAAGCTGCAATCAAAGAAGTTGTGGTATGTTTCAACCATAATCTTTCGTTTTCCTTGATTGTGGGCCACTTGGATATAATGTAACATGTTTTAGCCCTGCAGGATGGTGGTGATGAGTATTCTCTTCTTGTAAATTTGAAAAGGTTGTATGAGCTTCAATTGTCAAGGGCTGTGCCAATTGAGAGTTTATACGAAGAAATTGTCATGGTCCTCAGTAGTTTTAGAAATATAGAAGATGAGGTTTGTCAAACGTAACTTGCTAATTAATCAGACATTTCTTTCTCCTACTCTCCTTTTTGCATGCAAATATATTGATCTGCTGCTCATGCTGGTTCAGGTTGTCAGTTTTCTTCTTCTGAACATGTATTTGCATTTGGCGTGGTGTCTGCACTCCATTGTAAATAGTGAAACTGTGACTGAAGCATCTTTATCTTCACTACTATCTAAACGCAACACGTTTTTTGAGCAAATTGATTACTTTCTTAACAACTTTTCTGAAGTGGAGGAAATGAGTAAACATGGAAATCAACTAGCTTGCAGGGTGAGCATTTTTACTTTAATTTATCAAATTTCAACAAGAAGCATAAATTTGAAATATATATATATATATATATATTTTTTTTTTCTGAATGCCCCAATTTTGATCTAATAAAATCTATTCTCTGTCCAAGGTTTGTACTATACTTGCCGAAGCATGGTTTTTGTTCAGAAAGATGAATTATACTTCAACAAAACTGGAAAGATTAGGATATTGTCCAGATACATCTATTCTTCAAAAGTTCTGGAAACTTTGTGAACAACAGCTCAGTATTTCAGGTAATTTATATTTTTATACCTCTTTATTTCTAAAAGTATGGTATGTTAGTTAGGATAAACAATGATGGCGTGCCACCATTAAGAATGGCAAAGCATCTTCCATTTTACTTTTTTTTGGTTGGTTTATCTTTTTTCTATTCAAATATGTCTACAAACCATGAAGGTGAAAATCTTTTACATTTAGCTTGAATTTGTAGGGCCAAATGATGAATATCTTTGGTTATATATTTGAACAGTAGATAACATTACATCTAGAAATCAAAAGGTACGCTTTTTGGTACTAGTAGCCTACTAACTTTTGTTCATATTTAGGGGTCTAGAACCAACATTGGTCATGAACTTCATAATTCAAGATGGCCACTTATGTTTCATGCTGTACTTGCTTGGATTTCCATCTAGAATCTATAGTTATCTTCCTTAATGTTTCTTTCAGATGAGACAGAAGATGAAGATGTGAATAAAGAGTATATTGAGGAGACAAATAGAGATGCAGTCATGATTGCTGCTGCAAAGTTGGTTGCTGGCGATGCAGTTCCGAAGGTGAACATATCTCTGTTGTGTGTTTAAAGTACGATTTTTTTGTTACTCTTCTTGACATTAAACCTGTTGGGAATTCTTCTTTGCAATGACATGAATATGCTTGTTATCTGTTTGATCCTGAAAGCCAGTTTTTAATGCAGGAGTATCTTGGTCCAGAGATTATTTCTCATTTCGTAATGCATGGAACAGGTGTGGCAGAGATTGTTAAGCATCTGATCACTGTGCTAAAGAAAAAAGATGCTGACCTTTCCAATATCTTCTTAGAAGCGCTGAAAAGGGTAAGAATCATGACTGTGCGGTTGAGAAATTTCATTTAGTCAAAGATGCTGACTTAAGTATGAATTTACAGATGGGCTTAATGTACTTGGTGCTTGTCTGGGTACTTTCTTGTGTCTTCAAATGTTATTGCGTAAACTAAATGATATCATATCCTGAAAAGAAAAGTAAATGATATACACAGAGCAGAGACAAAAAGAGAAAAAATAAAATTGTCTGACTTATGGTTTTTCTAAATTTGCTTTTCTTCTGTTGCTTAAATTCTTCTTTCCATGCCTTAGCTTTACAAGTTTTACTTCTGCTTTCTGTTTTTCAATGGAAGTTCTTATTGCTAGTTAAGGTAAATTATGAGGCTTTACCTGGTGCCACAAGTCCCTTTGGACTTCATGCCTTGAGAATATATACTACATTAGGGAAACTATAGTATGCATCTGATCACTGTGTCTTGGGAGTTTTTAGGTTAGGGAAAGTACAAAGTTACTTCCTTTAGTTTCTGTAGTGTATGCTTTTGTTTATTTATTTTAAGTGCTATATAAGCTTTCCTATTCTGGATCTGTGCAGGCCTACCGTCGGCATATTGTAGAACTTTCCAAAAGTGATGAGGAACCCTTGACTAGCAAGTCTTTTATAGAATGTAAAGATCTTGCTACTCGGCTTTCTGGAACTTTCATGGGTGCTGCTCGGAACAAGCATAGGTCAGACATCTTAAAAATTGTCAAGGATGGTATTGATTATGCTTTTGTAGATGCTCCAAAGCAGTTGTCATTCTTGGAAGGCGCTGTGCTCCATTTTGTATCAAAACTTCCTACACCAGATGTGCTTGACATGTAAGGAATAAGGATTTCTTCTTTTCTTTTTAAAATGTTTGTGAATATTTCCCACTTAAACTTCCATTATGGCTCATATTAACACTAATTGCTGTGCAAATAGTGTAAAGGATGTTCAAAATCGTACAGAGAATGTAAATACAGACGAAGATCCTAGTGGCTGGCGCCCCTATTACACATTTGTTGACAGCTTACGTGAGAAGTATGCAAAGAATGAAGGTTTGCAAGGTACTACTATGCTTTTTTTACTAGTTTTTGATGCTTCCCCCTGGATCTGAAGTGGGCAAGTTATTGCTATTGGACATTTTTGCTTCATTCATAGTCACTATTCCAAAACCTTTCCTCTTGGTTACATAGTAACCAATTAAGCTAGTTTCTTATTTATCACTAATGTTGGTTTTACTTGCCTCCTCTCTCTCTCTCTCTCTCTCTCTCACATACACACACACACAAGCGCACCCATACACAGAATTCTGTTAGATAAATGTTTCATTGGCTGGCCATTTTATAGTGCAGTTGAAAGTCTTTTAAGTATTTGGACTGTGTGAACTGTAAGGGTTACTTATTTTCGAATTGTTAGTGTGCTAATAAATCCCAGTTATAAATTTCTCTGGTTTCATGTACATATTATTTAATTGTGGACTCTTGATTGTAATATGAGGACTAATATGGTCAATTATATGCAGACGAGAAAGAAGGGATATCTGTCAGGCGCAGGGGTCGTCCTCGTAAGCGGCGCAATATAGAGGGAAAGAGACTTTTTGATGAGCACAATTCAAGTGAAGACGAGGATTCTATCAGTGCATATGACCAAGAAGACGCTCAAGATGAAGAAGAGAAGCAAGATGAAGAGGAAGAGGAAGATGCCCCTTTGATAAATTCAATTAGGTCATCCAAGTTGAGGTCACTGAGGCTTTCAAGAGAGGAAAACAAAGGCCAGACAAGGACAGGAGATTCAGAAAGAGCTGCAGATAATTTAGCTGCATCAAGAACATCAGGTATGAAGTAAAATATACCCTGCCAAATGTGGTATCATCTCATCTCTGATTGAAGAAGTTACCGAAGATGGATGTTTTTTCATTGGACCTAGTCATAAACTTTTTCTCTTGTGACATCAGCCTAATTGGACAACTTAGGGGAAAAAAAAAAGACCTTGGTTTTTTTTCAATTGGAATGGTTAAATTGCCTTATCCATCTGTCACTTCAAACAATCTTTTTAGATTCGATTACAAGTCATCTTGTATTGTTTCTGCACTGGGAAATATTTCCTTGATAATATCTGTAGATAATATTTTGTTCATATTCATTTATTCTGTGTTTGACTATTTTATCTTTTCATTGTGCAGGGGCCTCCAGCTAGTGACTAAAAACTTAAACTTGCACGTTTGTATATGTAGGACAGCACTACCTTAGGTACAAGTTTGTAGAAACAGGTTGTGAAGCAGTACCATTTTTTCCATTTTCAGTTTAGAGGATGTTTAGTATCCTTAGGCTTTTTTTTTTTTGGGGGGGAAGGGGGAAGATGGGGATGGGAATTAGCCTTGCCCGGTGAGGTAATTTGTAACAGTACAAAGATCCTCTTGTTTAATGCCATATCTTAATTTGGGTTGCCTCCATCTACTTCCTTTAATAACTGAGTTATATTTTTGAAGTATCGATAATCAATATACCTGTTGAAAGACAAGTGAATGTTATAAAATCAATCTCTGATTAGAGTTGGCCTATTGAAAAGCTGAAATTTCCAGGAAAAGAAGATTAAATCATGATCCCATGTCCGTGAAGCGATGGTTCTTGAAACAAGAAAAAGTTTTATGGATCTGGAATATGGAACCTCTCTTTTATGGTGTTCATCAAATCAACAGCACATGCTGCAGGCTTGGATCCTCTTTTTTTTTCATCAAATGTTCAAGAGATAATTAAGGAAAGATCTCTGAAGGAGGTCCTGCCCAAGTACCCAATTTTAAAGAATCACAATTGTCTATTTAAACAGGCCTGATGAACAACTTATGCATCATATGCAAGAAGGCCCAATTGTCTAGTTTATTTGCATTTTTAAGATCATTGAATTTTTTAAATGTTAGATCTCTTATATCTTGATTAAAATTGAAGGATTTAAATAAGACGGGATTCTTCCCCTATGATAAATGATAGACATTACATGTTCGGCTTGCCAAAATATATCAAAATATACTTAGTCTTTGAAATTTGGTTCAAGTGTTGTAATTTCTTCCTTGAAAATTTTCTAAGGAGTCACTTTCTGTTAATATACTTTAAACTTCAAAGGAGTATTCAACAAATAGAGTGTTGACACGACCAAAAAAATAAAAAAATGAGGCGGCCTAGAAGGCTAGAACAAGTTCAACAGTAGATGAACAGAATTTACTAGAGGAAAATCTCACTGGAATTGAAATTAATATTGAGGAATGTTATGTCAACAAGATTTTCACTAACAAAATTTAAGTGGTAAGCTTTTATTAGTTGTTATTATTGGGATAAGAAAATAATCTCACTGGTAGGTTTAAATTTGAATCAATAACAATTAATCAATTATGATTTGTTATGAAAATGTTGTGAACGTAGCACCTGTTAATATTTATCGGTTGAAATGCAACCATATATCAATATAATCCAAACTATAAGCAAAAATAAACACCAAAATGAAATCAGTTAGTAATATCTTGGCTTGAAGTTAAAATGCAATCTAAAATCATGTTATAAGTTTTAAATTTTATTTTTTTGGGTTCAAATGATTGTGATAAATACATCTTTTTTTTGTGATGTCTTATGTCTATTGATAATCTCATATTTTCATCTATCACTGTTTACTCTCAAAAGAGGAAGAAGAAGAAATCCTATTTTTTTCTTTTATTTATATATATATATATATATATATATATATATATATATATTATATAAAACATATGAAACAAAAAAAAAAAAAAAAACTTTATAAAAGGAAGGAAGGATAATGGAAATAGGCTAGAGAGACAAATTATAATTTACTACAATTACTTATTTAAAAATATATATTTTCCTTCGAGAAACAAGCACACAAAAAGTCAATAAGGTCAATTAAGTTGTTATTCATATCTCCCATAAAAAAAAAAATTGTTATTTGGGTAAGATTTAGGTACAGTACTTAAATATTGTTCTTTAGATTCTTTTCTTAAAATTCTGGCATGTAGATTTTTTCTTATGGGATGAAAGGATATTTTTTAGTAAAATAGCCACATGACTCAATCTTAAATGGGGAACCTAAGAAACAGCACATAAAGTATTGTACTTAAATTTTGTCCTTATTATTTAGAGAGGTGCTACATCTATAACATTTTTATAACATTTTCATAACAAATCATAGGTGGTTAGTTGTTATTGGTTTAAATTTGAACTTAACACTAAGATTACTTTTTTGGCCTAACAATAATAACCAGTAACAACTTGTCATTTAAGATTTGTTGTAAAAATATTGTTGACATATATTATTTATATCTAAAAAAATTTGTTGTAATTTAGTGCAACCATTTAGCAATTAAAATTCCATTAAAAAAATAGCAATTAAATTGGAGATTAACAGTGCGGTGCGGTATGCGGTTCTATGTTAAGAAAACTACACCGCACCTCTCTCTCTCTCTCTATATATATATTAGTGCATATCCTATACATATGCACGTTACAATTAAAACAATCACAACTATACATATATGAGTTCAAATTATACTCGAATGTAAATGTTACACATTTTTTAACTCATAAATGAGTTTTACTCTCTCTTTCTCTCTTCTATTTTTTTTTTTTAATATTCATGTGAGTTTATTATTTATTTTTCCTTTTTTTTAGTAGTTTTTTTTAAAAAAAAGTTATTTTAATGATAACGTTTTAAAATAAGAGATGTGATGTAGGGTATATTAATAAAATGATATATTAAAATAGATAAAATAGTTATTTTGGTGTTTGAAAATAACATTTTTTTTTTTATAGCTAATACTCTTAAAGAAAAGGTTCATAGGCTCGATTGGATTTGAAGGATGGGTTTCTTGAATTTTCACTACTTCAATAAATTGTAGATTTGGGTTTATTAGGATTAAATACCAGCTTTTTTTTTTTTTTACTACTCTCTGTATTCTTAAAATTTTTAACTAAATTAGCATTTTTTCCCCTAGTATATTTTTTTTCCCTTTAAAGATTTAAAAATTAAATAAATTTTAACTTTTAAAATAAAATTTTAATATTTGATTAAGTAAAAAAAAGAGAAAAAGAATCAAAACTACGTAGTTTGGGTCCTTTGGGATGTTACAAGAGACTGAGTGTTGTACAGTGGAGAGAGAGAGAGAGAGTCCGTAAAGGCACTCACAGAGCGAGCGAGATAGAGAGAAATCTTGGGCGCCATCGCCGTCAGCCTCCTGCTACCGTCATTCTGCCGTAACCGCCGCCTGTAAAAAAGGTTCTGTTTTGGGTGATAATTAAAATGAGGTTTTGCAAATGACTTTCTCTGGAGAGGAAAAAAATGATTCCTGATCAGTGATCACAACACTACTACACTCTACACTCTACACTCTACATTCTACACTTGCTTCAGCAACGTAAATCCTTGACCTTCAGGTTGCGGTGAGTTTTTTTTTATCTTCTGGTTTCAATATTTTGAGGATAATGGGTCCTTTTATATACTATATTATTACAAATTCAAAATAGAGTATTATATATGCATTTACCTTTTTACCCCTTCCTGCTTGCGCGGCAATACAGAGCCAAACGGTGACGTATCAATTCTCAGCCTAAGACCCCAGACAGAACCAACACGATGCACATAACACGTATTCGGTATTCCTCGTTTAAAAGGGTTTTTTTTAGAAAATAACAACAAAACCCAAACAATATCATTAGTTAGGAAACGTTTGAAACTATTTTGGTTTTTAGCAATTCGAGTAAATAGGACTCGATTTCTACAGCTGCTCAATGACTTTCTAAGAAAAAACGTACGTAGAAAACGAGTCCAAAGGACTCGGTTTTCTCTGCAAAGAAATCGAGTCCAATGGACTCGGTTTCTATGCATAGAAAACGAGTCCAATGGACTCGGTTTCTATGCATAGAAACCGAGTCCTTAGGACTCGATTCCTTAGTATAGATGCTCCACCCCCATGGTAAAGCTTGCTTTGTATTATTCTTACATATTCCAGTAAATAATAAAATGCAAATTCCCATATTTTGACATTCAAAAAGTGCTATAACAATAAATTATCTCTTCGTCTTGTCACTACTGGATGATTAGCAGGTGTTGCCTCATCAGCTGCGTATAAGAAATGGGAAAAAGCCGCAATTGCTGGGGTTTCTTTGGTTGCAGATGCTTCTGAACATTTGGAGCGGGCAGCTACCGATAATGAGGTTGAACATGACCCAGGTGCTCCAGGTGGGTGCGAAATTATTCTTTCTTTATTCTAGAAAGGATTTAAATTCTAGGCATGTTAAGGTTTTGACAGCATGATTTGTTTCCAATCTAATTTCCAGGCCAAAAGGATTCTGATCATGTTGGCAATGTTCTGCCTCCTTTGGTGTTTAAACTTTGGTGTGCGTCATCTTCTGCGATGGTTGTTGACGTGGGAAGAGTTTTTAAAAGAAACCGAGTTCAATGAACTCGGTTTCTATTTTTGCAAACCGAGTTCATTGAACTCGTTTTGCAGTCTTAGAAAACGAGTTCAATGAACTCGGTTTCCATTCTTGCAAACCGAGTTCATTGAACTCGTTTTCTAGTCTTAGAAAACGAGTCTAATGAACTCGATTTATGGCCTCTTCAGACCCGCTTCAGATCAGTGCAAAATAGGAAAATCGAGTAAAAAATACTCGATTTTATAACCCAGAAATCGTTTCCTCTGAACTCGAGTTGTTATAAACCAAAATAGTTTGAAACGTTTGCTAACTAATTATATTGTTTGAAACTTATTGTTATTTTCTAAAAAAAACCCGTTTAAAACCCTAAACTTCCAAAATTTAGAGCTTTCACTTTGCACAACCTCCTTCCATGGCGGAACCAAATTCAACCTTCAAACCCATCAAACCGAAGCTTAAACCCAAACCCAGAACCCCAAAACAAACCCCAGAATCAAAGTACTGGTCCTCCTTCAAAACCCACCAAATCCCAGACCTCATCTCCTCCATCACTTCCCTCACTTTCTCTCCTTCGCCTCCTTACCCCTTCGCCGCTACTCACTCCACTTCACTCAAAATCTTCAATCCCCAAACCCTCTCTCCTTCCTCCACCATCTCCTCCTTCTCCGACGTAGTTTCCTCCGCCTCGTTCCGCTGTGACGGCCTCTTGATCGCCGCGTCTGACCTCTCGGGTCTAATCCAAGTGTTCGATGTTAAAACGCGGACCCCACTTCGTAAACTTAGGTCCCACACACGCCCAGTACGTTTACTCAAATACCCACTTCATGATAAGCTCCATTTGATCTCTGGTGGCGATGATGCTGTGGTTAAGTACTGGGATGTTGCTTCTGAGACTCCACTTTTAGAGCTTTTGGGTCATAAGGACTATGTGCGTTGTGGTGATTTTTCACCTGTTAGTCATGAAATGTGTGTCACTGGGTCTTATGATCATACGGTTAAGCTTCGGGATGTGAGAGTGACTGGTTCGAAAACAGTTATGGAGGTTAACCATGGAAAACCAGTTGAAAGTGTGGTTTTTTTGCCATCCGGGGGGTTAGTTGCTACTGCAGGTGGGAATTCGGTTAAGATCTGGGATTTTATTGGAGGTGGGAAGATGGTTTATTCGATGGAGAGTCATACCAAGACGGTTACTTCAGTTTGTGTAGGGAGAGTTGGGAAGGAGAATGTTGAGGAAGGGAGGGAGCATAGGGTTTTGAGTGTGGGATTGGATGGGTATATGAAGGTGTTTGATTATGGGAGGATGAAGGTCACACATTCTATGAGGTTCCCTGCACCACTAATGTCAATTGGGTTTTCACCAGATTGTGGGGTGAGAGTGATTGGGAGTTCGAATGGGGTAATGTATGTTGGGAAGAGAAAAACGAAGGAGGAGAATGTGGAGAGTGGTTTGAGAAGCTTTTGGAGTTTAGGTGTGGAGGAAGAGAGAAGGGTTATGAGGCCTTCATATTTTCGGTATTTTCATAGAGGGCAGGGTGATAAGCCTAAGGAGGGGGATTATTTGGTTATGAGGCCAAAGAAGGTGAAGTTGGCAGAGCATGATAAGTTGTTGAAGAAGTTTAGGCACAAGGAGGCACTGGTGTTGGTGTTGGGCAATAAGAATCTGGAGAATGTGGTGGCAGTGATGGAGGAATTGGTGGCAAGGAGGAAATTGTTGAAGTGTGTTGAGAATCTGGATAATGAGGAGCTTGGGTTGCTGTTGATATTCTTACAAAAGTATTCTACAGTGCCAAGATTCTCAGGTTTGTTGATGGGATTGACAAAGAAGGTTCTTGAAATGCGGGTTGAAGATATCAGAGGTTCTGAGGCCTTGAAGGGTCAAATTAGAAACCTTAAGCGGTCTGTTGAGGAGGAGATACGGATACAACATTCTTTGCAAGAGCTACAGGGTATCATTTCTCCTTTATTGAGGATTGCTGGAAGGGGATGAACCTTTATTGCCTTTTTGGTTTTTTATGAGGTAGTTTGTATTATTTGATTACCTGCTTGCAGCTTTCTTGTCATGACAATTGATGTTATGAAATTTTGTTTGTGTTATTATTCATTTCGTTTTGTAATTTTTTGAGGAACTATAGTTACTCAATGAGATATATCATATCAAGCTTTTATTTTATTTATTTTTATTTTTTTATTTATCCCAATGAGGTTTTTATGCCTCTTTTGTTGTGTTGTTCTGTGTTCTTAGAATAGACATACATGAGGTCTGTTATGTTGGTTTGGTATGGTGTTTATATTATATCATTAAAGGTCAGCTTTTGTAACTGTAGTTTGGTAATGCCATTGCCTGTTTAGTATAAGAGCTGTCGATAGGAAATTCTAACGTATATTGATGGACTAAGTAGGTTGAATTTTTGAAATTTTGGGGTCTTCCAAATATATTCCAGGATTAAATTTGAAATTTATGTTCCATTTATATGAATTCCACATACACTCTCACGCAAACCTGGATGTAGTATTGTTAAACTGGGTTTAAATATCTAATTGCTGTTTGCTCTTATTTATCTGTCATTTACATGGTTTATGGAGCTTTTAGAAGATTAAAGGATAGATGCATGTATGCATTTACATTGACTCAAAAATCACCATGAGACATCAGGTCAAGTTAGTGCCTAGACAACATTGAAATTGGAGGTTGAAGAATACAGCAAACTCTTGTTGTTTTTGACATATTAGTGATAGGAAATAACATTGGCCATTTCCACCTAAATGGCTGTAATGGTAGGCATTCACTTTACGATGACTTGGCTTATTTGGGCACCTAGCTTCTTTTAGTAATGTGACCTCTCCACCCTTTTTTAAATAGAGAACAGTAAATTTAAACATATATTCTCATTAATGTTGGATACTATAGTACAGTGACTCTCTAAATCATACCTGAGGAGCTCAATATCTGCAAATGCACTATTCTGTCATTCAGTACATGAATCAGTAGTAACAAGTAGTTATCCTCTTCCAACAAATTTAAAAGCTGTAAGTACCTTGGAAGATTCCAACATATAGTCTCATTATTCTTGGTGGATACTATAGTATAGTGACTCTTTAAACCTTGCCTACAAAGTCGTCTTCTGCTTATATTGAAAAAATAAGATGGTTTTATTGGTGAGGAGCTTGACTTCTGCAAATGCCCTATTCTGGCATTCAGTAAGGTGATAACAACAGTTTACTTTTTCCAAAAAGTCTAAAAGCAGGAAGTGCCTATTCTTAGATTTATCACTTATCAAAGAAGTAATTCTTATTCCTACCCAAGTGAAAATGTCTTCTTTAGAATTTTTATTTTTATTTTTTATAGGTATATCTCCTTTAGAATTTCTGTAAATATACCTTTCTCTGTCTTGATGTTGAAGCTCTTTGGTGTGGTTTTGTGATGTTCTTATGTTTCTATTAACTAAGTTTGATTGGATTTTACATATAATTTGGCAGTCTGTCCTGGAATCATAGTCTGTGATACATTTTATTTATTCTGATTTGGGATTAAACCTCTGAAGAAAGAATCTTGTATAGGATTGAATTTTGAGGGTGCAGTGTAACATTTCAAAAACTAACTAATTAGATCAACTGAGAAGCCACAAACAGTCAAATTTATATAGATTATAGAAATTTTTTTTTTTTTTTTTTTATAACATTTGCCAATCATACTATTCTTCTCTATATACTATATAGTATATATAGTCATATAGACTACAGAATGTTAAGACAAAAGCTGCAAATGACAGGTCGTGTTAAATTATTTTTTGCTGTGCTGCAAGTCGTGTTATAACCTTCAGAGTTCATCACTAAGCTATAAGTCGTACCATTTTTATTACCTGTGTTGTTTAGCATAAACTCAGAAGTCATCAGGTCATCAATTTGTTTAAAATTCTGTTAAAGATGACTGGTTTTCCGTTTTAGAGTTTGTTACATTTCAGTTTTGGTTTCCCGCCTTTTCTTTTCGATGTGTGTCAAGTATAAATACCAAAGGTCATTCAGTAATCAAGTGAGGAATGCATTTTACAATTTCTCATATAGAAAATATCTCTCTGTTTTTCATTTACCTTTCCATATTTTGCTTCTAGAACTCTGCTCTGCTCTGTTTTCTTTTCAGTAAAAAGATTACTTGTTTATAATTTATTTTTTTAAAACAAAAGAGAAAGGACTGAAAGTCTGTGACTCTGAAGTTCAGAGAATTACTATTTAGTGAACTAAAAAATAACAAGTAATCTTGGTCTGCAGCAACATTAATTATGCGGTAGTGCCACAGTTTAGAAGAGTAACAAGACACTCCTAACCAATCACATGAGGTGTTACATATTCCCAATTTCCCATCTGCTTCTAGTTATGGTTCACCTCTATGGGATTTAAAAACTTGGTAATGGCCAAAGAAATACAGCTTGTCTGGAGATTGGATCTAGCCATAGTGACGAAGGCTGCGATTTTAGAAGAGAGTTAAGGTTGATAGGATGTATTACCTTTGAACTATGAGCACATCAATCATTAGTGAGCTATATGTAGCTTTAGGACTACCGATAAGGATTGAGAATTGGGTGCAATAATTTCAATCTCAGCCATTACTTTAATCTAACATATATAATATGACACGTCATAGAGCCACGTCATTGATCCATGTGACACCGCTTTCACCCATTTCTTTACTCTTTTCTCTACACCCTTCAACTTCCTCAAACTTCAAAAAACTCTCTCTCCCTCTCTCTCTTCCATCAGATCTTTCTCTAGGACTCCATGGCTCAATCTCCATGGCTACAACTAGCAGCCACCGTGTTCCGCTCCACCAATTCCGGTGGTGGTTCCGATAAATTTCCTATGTCTCTCTAATCGGTACTTCAGGGATTTAAAAAAAAAATTTGGTTAGGTGATCTTGTTGTTTGGATTTTTATTATCTAGAGAGTATTTGTTTTGATCTTATCTTAATTTTTTTGAATTGGGTTTGTTTGATTTTGCTGAAAAAATCCACCTTTGATACTATCAGTTATGATCCATAATTTGTTGAAAAATAGCCATTCATTTTTACTAATCTAGTGTTTTGGTTTCATTCCTGTAGCTCGAAGGAGAGACCCACTCTTGGGTAAGATGTGTTCTCTGTTTTTATGTGCTGTATTATCTTTTTTTTTCTTTGTATTTTTGGAATATGCTTTGATTGTGCATTTGAAACACAGATCAATCTAACTAATGAAATATTGTAAGTTTTGTGTTTCTACTTTTGTAAATGTTGACAAAAAGAGTAAGGAGAAGGCAAAATGTTAAGACGCGTTCTCTGTTTTTATGTGTTGTATAATCTGATTTGTTCTTTGTAATATTGGAATATGCTTTGATTATGCATCTGAAACTTAAGATAGAAAGGGGCTGAATTATGAACTTTAATTCTAATTGGGCATTTCTATATTATACAAACTAGTGTTTAACCCGCTCAATGCGCGGGGTCATTTGAAATCTCATAAGTAGAAGAGAAATTTGGCTAATAAAATCAATTTTTAAAGAAAAAATTTGTTGCAAAGTGTGTAAGATATGTTAGTTATCAATTAGTTTGTTTAATTAATCCAAAAAATTCCATAATTCCATTTACCAAGAAATTATTATTACCATACATTCTAAAGACTCGCAGTCATCACAACCCAAACTTTGGTGGTATTTACGAAGGATTCTGACAAATTACATTGAAATAAAACAAACATACCTTTTCACTATACAACTAACCCAACCAAAAAGCTTAAATCAAAACCAACCCAACCAAAATACTCAAAATTAACTCATATTTTTTAGTTTATAACCAAAAAAAAAAAAAAAAAACCCTGTAACATTCAATTTCAATTAAAGAAAATGCTGCTTGTGGACATCATCAACTGGTGTTGAAGATTCGGATGGATGCATTTTGCCAGCAGCAAAATTGTACCTAAATTATGTAGACACAAATAAAACTGAAGCACCACTTCAAAAACCAAAAAAAGCTTTTTAATTCCTCAAAGCTTTTCTAATCAATCTAATGAATCACAAAGTCAAGCAAAAAATAGAAGTTAGCATCTTGCTATATTTTAATAATTTTCGTCACACTTTTAATAGTAATTGAAAGCCTATAAATGCGTACTTTTGGATGAACACATCAACCAAAAAGGCTTTGCTTTTACACCAACAAAGAGAATGCCTTTATTACAAAAGAAGTGCAAGACTGTTTTTGCAAAACACTAATTACAAATACAGAATTTTTATTATTATTCTATTCTTTAAAGAAAGTGCAGTTAAATAGTTCAAAAAATTATGAAAGGTTATTTTAAAAGATGATGTTTTCAGTTGTTATTCTGTTTGAAAATACGTTTGAGGAAATTATTTTTCAAAAACAGAATTACAATCAGAATTTAAACATCCTAGAAAATAATTTCGAATTTACTCCACATGTACTCACACTACAATTTGAAATCATTTTAGAAACAGCATACAAAATGTCATAAAACTAATCTAAAATAGATAAAAATTGAATAGAACATTTTTAACAATTAATCATATACAATAGAAAATTTTAAGAACATAGATAACACAATTATTTTTTCCTATAATTTTAACCCAATATGAGATCAAAACATATACAAAAGGTAATAACAATAAGACATAAAGAAACAATAATGGTAGCATTGACAAATTGACAATCAAAATCAAATTAAAAATACCAAACTTCTTCAATTTCCCTCTCGGTCTCTAATGGAAGGAGAACTCTGTTTTTCTTTCCTCTAAATGGTATTTTAAAGAGTAGTTTATGAGAAAAAAATGTAAAAAAGGAAGACTGAAATAAAGCATAACACTAATCTACCATATGTTTCTACCAGTTTTATAGTAATATTCCCCCATATATAATCATTTCTATTATGCTTCGAAGTATTGATGATGTCTCACCTATAATTTCCCATGGAAATGCCCATCCATTACAGTGATGATTCCAATTTTCTTAAAGTTCATACTAATAAAATAACCTATAGCCAAGCAAACTGCCTATTTGGCTAATCTCACCTCATGTATTGATAGCCACAAATATCCTACACTAATTCAAGCAAGTCTAAAATAAAAACCATACAAATTTAAAAGGAAGAAATCTAACATTAAGTAAATCAATTTCAAGTAATATCAATTAGTCAATAAATTTCTTCATAGGAGATTCAAGAAGCATGAAGTAATTCTACCATAAAAATTAAATCAAACCCCAGAGAAAGTAATGGAGAAATAGAGATAAAAAAAATTATAGATTCAAATAAGCAAACAAACACTGGAAGCTGCCTTTTTTTTAGTACAGAAGGCCATTTAGACTCAGAAGGGGATAAAAGAAAATATTTTATTATAGAATTTTGGAATAGAAAGTTGAGGAAAATAAATGTAAAGAAGTAGGACAGGGACCACACTGAATATTTAAATTTTTAAGAAGAAAATAAAAATGAGACCAAATAACTTAGGAACCAAAAAATAGGATCAAGTTTGTTACACACATAATAAAGTTTATAACAATAACAGAACTGTCAAAAGTATACTACGATTAGAATCCCTAAATATAATTATAATTTTAAAAAAACAGTTGAAGAAGCAGATTAAAGAACCAAACAGATATGAAGAATGCAATTGCAGGAAAATACTCCCGTCACATAAACCATAACTGTCACTTAAAGAATCTGTCTCATAAATATGGTCATTAACAAACTCTTCATGGAAAACAAAAAATAACATTGAGCAAATATTCAAAATTCCACAATTTCACCCCCCCCTTACAAATAACAGAATAGATAAGAGAGAAAACAAAAAAACCCAAAAATTATAATGATATTATTAAGTTTAAAAGATAACCAATCATTAAAATTTAAGCAGGATTCAAAATTCTAGAAACTGTATTTCAAAGAGTTACTATTGTGAAACCTACAGTTGATACACTCCTCCATGGGTCTCAATTAAAAAAATACATTTGAGCAGTTCACATCCTAGAACTTCTAAGAACACTGACTAAGTTTTTCATATAACTTTAACCCATCATGAGATAAAAACTCTAACAATGCATTCAATTCAAGAGGCACAAAACCAAAGTTTTCTGAATCTGATTTGTAGAACCAAAAACAACAAAAATTAAAGCTCCATACAAAACCATAAAAGAGCCGACAATAAGAAAGGCAAATCTCAACACCGAGTCCTTTACATAACCAAAGGACCAAAAATAAAACGCACATAATATAACTAACAACAAAAATATACATTAAATTGAATCTCACATCAAATATTCACATTTTAAATTGCTACGCCAGCCATTTACAAATTATTTTTCTAAAAAATTACAGTATATATTTAATTTGATGCACTAACTCTAGCAACTTAATATAACAAATTCAGCAATTCAATTTTTTTAGTTGACTATAACAAAGAAATTGTATAACCAAATTAGTTGAGTATTTGGGTTAATCTCCATATTTATAACCAAATTATTCATTTCCATTAAATTTTGATTTTAAATAGCCATAGTATAACTGCTCCGTTTTTTATCATGATGAGGGAAAAATTCTAATGAGAAGATTACATATCAAATTTTAATGGAATTTCATTGAACATATATAATGTAACTAGGGCTGTCCAGACCCGACCAGAGCTCGACAACCCGGCTAAGCCGCTCGACGACAACCCGATTTCGGCCCGAACCGAAGGTCCAGTCGATCGGCGGCGGGTTTCCGTTCTCAAAAACTGACACTGGTGGGTCGAGTGGCGGGTTCGCATCTCCAAAACCCGAGCAACCTAAACCGACCGAAGCTACAAAAAAATCCGGCCAAATCCTGCAAAAACAAGCCAGATCCGGCGAGATCTCCGACCAAATCTAGAGAGATCTCGACCAGATCCGGCTATATCTAGTGGGATTTAGCCAGATCCGGCTAAACCCAACAATTTCTAGCGAAAAAAAAAATGCATATTTCAGAAAAAATCCAGTTTTCGGCGAGAATTTTCCAATTTCTGGCAAGAATTTCTAATTTCCGGCGACACTCTTTTTTTCAGATTTTGATGCCTTTTTTAATTCCAACAACCGATCCGACCCGACCGACGCTAACCATCATAGAAAACCGAACCAACCGATTTTTCCGGCGGTTGGTTTCGAGTTACTCCGCCCCTCCACCTGATGCCGGCGAGTCGAGTCCGGGTTGGGTCAAAAACCGACCCGACCTGACTCGTGGACAGCGTTAAATGTAACACCAAAAGAACATTTGCTGTTATAACCAAATTAATAAATTCCATAAATATACCCATAGTACAGAATGTTGACCACCAGCTTTGATGGCCCAAAAACTTAAATTCTGCATTTTGATTGAACAGTACACTAAGACAACAAATAATCAAGTGAAGATTATGAAATACAATACCTAAAAATGAGTGTAAATATTAAAGTATGAAAATGCAGAACTAAAATAGGCAGGGAAATTTTCAAACATGTTCCCAATTTTCCTAAAGTTCCAAAAGATGCTGATAATATGTGAGACACAGCATGATGTATAAAAACTAACTTTTTTTTTATCAAGGCCGTTGTTTTAATAATGCCAATCAATTCAAAGAAAAATATGCCATTTGTGAGATATAGGAAAAAGATGACCATAAGGCAAAAACTTAAGTGCAAAATCTGTTTTACTTGGCAGTATTAATTAAGCAATGACCATTCACCAATTTAAACTCCAGCATCAAGATTAATGCAATAATCTAAATATATAAAAATTGTGTAGAATGTTGTTAACTATTGCAATTAGTCATATGCAATAGAACCCAACATTTGCAAATCAGAGGGCATAGAACCAAAGTCTTATTAATCTGATTTGTGGATTTAACAACACATAAAACCTTTTTTTTAAAAAAAAACCAATTAAAACAAAACTTAAACCTCACCATGAAAACATAACAGACCTAACCAAAAAAACCAAAAATTGAACATGCATAACAGAATGAACAACACATTCATCACAAGAAAAACGACATCAAAAGGGCCTAAAACAAAAATGGAACATAATAATAACAAAAGCGAAAATATTGAATTGAACAAAAACAAAAGTTAATCAATACAATAATCGAACAAACAGAGCTTAAGAAATTGTAAAAATAAATCGAAAATTAAGGAAAAGGGTAGCAGATTGGCATCAGTGGAGACAGAAATGCATTTTAATGTTCAATACCTTATTATTCCCTATGTTCCAGGGTTTCATTTTTTAAAATCAGAGCAACTACAAACGAAAAACTTTAAATATATACTGCAAAAACCTTAACAACAATGGTAGAGAAGAGACATGGGAAACGAAAATATAAAAAGGGGAAAATATTTCAACAAAAAATTTAAAACAACATAAATGAAATGACAGAACTTTATTTTTTGGGCAACACATAAATCTATGTTCTTCAACACCAAATCGATTTCAGTTTAAGAGAAATCATCAATAAATCTAGACACTACAATAATTTTCAAAACCCTAGAAACAATAACTGAATAGAAAACCAACTTTTAGGGTAAAACCAAAAAAAGTACAAACCAAACTAAAAGCTGCCAATCTAAAACTAAATTTAGTCAATACTACAATTGAACTAAACAGGACTCAAGAAATTGTAAAAATAAATGGAAAATTAGAGAAAAATGTAGGCAAACCTTAAACCTTAATTGAGTAGTGCGGCAAAACAGTATTTAACAAAACCTTTGTTATCTATCTATCTGTTTAAAACGCTAATTGAATGGGAAAAAAAAGGGGGGGGAAAAGCCTACCTTCTACTAAACCCATATATTTTTGAAAACCCTAGAAACAGTAATTGAATAGAAAACCAAAAAAGGGGGAAAAATGCCTACCTTCTGAATTGTCTGTTGTTGCAAAGGACGAACAAAGATTTTCAGTCTTCACTATTGCAGAGAACGAACAGAGGTTTTCACTGTTGCAGAGGTTTTTTTTTTTGTTCGTTTGTTTGATAGGTTGGAACACGCTAGTCCAATCTGTGTGTTTGAAGGTGCAACGAAGAATCGCTAGTCTGAGTGAGTCTGAATTTTGATCGGGAAATATGGTTTGGGTTTTAGGGTTTGCGTTTTTGTTTTTTTGTTTTGGGGATAAGCTGCTGGTTTTTTTAAAGGTTTTGTGCTTTTTTTTTTTTTTTTTTTTTGGATAAGCGGGTGAGTGTCTGAAAGTGAGTCTTCCAGACGCACCGTGCGGTTTTTTAAGTTTAAACTCTATACATGTCAGTTTTTTAGATAGGAATTTTTCCTAACGTGGCAGCACCTCTTTAAGGCTTCTGCTATTATATATAGTATTAGATTAGATTAGATATGGTATTTACTTATACAATAAATTAGAAATTGGATTTAGATTTAGGCACAATTGAGCTTATGAATAAGAGTTTGTTTTATGCATTTTTTCCTCATTTATTGTGGCCAAAGGTTATATGGATTAATAACTACATATCTCTTGTTTTCTTGTTAACAGGATAAAATATTAGTCTTTGCTGCCCAAAAGTTCAATATATCTTGCTAGAAAATGTTTTGAAGCATTCCATGATTATATTGTTTTTGTGAGTTAAGAGATAGAAAACTTGTATTGATATGTTGAAAGAAAGTAAACAAAAGAAAAAAAAAAAATCTAGTCTGAATCCTGTAAGACAATCAGATGAAACAGAGAAACATAGAATACAAAGATCAAAATTTTCTCGTTCATAGTGTTAATTAGCAAAACATATATATATATATATATATATATATATTTTTTTTTTTTGCATTAGTATCACTTGCTATTCAAATGAATAGATATAAAATTTTCAAATTGGTTTTCAAGTTTCTATTGACAATACATTCATTTAAAATAAAACTTGTCATGATTCAAAATACAAAAAGAGAATCATAAGATTACAAATACATCTGAAATAAAACCTGTCACAAATTTTTTTTTTTTTTTGTTAAGTTTCTAATTGACAATATTCACCTGAAATAAAACCTGTCATGATTCAGAATACAAAAAGAGAATCATAAAATTACAAATACATTTGAAATAAAACCTGTCACAATTTTTTTTTTAAGTTTCTAATTGACAATACTTTCACCTGAAATAAAACCTGTCATGATTCAGAATACAAAAAGATAATCATAAGATTACAAATACATCTGAAATAAAACCTATCACAATTTGCAATAAAAGTTTCTAATTGACAATACATTCACCTGAAATAAAACATGCCATGATTCAGAATACAAAAAGAGAATCATATGACTAAAGATAGATCTTAAAATAAAACTTGTCTCAATTCAAACTACAAGAAGATGGTTCTATCCACCAGAATTAAAATATTGTATAGCAAAAAATATTTGCTTCCCAATGCATTTTCCAGGTAGTTTTTGTACCAAATTACAATGTATCTGTAGCAGAAATACTTATTCCAAGAAGTGAGTTGTCACAGCATATTAGCACTGCAGGCATGGAGGCAGCGGCACAAGCAACATGAAATTTGCACTCAATGGTTGCCTCATTATAGGTACACTGGATGAGGCTAATGTAGAAATCAGGGAGGAAATTGGGGATGAGAACTTTTTCCTCTTTGGTGCAACAGCAGATGAAGTCCCTAGGCTGCGCAAGGAAAGAGAGAATGGAAAGGTACAAAGTTTGCAATTTCTTTAAATTTGGTTAAAAAAAGGGTTTTATCTTAAAAAAGGCAAGTCGTCACACAAAGCTTAGAGTAGCATTAGAGAAATAGCATTAGTTCTTCAGAGCTTAGAGTAGCTGAAAGATATGCCAAAGCCTAATTGATATAGATTCAAGCAAAGCGTTACTATGGTTAAGTAAAGCCAAACTTTTTTTTTTTTTTGATAAGTAAAGCCAAACTTATGATAGGCTGACTTCCATAAACAGATAATTACAGCAGGAACTGCACATTATTTCATGACATAATGGTTTTTTCTTATAGTAATTTTCCTACAATTCTACTATTTATCTTCCTGTTTATATTTGAATATTTTGGTTTTATAGTGAATTGTGATAATTTCTTGATCTTAATTGGCCCTTATTATGAATCACACAGTTCAAACCAGACCCTCGGTTTAAGGAGGCTAAGGAGTTTATTAGGAGTGGAGCATTTGGAAGCTATGATTTCAACCCACTCCTTGACTCTCTAGAGGGGAACTCTGGTAATGGTCGTGGTGATTATTTTCTTGTCGGTCAAGACTTTCCAAGCTACATGGATGCTCAGGCTAGAGTAGATGAAGCTTACAAGTAAGATATCAGCACCCCTAAATTTTAAAATCATACTGCATTCTACTAGACCTACTAGACTATAACTTAGGCTTGTTAACATATAAGCTTAAGCTTAGTAGTTAGACAGCTCCACCAGGCATTAGACTATAACTTAGGCTTGTTATTTATACATAACACATTGTATGGGTGCTTATTTATATATTATTGTGAAATTGATCAAATTTGATATTTAGATTTTTACTCCATCACTCCACTCGCATGGGATCCAAAATCATAAATGTAATTCTAGATGATCTGGTGTATGAACAAGAAAGGCAAGCAAGTTTTGATCATCAGGATGCAGAATATCAGTGACATCAAGAGAATGCCTCTGAAACGTCCCTTTTGGCATGAGCTTTTTCTGCCCATTTTCAGACCATCTTTTGGTTAAAATCTGACCCAATAACAGTGACCAGGTACTGACAAATTACAAGAAAATAATTCACACAAGGTTGACAGGAAAAAACACTGTCAAGTGAAATTTATAGGGAACGCAACCAAAGGAAAATCTTACAATTTCTTAACAATTAGCATGAAAATCATTTCAAGAAGTATAAAATCTCAAGATCATATTTTATGTCTTATTTCATGATTTGCATATAAGCTTACTCTGGAAAGTTGTAAAAATAAAAAAACCTAGAATGTGTAAGTGTAATACTCTCTCCCAAAATCAGCAATATCTATAATTGTTTCTCATTTTGCAGCCCATAGAAAGAAGGATCAGGAACAACTTTGTTCTCTACCAAGGTTGCCAAAACACTATCAATCAAATCACCACTAGCCCTTACTTATTGAAAAATACAACTTTCATTTTTCTTTTTCTGCCCCTAAATTCCCACTAGCCATCACATAGAAGAATAACAATGACATTATAGAAGCTTGACAATCCAAAAGCTTTAAGGGACATGTAGAAAACAAGTATGTCACTCTGATGGTTAATATCACTAAAGATCTTAATGCACACATAATATATAATTTATTCATGTAAGAACTTGAAATACTAACTAAATAAATCCAATCAAAAGAACAAACACAGTAGCGCAAGACCGGGGATAAAATACAAAGAAAAACCCCAAAAAGTTTCATCCTAAAAAAAAAACCATGATTTGAAACCCAAACAAAATTAGTTGGAACAAGAAAACAAGATTCTCATAATAGACGAATCAGATTTGTTTATGGTTGAACTTAATCACTTTGGAATCCAATCAAAATGCACCAAGGTACCAAAATACAATAAAACCCATACGAAAGCAAGTGATTAACGTCCAAAAAACCAAACCCATCAAAATTTTGAAACCTAAATATTGGGGAGATAACTAATCAAACAATAAAGGGTTAATCGGAAAAAACCGCAGTATTTGGGCAATTACTTGGTGGTCATGCTTAGCAAGCTGGTTTATGGGGACTTGACCAAGTATGGGATAAGAAGGCCTACAGAGGGTCCTTTCTATATGAAAAGAATGTATGGCAAGTATCCTCTTCTTGATGTGGGTACCTGTAAAAAGATCAAGTCCGGAGAAATTCAGGTAAAGAGTTTTGAGTGAGAGAATGGTTGGTGCTTAAAAAAGATGCATATGTAGTTCATCTTCATGTGTAAATCATGTAGTATAATATAATTTAATCTTTTATCTTTTAAGCTTCTGTTTTTTTTTTTTTTTTTTTCTTCTTCCTTTTTTTTGCTTTGAACGCTTGTCTATTTCATGTAACACTGTTTTCCCATTGACTTCTCTCCTAATATTGTAGCTTTTGATTTCAAATAGCCCTTTACCCCTTTCCCTCTAACAGCTTTCAGACTATCCAGAAAAATAAGATCAATATGATCAAAGATCTAATAAGCTGTATAAATTAAGAAGCACTAATGAACCAACAGTCTTTTTGAAGTGACTGCTTTAGAATGTAGAAGTGCAACTAAAGTGCAGCTAGTTCTGGAAGCTGCATATGACAAGCTTACCTCCTTTAAGACACTATGTGCATCAGAAGTAGGTTCAATTCTCCGTACCAGTACACCCTGCAAAAGCCAGATATCAAGAGGAACTGTGTGAGAAAACTAAACTAATTAGTAGATATAGAGCTACCAAGTTCACATGAGGATAAAAATAAGAATTAGTATTGTGTTTGTGTTTGTGTTTGTGTCATATGTATCATGTGAAAAAAGTAGTTAATTTAATATTCAAACCAAACCTGAAAATTAAATACTAGACAAGGCAATTCATGCATTACATAATCTATACACTTTTTTAGAAGTAAATAACATTACATGATCTATACACAACCGAAACAACCACATATGAACACCTCAACTCTACTCTTTCATGTCAACAAAATTGCATAGAAAATCCCATTCATCACCTTGGCCATTTGCAATTCTTTGACCACAATGTTTATCAAATGCATTAATTATATATTGGATCTTTTTAACAGACATCAAACCTCTTCCTTTCCTCCTGTTTTGACATCCTCATTGGCATTTTCACTTTTTTTCTTAGCCTCCACCCTTTCCTTCGCATATTCAACTTCTTCCATCCTATCATCTCCTGACCCCCCCCCCCCCTCTTTCTCTCCCTAAGTATTACCCAACCAACTTTCCTGGGACCACCAGAAATGATCCTAGCTGATGCAAGACAGATTAGAGGATCTGTCAACAGTGTTTGTGGTGTAGTTCTTGTTAAGAGAATTTGAGAATTCAGGAACTTTAGAAAGTAGGGCCGAGGGTCAAGAATGATTAGACTTTTGGAAGAGAAGGAAAGGATTTATCTAAGATTGCAAAATTGATTTTGAATTTGTCCATAAGTTATGAACAGTATACAAATAGTGCACATGAACAGTAGCATGAACAACACAAGTGAACAATTTCAAGAATAGTAACAGAACGCCAAAAACTTGCCTCAATAAAGCACTCGGTTTTTCTATGAATCAACTCTTCTCTTATTTGAGCACAATGACACACTCGTATAGATTATAGACTCTACTTTGAATAGTAAACAAGTTCCTAATCAAATTGGACCAAGCCCACACATAAAAACCCATAAGCTAAATAAGACTTAACTATTGACAAAATTAAACTTTAAACTTTAAACTCAACTACCAATCATGCTCCAATCAGGGTTAAAATAGTATTTCATTGTTAAATCCGGTCAATGGCATAAAAAGCAGATTTTTTTTTCCTGATTAATGGAAAATTAATAAAAGTTTTTCATGTATTGACAGACATGAGAACATTACCTCATCCCCAAAAATTGTTGCATATGAACCAGAACTGAAATCTTGAACTGTCATTTCAGTCGTTTTAGCTCTGACTGTCAAGTCATTCTCAAGTGATAAAACAAACCTAACACCATAAGGAAAAAATACATTACAAAATAGAATCAAGCATATGTACATGCATTACAAAAATATACGTACATTTGAATATGTATGTGCAAATGTAGGGGTGTGACAACAAGGATCAAAGCATGTACCTTGAGACAGGAGGGCAGTAGTGGTGACGGAGGGTATCAATCTCCCAAAGGGAACTTTCTGTTCCAGAAAAGTTCATCAATATGTAAAGTTATGATAGAAAGTAATTGCACCACTCAGAGTGAGCAAATATATTAACAAATGAAATCAAGCGAGAAGACATGGAGGATCCGTGTGATGTTCACATTCATTGCTTACATGATACTGGGATCACACTAATTTATATCTATTAAAACAGGATGCCTTCTTAGGTCATCAAACCTGACAGTACCAAGGAACTGAAGAAGAAAAATGGAGATTTTAGGCTTCCAAGCCAAACAAATAAAAAAGTACAGAAGTCATGAACTATACTTTTGAGTGGTTTTACTTAGTGAGCCTAGTTGCATCAAGAAGATCAATCCAGCCTCAAAGCTAAACAACATAAACCATAGAGGTCAGTTGTATTATAATGTTGAACCAAAACATCTTAAATGTGAAAATAAAAGTCCAAATACATTCAATCCCTTTTCATCCCAGTTTAATGGCTCTACAAGTATCCCAAAACATAAGAGTGTGCAACTAAGCTTAATAAAATTCAACCTATGCAATAATTGGGAGCATCATAGTTAATTTGTACCAATCTGCAAGCACTCAAGCTCTGTATTCTTCATCTATGGGTAAGTAAGATAATAGAAAACAAAAGTGCATGCAGAGAGATGTGATGGATAAACTCATAATAATGCATTTCACAACTACTTTGGGTTGGCTAAGGGCAGTAAATTAGCCAAAATAAGAGAGGAATAGAAAAAGATTCAAGAAGATACTTACTCATGGCCTTGGACTTTATAGGATTACTTTCCTCATTGTCAAAATGATCAATGCCGAGTTTCCTGCTGGACATATCTGCATCTGTTTCTTTTGCAGTTTCCTCTTGAACTTCCTGCACAAACTTCTAATTTAGCCCTTCTTACAGAATGCATGAAAGGTAAAAAAAATATATTTAAACCATTGGAAAGAGTTATTAGTTGAACTTAAAATTATGATATTTAAAGAATTAGTGGAAACAGGGTCAAAACTATTCATTCAACAAAGTTTAGAAAGTAAAAATCTGAGTGGCCAAATCTAATTTGGTGAACCTTATGTGCCGAGGGTCAAGAATGATTAGACTTTTGGAAGAGAAGGAAAGGATTTATCTAAGATTGCAAAAGAGGTGAGAAGAAATTGATTTTGAATTTGTCCATAAGTTATGAACAGTATACAAATAGTGCACATGAACAGTAGCATGAACAACACAAGTGAACAATTTCAAGAATAGTAACAGAACGCCAAAAACTTGCCTCAATAAAGCACTCGGTTTTTCTATGAATCAACTCTTCTCTTATTTGAGCACAATGACACACTCGTATAGATTATAGACTCTACTTTGAATAGTAAACAAGCACATTTAAGTCCCTCAAAAATCACTAATAAAAAACATAGATCAAGCAACTTAGGAGTATAATACCATCTTACCAAAGTCCAATAAGCACCATACCATCTTAAACAGAAAAACTCAAATCAAGCAACTCAGAAGCACTTAGGTTGAACTCAAATCAAGCAACTCAGAAGCACTTAGGTTGAAATTTGTGAATTAAAAAGAATGGCAAGATTGAGACAATACCTGTGTATCATGTTCAACACAATGTGCATTTGTCAGAAGTTTCCCATCCCCGATCATAAAAGCACTGCATCGAAATGGCGTGCTTTGTCTGTGTGTGGTTAGGGACTAACCTAACTTTGGTTAGTCCCTAACCACACACACACACCCCCGGTTTGGGACTAACCAAACATATTAACTTTGGTTAGTCCCTAACCACACACACACACAAACATATTAACTTTGGTTAGTCCCTAACCACTCACGCACAACACACCCCCCCCCCCCCCCCCCTCCCCTCCACTACCCCTATAAATCACCCTAAAACCCCACCCCTTAAACCCACACTGTTTTATTCAAAAAAAAAAAAAAGCTCAGAGCTCAAAAATGGCTTCCCGGTTGCTTAAGTCTACCCGAACCACCCTTCTTTCTGTTCCTACCAAAACCCTAACCCGTTTTGCTCCACCACCACCACCACCCCATCACATTCTTCATGCTCCTACCACCACCCTTCTTTCTGTTCCTACCAAAACCCTAACCCGTTTTGCTCCTCCACCACCACCACCACCCCATCACATTCTTCATGCTCCTACCACCACCACAATCCCACCCCGTTTTCCCATTCTTTCTGCTCCCCACCTCCTCACTACCCGTCCCGTCCCTCCCCACCTCCACCTCCTCACTAGGGGTTACTCAAGCCCTGGGGACAACTTAACCCCCTTCAGGGTGGCTCTCTCTAAGGCCAAGGTGGTTATCTCTAATGCCACTAAAAGAGTCTCCGATTGGGTCAACCTGCAGCCTTTTCCACCTGCGGTGAGGCATTCCCTTCAAATAATATTGAAGGGAATGCTCTTCGCCGCAGGTGAAAAGGCCTTTGAACAGCTCGTGAGGCTGTTTTTCTTGGTCATGGGAAGGCTTCAGAGGTGGTGGAAGGGCGACAAGGGCGAGAAGGCAGAGGATGAAGCGGAGGATGAAGAACAGGGATGAGAGTTGGGTTTTACTTTTTTTTGTTTTTTCTTTTTGAGCATATATATATATATATATATATATAAAAAAAAAATATAAATATATATTAGGGTTTGCAGCGAGGGACTGGGAAATGTGTTTATGTGTTTATGTGTCTTTAATATAGGGTTTGCAGCGAGGGACTTGGAAATGTGTTTATGTGTTTCTGTGTCTTTAATATTGTTGGGTTTATGTGTTTTTAATACTATGCGAAATGTGTTTTTGAGCCAAAAGGGTTGTGAAATGTGTTTTTAATACTATGTTTCTTTCTCAATTCCACTCCCAAAAATGCTTGTTACTCTCTTGAAAAAAAAAAAAAAGAAACTCCGAACTTGTCAGTAGCAACAAGAAACCATATTGTTAATTGTTATATAAAGCATTTCACCGTTTGGGGTTTTCCAACACAATCATATATCCATCCATGGCTTAAAAAATCAAAAAAATAAACATTAAAATTTTATTCTTATTAGAATCAAATTTCATAAAAAGCAATAGTACAATACAATAACCAGGAGCCCCATATTACATTATATGTACGGTTCTGCAGTGCAGCCATTGCTGATACTGATAGTGACACAATATATTATTACTATTTAACTTTGTTAAATAGTAATAATATAAAAAATAAAAAATAAAAATATTACTATTTAACTTTGTTAAAAATATATATATATATATATATATTTTTTTTTACAAAATATAAGCATAAGTAAGCACTTTTACACTTAAGTAAGTAATATTTTAGGAGAGAAAGAGATGAACACTTACTTTTATTATAAAAACCATATACATTTTTGTGTAAATAAAATTAAAAATATATGTATTTTAATCATTTGAATTGACAATTAGGTTTGATTCTGGTATCTATGTTAAAAAAAAAAACTCAAATATTTTTCAAACCCATAAACCCTTAAAAAAAAATCCTAAACCTCAGGATTAAGTTGATTTAGACAACCCACAAATCCGACCCATTACCATCCCCACTTCAACGATTGAGATTGAGCTTTCATATCTTGTCCTAAATCAAATATATGAAGAGATTCTTCCCCACCCTACCTAATTGCATGAAGTACGTAGAGTTGAACTTTTTGTGATTATTATGATGTGCAAACTAATACTCCAATGGTACCCCAGATTTTCAAGAGTTTTGATATCTTATCATGTACAATTAATTGAAATCTGAAACCAACTGTTTAGAAAAAGCCAAAATAACATATAGACTAAGAAAATCATAGTTGGAAATCTTCATAAATTGTCGGCCAGAACTGATCAACTAAGAAAAATCATATAATTGAAATTCTTCATAAATTAAACTACCAACTATAGATGTCTGAATTTTTTTTTAATACGTGTCGGCTGTGTCATATTTTTATAGACTAAATTAAGAGTTGAACACCAATAATGACAACCCATTCGTGAGCTCAATATATATGAGAGAGAGAGAGAGAGAGAGAGAGAGAGATTTAATTGGCTAAATGAGATGCATCCTCTATATTCCAAGTGGTATTAACTTAATTTGTGTATGAATCACCAAAAAGAAAAGGGTAGGGTTCATTGGCAATTAAGGTAAACTAGGTCTAAAAGAAAGAGTTGTTGGGATTTGGGTTTCTTAAAAAACCTATAAATTGTGAGCATGAAATATGTACAAGTCAACTGTGAAGAGAATTTGGTGCTGTTTCACAATTACACAACCATGCACCTTGGAATATCGTGGACTATAGGACAATAGCGAGTAGCTTAGATGCAAATATAAGTAGAACAATAGAGCAAATATAGGTAGAACAATAGAGAAAGTACATGACACAACAAAATAGCACAATATTTTCACAAGAATCTTATTTTTAGTGGTGGTGGGTTCTAGAATAATGACACCTCAACCATTGTGAAAAATGTTGTAACATTTTGTTGTAAGGAAATTGAATGACGGAAATTGAGTGATGAAAAAAAACAAACCAAACAAGACTTATGTATTTGAGCAGTAATCTGTTTGGGCAGTGAGTTACAGTAATCCCACTTTGGGAACTCAAGATTATACCCATACAGGTCAGGTGTATCTAAACCTGTCAGTCGTTCTAATTTAGACACAACCCAATTACACGAGCCACACAACACAGTTTCTTGCTGATTAGGGCAGTTTGGTATGGGATTTTGAGTAACCATTTTCAATTTTTAAACAGCATTATATGTATTTTCACACACTTTTTCACTCATACGCATTTCCAAATAATACAAATAACATTACTAGAACAACGTTACAAAACAGGTCTTAGGGGTGTTTTGTACCACAACTTAAACAAAATTTTTCAGTTTTTAAACAATATTATACGTATTTCCACACATTTTTCCACCAACACGTATTTTCAAAAAATACTAACAATGTTACTAAAACAGTATTACCAAACATGCCCTAATTTTAGTGGAGCAAATTGACCCATTGTTACCCAATTAAAGTGACTTGATGTTGTGTTGACTATTGACTTGCTTAATGCAAAATGACCCAATCATATAAATATTAATTTTATGAGTCTGAATTTGGTAAGAATGGGGTGTCAAACCCATATTTTACACAATTTAATAAGAGATTGACATATTAGTTTTTTACTTAAAACTCAGTACAGTCTACCACATATAATAATATCTTAATAAATTCTCAATTAAGTTAAATTTTCAAATGGGTATTACATTTGATTGAGTGTGATTGTGTCTATTCATTAATATGTAATATGATGATGTGGCATGTTAGAATTGGAGGGTAAAACTTGGGTTTTACATCACATTTTTATTGAATTTAATCTCTAATTTTATACTACAAATTTGAATTCCAAATATAATTGAGTAATTAAAAGAATTTTAATGGTTAGACTGATCAATTCTTTGTTTTGGGTCATTTTAAAATTATTTGTAATGGGCCATGTTCGCATTAACAAAATTCATGTTTATTAAAGGAATGGAAATGGGTCATGTCTATATTATTCAATACAACTTGTGTACTAAGTGATCAATATGCTTAATGAATGGGTCATGTTAGAGTTATAAGGTTTTGATACTATTATCAAATAGGTCATTCCACTATCCTTACATGGACATAACATAAAACACAACTTGCTAACAATTACTTTTACACTTTGAGAGTTTTGACTTTAGCGCTAAACTTGTATCAGGCTCAAAACTCGATACGACTATTGAGAATTCGAGATACAAAATGCGCCCCTATCTTCTTGTCCCCTATGGAATGAATGAAAAACCCACCTATGGTGGGGCCATTTTTGCTAAAACCTTTCAAATTCAACGCACGAGTGTCTCGCTCTATATATCTCTCTCTCTCCGCGTGAGGGTTTTATGTGGGACTTGATGATGAAACCACCGGAGATGGTGGCGGAGGAGGCTCCTCGGGCATTTCTGTGATATTTCCCGTGGGGGGGTAAAATGGTAATCTCTCACTCAAAGCTTCATGGAGAGAGAGAGAGAGAAAATCATGGTTTAAAAATGTAAAAAAAATCATGGTTTAAAAATGTGGACCCATTA
This sequence comes from Quercus agrifolia, assembly GCA_029955455.1. Taxonomy (NCBI): domain Eukaryota; kingdom Viridiplantae; phylum Streptophyta; class Magnoliopsida; order Fagales; family Fagaceae; genus Quercus; species Quercus agrifolia. The sequence continues at coordinate 18,494,534 of JARQAD010000012.1, read as the reverse complement.
ACATTTCCCTCTTTTTTCTTGGCCAAAAACCCATAAATTAACACCAAGCTAGGAATGAAATCCCAAATCAAACGCAAACTATAGTTGGATATATCATTGAGCTACAAAACCTATTTGTTATTATAAAATCAATTTGTAATGTCCATATTTTCTTATAAAGTTTCCCCAAAAATGTAAAATTCATGGTTTTGAAGTGTGGAGCTATTAACATTTCCTTATAAATTCTTTTGGAGCCAAAAGGGTTGTGAAATGTGTTTTTAATACTATGTTTCTTTCTCAATTCCACTCCCAAAAATGTTTGTTACTCTCTAAAAAAAAAAAACTCCGAACTTGTCATTAGCAACAATAAACCATATTTTTATATAAAACATTTCACCGTTTGGGGTTTTCCAACACAATCATATATCCATCCATGGCTTAAAAAATCAAAACAATAAACATTAAATTTTATTCTTATTAGAATCAAATTTCATAAAAAGCAATAGTACAATACAATAACCATGAGCCCCATATTACATTATGTGTACAGTTCTGCAGTGCGGCCATTGCTGATACTGATAGCGACACAATATATTATTATCCTTGACCCAAATAAGTATGAATTGGCATTTTATCAAATTATAAAAAAATAGAAAAAAATAATAATAAGGGCACAATAGGAATAAGACCAATCATTTACCCTTGGCCCAGCTGGACCACCCCTCATAGGCCATAGAGGTGTTCTTGTTGTATGACAATCTGTACAGCTTTTCTTGAGCTCTTCAACCCCACCTAACAGTGTGCTATTCATGTCCTCTGACTCTGACCTCTGTTTCAAAGGAATAAGGTTATGTGATCAAGTGATCAGAACAATAAGATAGAATAGTGTACATTTAAACAAGAAACGAACTCAACCCCAGCACCCACAGTAGATGTGGGATATGTGCCAGTATTTGGCACATATCCCACACCAAACCCTTTTTTCACCCATTTAGTAGATGTGAGATATGGTTTTTTTTTTTTTTGCAACATTGAACATGACAAATTTGCCACGATACTGAAGATGTGTGGTATATTATTTATTGTTTGTTTATTATGTTGATGAGTTGTAATATTATTTTAATATGTAGTAAATATTATTTTAATGTATTGAATTGAATTATGAAATATCTGATAAATGAGATGTTGTAAAATGATGTGATAAAATAATAAAGTAGGCATTTGATATGGTAAAATGGCATAATTTTTGGAACATCTGCTACAGATGCTCTAGAGCAAGAGATCATATACTCACTTTTGTCTTTGATTCCATGATTGATCACTACCACCTATTCTAATTAAGAAGCTGAACAAAACCCAGTAATAATGGCCAAGTTTGGTTCGTTGTCTAGCTAGCGAGAAAAATGGTTGGTGTAGTAAAGTTGGTTGGTTGTCTAGCTAGCTGATCGTATACTCTCTCTCTCTCTCTCTCTCATGCAAAGTTGGCATTACAAACTACAGCGAGTTGGTCTTGGTGGTGAATTCCATAAGCCAATGAAAACAAGCTCCTTCGTGTCTCATTGTGTCCAACTTATTTGATTAGCATTTTTTTTATAGAAATAAACTAACTACTAAACACACACACTTTAATTGATTAGCATTTAGATTAGTATGTGTCATGTTTATATATTTTTGTAACTATTAATTTATAAAAAAATAATAATAATCATCAATTTATATATATATATATATATATATATATATTAAGTATAGATTTTATGCAAGAGAGTATGAAGTTCATTGAATTAGTCAATGAAATAAATTGATATATTATTAATTATTTATAATTGTGTATTAATTTTTATTAAAGGGATTTTTATGATTACTTTTATAAATTTTATATAAGAAACTATTTTTATTTAGAATAATTATAATAATAACAACAATATTTAATTTGGAATATGCCACTCTTCTTTGTGTTATATATTAAGAAGATTATTCTATTCAATTAAAATGATTGCTAATAGGATAAAAACATTTATTTTTATATTAATTATTTATCAATAATGAAATTTTGATGTCAATTTACTAAGATTTATATGAGAAACAATTGATTTGAAATATGATATTCTTGGTCAAATTTATTTACTTTCACAACAGATGAAACAAAGTCCAACAAAAAAGAAGAAAAAAATTTAATACTAACACACATTAAGAATGTACCATTAAGAATGATATTTGAATTTTTATTTATCAAAATGACGTTTGCATTTTTTTTTTTCAAAATAACATTTGCACTTTTGAGTAGGCATAGAACATGCATATCTTTATTAGTAAATATATTATGCAATTTTCAAATTTGTAAATACATACAATATGATCAAATCACTATAATATTTTAATTTTTTTTCAATTTTTACTATAAAAATAGAACACTAAATGTTTTGATTTTTTTTACAAAAAAAATTATTAAAATATTAGAGAAAACTAATAATAAAATGCACCACACATCGTTTGTGAATTTGGCTAGTAATAATAATAATAATAACTTTACTAAAAAAAAATACCTAACTCCAAACAAAAATATGATCAATCAGCAAAAATTTACTTGCCAAGTGCCTAGGCCTCAACATGTCATAACTTTTGAACGGGATAGTATTATCCAACTTGCAACAATGATGGAAAGGTGGTGACAAAAGATTTATGATTTTTTTTTGTCCCTCTGGAATTAAAATTCTGTAGTATTCAATGCAAAACAGTCAGCAATCAGCATGCTGAAAATGAAGTTTGAAAAGTATTTGTCATAGAGTCATGATACCATGGCAAAGACCAAGATATATCCTGCTTAGCCCATGATAATTTGTTAGGATAATTCCATTATGTACTTCTTAAATTCCTCAAAACTCATATTTAAATGATCATCAATATCTTAATAAGGATATAAAAGTAGTGCTAATCAATGTTTGTTTAAATATTGATAATGTGATAAAATTTAAACCGTTCATTTAATAATGAATTGATGGGGTTTTAATTAAGAACTTCACACAAAAACTCTAAATAGTCTCAATCCAACGTGATTAAATCTTAATCAATGTCTTTTTTATTTTTTTCCATTTCTAGAAAAATATAAATCAATGTTGATGGAATCATAATTGTGCAATTGAATACAAAAACTTTGTACCTTCCACTCAAACCCAAAATCATACCCCACTCATTACACATATATATCAAGAAAAAAAAAAGCTTAGCATCTTCATGGTTCAATCATGCACTTGTTGCTTACTAACCATTAAACCTCCACGCCACATAAGACATGAAATGATAGGCACTTCATCTCACAACTTAGTGCAAAAAATTTCTGGCCCTCTCTCAGTGAAGATGAGAAAAATGTCTTTAAAGTCCTTAAGTTTTAAACTAATAAAGACTAACATAGTGAAACCTATAATAAAGAGTAGCTTAGAACCATGAATTATTCTATAATTTTTTTTGTCACAATTCATATGTAACAAATTAAAAATTTTATTCTTATTAGAATCAAATTTCATAAAAAGCAATAGTACAATACAATAACCATGAGCCCCATATTACATTTATATGTACGGTTCTGCAGTGCAGCCATTGCTGATACTGATAGTGACACAATATATTATTACTATTTAACTTTGTTAAATAGTAATAATATAAAAAATAAAAAATAAAAATATTACTATTTAACTTTGTTAAAAATATATATATATATATATATTTTTTTTTACAAAATATAAGCATAAGTAAGCACCTTTACACTTAAGTAAGTAATATTTTAGGAGAGAAAGAGATGAACACTTACTTTTATTATAAAAACCATATACATTTTTGTGTAAATAAAATTAAAAATATATGTATTTTAATCATTTGAATTGACAATTAGGTTTGATTCTGGTATCTAAGTTAAAAAAAAAACTCAAATATTTTTCAAACCCATAAACCCTTAAAAAAAAATCCTAAACCTCAGGATTAAGTTGATTTAGACAACCCACAAATCCGACCCATTACCATCCCCACTTCAACGATTGAGATTGAGCTTTCATATCTTGTCCTAAATCGAATATACGAAGAGATTCTTCCCCACCCTACCTAATTGCATGAAGTACGTAGAGTTGAACTTTTTGTGATTATTATGATGTGCAAACTAATACTCCAATGGTACCCCAGATTTTCAAGAGTTTTGATATCTTATCATGTACAATTAATTGAAATCTGAAACCAACTGTTTAGAAAAAGCCAAAATAACATATAGACTAAGAAAATCATAGTTGGAAATCTTCATAAATTGTCGGCCAGAACTGATCAACTAAGAAAAATCATATAATTGAAATTCTTCATAAATTAAACTACCAACTATAGATGTCTGAATTTTTTTTTAATACGTGTCGGCTGTGTCATATTTTTATAGACTAAATTAAGAGTTGAACACCAATAATGACAACCCATTCGTGAGCTCAATATATATGAGAGAGAGAGAGAGAGAGAGAGAGAGAGATTTAATTGGCTAAATGAGATGCATCCTCTATATTCCAAGTGGTATTAACTTAATTTGTGTATGAATCACCAAAAAGAAAAGGGTAGGGTTCATTGGCAATTAAGGTAAACTAGGTCTAAAAGAAAGAGTTGTTGGGATTTGGGTTTCTTAAAAAACCTATAAATTGTGAGCATGAAATATGTACAAGTCAACTGTGAAGAGAATTTGGTGCTGTTTCACAATTACACAACCATGCACCTTGGAATATCGTGGACTATAGGACAATAGCGAGTAGCTTAGATGCAAATATAAGTAGAACAATAGAGCAAATATAGGTAGAACAATAGAGAAAGTACATGACACAACAAAATAGCACAATATTTTCACAAGAATCTTATTTTTAGTGGTGGTGGGTTCTAGAATAATGACACCTCAACCATTGTGAAAAATGTTGTAACATTTTGTTGTAAGGAAATTGAATGACGGAAATTGAGTGATGAAAAAAAACAAACCAAACAAGACTTATGTATTTGAGCAGTAATCTGTTTGGGCAGTGAGTTACAGTAATCCCACTTTGGGAACTCAAGATTATACCCATACAGGTCAGGTGTATCTAAACCTGTCAGTCGTTCTAATTTAGACACAACCCAATTACACGAGCCACACAACACAGTTTCTTGCTGATTAGGGCAGTTTGGTATGGGATTTTGAGTAACCATTTTCAATTTTTAAACAGCATTATATGTATTTTCACACACTTTTTCACTCATACGCATTTCCAAATAATACAAATAACATTACTAGAACAACGTTACAAAACAGGTCTTAGGGGTGTTTTGTACCACAACTTAAACAAAATTTTTCAGTTTTTAAACAATATTATACGTATTTCCACACATTTTTCCACCAACACGTATTTTCAAAAAATACTAACAATGTTACTAAAACAGTATTACCAAACATGCCCTAATTTTAGTGGAGCAAATTGACCCATTGTTACCCAATTAAAGTGACTTGATGTTGTGTTGACTATTGACTTGCTTAATGCAAAATGACCCAATCATATAAATATTAATTTTATGAGTCTGAATTTGGTAAGAATGGGGTGTCAAACCCATATTTTACACAATTTAATAAGAGATTGACATATTAGTTTTTTACTTAAAACTCAGTACAGTCTACCACATATAATAATATCTTAATAAATTCTCAATTAAGTTAAATTTTCAAATGGGTATTACATTTGATTGAGTGTGATTGTGTCTATTCATTAATATGTAATATGATGATGTGGCATGTTAGAATTGGAGGGTAAAACTTGGGTTTTACATCACATTTTTATTGAATTTAATCTCTAATTTTATACTACAAATTTGAATTCCAAATATAATTGAGTAATTAAAAGAATTTTAATGGTTAGACTGATCAATTCTTTGTTTTGGGTCATTTTAAAATTATTTGTAATGGGCCATGTTCGCATTAACAAAATTCATGTTTATTAAAGGAATGGAAATGGGTCATGTCTATATTACTCAATACAACTTGTGTACTAAGTGATCAATATGCTTAATAAATGGGTCATGTTAGAGTTATAAGGTTTTGATACTATTATCAAATAGGTCATTCCACTATCCTTACATGGACATAACATAAACACAACTTGCTAACAATTACTTTTACACTTTGTGAGTTTTGACTTTAGCGCTAAACTTGTATCAGGCTCAAAACTCGATACGACTATTGAGAATTCGAGATACAAAATGCGCCCCTATCTTCTTGTCCCCTATGGAATGAATGAAAAACCCACCTATGGTGGGGCCATTTTTGCCAATATCAATGGCTCATATGTGAACAGCCTAAGATTTGTTAAAAGTGGCAGTCTTATTAAGAATTAGCTTGGTCATTGGATTTGTAGTTGTGTGAAGGATATTTGAATTACTACCAGTTGCAAGTTCTTAGGGATGACTAGCATCTTTCCAACACTGAGAGAGTATGAGGTTTACTAGTTTTGAAGTTGATATGAACACCTTATACTAGTTGTTATACTTATGAAGACACTTGAGGATGTTAAATTAATTCTAAAATCTATTGTTGATTGTTGTACGTCGTTCTTCAAATGGTAAGGAAGATCAAAGTCAAACACATGTAAATAATGGAAAGCTAATAAAGAGTGCAAATGCTTTGGCTAGGCTAGCCTACAAGCAAACTAGAGATTTGTCTTGATTTCAACACCTATCCAAGAGGCATAGTCTTTCGCTGACTTCGATTTGTCTAACTTAATAGCATAGCTTGCTCTAGAATAATGGTTCAAATTTTTCTTAATTTTTCAATTGTTGAATTGTTATTAATTTTCTTTTAAAAAAAAAAAATTCTTTGAGGTTTAGTTTGTATTTCCACTTATGAGGACTCAAAATAAACCTTATAAGTATTTTAGTATTTTTCTTAATACCAAATCATTTATTATAAACACCATATCTTGGGTTTTGTTTTGTTTTGTTTTTCTTTTGTAAGCATCATAGTGTCAAGTGCATCATATACATAAAAAGTCAAACAATTATTTTAGGATGACCACCAATTAACAACATGCAATGTCTCTTTATGCAAACTAAATAGACAACTATAATTTACAGCACGCATCACCACCATAAAATAAAAATAAAAACACCAAACAACCCACAAGCAAGATGTTGACGATTTGTGTGGGGACCCAAAAAAAAAAAAAAAACCTCCAACAATAAAGAAAAACAACGAATCTATTTAAATTAAAATTTGCGTCACTTAAATGATTTGGTATGTTTACAACAATAATGGAATTTATAAAAGAATTGAACGGAATGATCATAAAAAAATAAATAAAAATGGAATGAAATGTATTTAAGTAAAGTAAAAGAATTGAAATAGAATGAAATTAAGTAATATAATTTGGATGTTTTAAAATAAATTAATGGAATGTAAGTAACTTTATTGAGAGTAACATAAAGGGAAATGAATGAAATTATTTTATAACAATATTACTATTAGATTTTTTTTTTTTTTAAATGACTAAATATATAAGAGTATTTTGGAAGTTTTGGTAAAAAATTAATTAAATCTAATTTCATTCCTTCCCATTCCTCCCAATTTTGGGGGAAATAAAAATTTAATGTTTTAAGGGAATAGAGAGGAATGAGTATTTTCTCCTATCCATTTCATTTTCTCTCACTTAAAATCCCAAACAAAGAAAAGAACTTTACATTATCTTCATTAAAACTCCAATGCAAAAGAAATAAAAGAATATTAAAATAAAATAAAAAAATTCATTCATTTCCATTCAATTTCATTAACTCCTCCCAGTCAAGTGGACTTCAAGTTGAGTTTAAGTTAAGCTATACTAGGTTTTGAGTTTCGTCAGTAGCACAACTTCCCATCATTCAGGGACTTGGTTCTCTTTGTACAAGCGGAAGGTAAAAATCTAGAGTTGTTGGAAATGGTTATTGGACATTATGGTACCAACAAAATCAACTTAGAGTTGGTTCGAAGGATTTTCCCATCTCCCAGGTGGTCCCTCAAGCCTCGCAAGCTCTCTTAGACTTCAAGAGGTTTAATGTTTCTCTCCCACCTCAACAAGACAGCACTAGCAACTCTCGGGCTTGGTCGTAATGGCTTCTTGTGCCAAGGGACTGTTTCTAGATCAATTTTGACGGGAATACATTTCAGAATTGGGCAAGGCAGGCTTGGGAGTAGTCATCCAAGACTGGCGAGGACGTGTTGTGGCATCACTCTCGAAACAAGCTCCTCTTCCTTTCTCACCAGATATTGTTGAAGCCATGGCTGCTACTAGGGTGATTTCTTTTGCTCAGGAGCTCGGCACCAAACCTTTCATCCTCAAAGGAGATTTAGAAGCAGTGATCAACACTTTCAATTTTGCTGAAGACTCCCTTTGTTCCTTTGGCCACTTTATTACTTTGGCTAAATCCACCTTAGTTACCAATACTTGTATCTCCTTTTCTCATGTATGCAGACTTGGTAACAAAGTAGCTCGCAACCTAGTTAAACATGCTAGATATGTTAGAGGTTTGTCGGTCTGGTTGGAGGATGCTCCCCCTCACCTTTATTCTGTTCTCTTTGCCGGCTTTAGCTAATAATATTAGTAGTCTTCTTTCTCAAAAAAAAAAAAAAAAAGTTGAGTTTAATCATGTGCTAAGACATGCCAACAAGGCAACCTACAAAATTGCTAAACATACGAGACATGTTAACGAGTTTTTGGTGTGGATGGAGAATGTTTCTCCACACCTTTTTCCTGTAATTCAAGTCGAATTGGCTTTTGATCAATAAAATTATAATGTTTCCTCTCAAAAAAAAAAAGTGGAATTCAAGTCTCCAACAATAACCGCAATAAATATATTTTGTCCAAGTGGGTTTTAACAACTCACAAACGAATAAGAATTTCAACAATTTATATCAATTAAGAATCTAAGATGAAGCTCTATTTGTTAATAGAAACATACTTAAATTTTAGTTAAAAAAAAAAAAAATCACCTTTTAAACTATGACCAAATTAAGTTGCTGTATAAATCCCTAATTTATTTATCTCTTCTTCTTTTTTTCTCCTTTTTTTGAAACCTAATTTATTTATCTCACTTTTTGCTTATATTTTTTTGTAAATCCATTGTTTATTTATTTATTATTAAAAAAATCTCAAAAGTCGTTTTGTTAAAAAAAGAAGAAGAAGTTGGCTCACCATTACGACACCCCACGTCACTCAATAAGCCTTTTTCTTTTCAATAAATGGACTGTCATTTGAGGTCACATAGAGTATAGGAGTGTCCCTTCAGAAAGTTGTAGTATCTTGATATCATCTTAACCCCATGATAATTATTGCATATAATTTGAGAACATGGAAATGTTCTTTTTCCTTTTGTTGCTTGAATGGGCAATTGGGCATGCCAAAATTGCTTGATAAGATTTATATAGAGCTTTTAGTGCTAGTCCACGAGCTAATAATCAAATCAACAGAACCATTAAATGATCACATGTTTATTGCTTCTGATTTCTTTTGTTGCTTTGAACCTTAAAACTTTAAAGTGTGGTGAGGCCTCCCTTCCCCAACTTCCACGAATCTTTAAGTCTTTGTTATAGTGATAGTAGAATACACAATTAAACATCAATTTAAAGAAGACCCATTAAAGTGTAATGAGGCTGTCAAGAGTTATACCACAATTGGTATTTTTTTTTTTTTTTTTTAGTATTAATAAATACGTCGAATTCAAAACTTACTTCTCCAACTAACAAATTAAGGAAAAAAAAATGCAATCAACTCTAATATGGCAAACTGTGAGTAGGGTTGTTCACGGATTATGCCGAGTTGAGTTTTTGTCCAACCCAAAAGGGTTAGAATCAACCCGATTACTTGGGTCCCCAAGATCTGGACTTGGTGTTGACCGATATGAGGAGTCGGTTCAAGTAGACCTACTCGGGTAGCAATTAGTCTTCGGTCGAAGTCTGGCTAGCCAAACTTGCTGGGTCTTGACGAGATTTTGTCGAATCTCATCAGATTTGGCCAAAACTAACTGGAAAAATGCTCATACTTGTAAAGATAGACATGATTTCGATGTGGATATTAGTCGGGTCGGTTGAAATCGAATTTTCATGAGAAGACCCGCCAACCAACCCGCAAGTATCAGTTGTTGGAGGTGGAGACCCGCTTATGATTTTCATCGGCGTCGAGTAGGCCAATTTTCAGGTTGGCCTGGATGGTACGAGCAAGTTGATTAGTTTATGGGGTTAGTTGGAGACCCTTAACTGTGAGTAGTTGATAAAAAGTAATGGATCTATACAAAAGTGACAAACAGTTAATCACATAAGTTAGTTGTGAAAAAAAAATGATAAAATATATGACCTTGGAATATTCAATGATCAAAGGGAAGATTCAAACCAAAATATTTTCCTGTGAGAGAACCGAATAATACAACTACACCACAATTGTCTTGCAAAAATTGAATATAGTGTACATATCCTTTAATGGGAATATCTTCTGAACTCTTTATGTGGTGCATGAATATTGTGAAGCTTTTTAGTTTTTTTATTTTTTAGTGCATTTAATATTGTGAAGTTGGTGGCTTTAGAGTTGAGGCTGGTGTTGGTCCATCATAAAAATTATTTACTGTACCCCATAAAGGCATGGGTTTTTGTCACTTTAATTTTGTGATTAAGATTCGTATGTTGCTAAATGATGTCACTGCTACTAAAAGAACGAGATTTGGAAATGCCAGCCGCCGTAATGCATATACTTTTCTTCTCTCCCAAAACCGCTAAAAGTTTCCAAAATTGCTGACTTGTGATTCCCTACGTGGCATCTTCCAATTGCGTATGGTCCAAAATCCCTTGACAACTTTGGCCTGAATGAAAAAGGGCTATAAAGAAAAAGAAAATTAAATGAAGAAAGAAAGTAGAAAAGGTCTTTGGTACCCATGTCTGCGTGCTGGGTTTCAATATTTTATAAAGAGAAAACGTTCTGTCCGGAGCTGCAGAAAAGTGGGGTTTTACGCCACCAATGAGGAGCTGCCACGTCAGATATTCAATGAGGCCTCAGTATACTCTATCACACAGGATTGTAGCTCAAATAAAACCGAAAGCACCAAACAGAACGTGTTCAGAAGCCCTTACCCTTACCTGGAGAAAACAGCACCAGCACCAGCACCAACGCCTCCTCTCCTCTGACCAACGGAGCTCCTCCCCGCCGCTGGAGCCGCCCTGGCGTCATTCTGAGCCGGCGCCCACGCACCCAAATACTGCGGTTTGTTCCAATTAACCCTTTATTGTTTGATTATTTATCTCCCCAATATTTAGGTTTCGAAATTTTGATGGGTTTGGTTCTTTGGACGTTAATCACTTGCTTTGGTATGGGTTTTGCTGTATTTTGGTACCTTGGTGCATTTTGATTGGATTCCAAAGTGGTTAAGTTCAACCCTAAACAAATCTGATTTGTCTATTATGAGAATCTTGTTTTCTTGTTTCAGCTAATTTTGTTTAGGTTACAAATCATGATTTTTTTCCTAGGATGAAACTTTGTGGGGTTTTTCTTTGTATTTTATCCCCAGTCTTTTGATAGGATTTATTTAGTTAGTATTTAAAGTTCTTACATGAATAAATTATATATTATGTGTGCATTAAGATCTTTAGTGATATTAACCATCAGAGTGACATACTTATTTTCTACATGTCCCGTAAAGCTTTTGGATTGTCAAGCTTCTATAGCTTCAGAAGAAAATGTCATTGTTATTCTTCTTTTTGGGGTTTTTCTTTGTATTTTATCCCCGGTCTTGCGCTGCTGTGTTTGTTCTTTTGCGCACTGCTGTGCATTTTCCAGCACTTCCTGCATCAGTTGTTAGGCCCACAAGGGCTGGTGATTGCTTGATTGGTGGGATGCTTGCTTCCATTTGCGCAGGTTTAAATCTTATGCAGAGTGTGGCAGTTGGAATTGCAGCAGCCAAAGCTGCTGTTGAGGCAGAGACCAGTGTGCCTACTGCATTTAGTTTGGCCTAAATTGCAGGTATGTGTTCGCATATTACATTTACAACTATTTTGTCTAGATATATAAACTTTGCTTGATAAGTTCTGCTCATAAAGGGTTTTGGGCTTTCCTGGAATCAATTGAATCCATATCATATTCCATAGCATTTGGAGGCACCAGTCCATTATCAAAATAGGAGTAGCAGTCATCACAAAATAATTAATGCTCGCTATCATTCCATTTCTTGTACCAAATTCTTATTAATTTTGAAATTTATAGTTAGGGGGGGGATGGACTTTGCTATGTACAATAGAGCAGAGTATTTGAACTCGTTCTAGGGGCTATCCAAATGCTGTACTGATGAATTGGGCTTGAGAGAGATGTACTAATTTGAGCGGTAATGTGCACCTCTTTGTACTTTGTAAATTGACAAGGGTCTTGCCTAAAGGGTAAATTACAATGACAACCCCTGTGCTTTATCACTAAAACAATGGCATCTGCATTGGTAGATCTATGTTAGGGCCAGGGGGAAAAATTCTAATAAAATCTTGTGTGTGTGTGTGTGTGTGCGCACGCGTGTGTATTAAGAATGTATATTTTTTTGTTCTCGAAATTTTGGTGGACAAATACTTTTAACAGTTACCAAAAATTTATCATATCCAAATTGATGTATTTGCTCTGTTTAACTTTCTTTTCGATCAAATTTTCCAAAGTCTGCATACCATATCCTTAGTATCCTATATTATCTTGAATTAACCATTGGTTGATTTCATATGTATGTCACTTTAATTAAGAAAAAGTGGTTCTAGCTGAGTCAATTTGAATTTGAGTTTTAATTCAATCTAAACTTGATGTTCGTAATTAGATGTAAGTCCATTTCTAGACCCACTTTTGTTTATTAACTTGTGGTATTTCTTTATGCTGATTTGCAATAGGAAAGACTGAAGTTGGAGCAGTTATTGGTGTTGCTGGAAAGGACTGATGATAGGACACACAAAAAGCATTGTCATTGATTATGAACAATATACTTCTTCCCTTGTAATCAAATCTGTTGGGATAGACCGTGATAAATTTAGTGTGTAGTTTGTATTTTTCTTCTATTTAGTGTCAAATGCATGCTAATTATGTAATCACAGCTTTCTTGTCATGACAATTGATGTTATGATTTTTTTTTTTTTTGTTGTTGTTATTATTCAATTCGTTTTGTAATTTTAAATGCTATGAGATGGTTTTTATCCAACTTGGGATAAGATCTTGTCCCGTTTATATATGTCCTCCAATTTTTGTATTTAAGAGAACCAAATCATAAGAATATTCCAAAAAATTAGTAAAGGTGGTAGCTTGTAGGTTTTCATACATTTTTTCTTATTATTATTGTAAGTAATTGGCAAGAACACGATAAGGTTACTAATGTCAATGCTCAATGTGTAGAAAATCTCATTATGAGAGGACTATAAAAATGACAAGCCCTTTGTCTGTCATTGTCTTAGTTATTTGAACTAGCACATTCTGTCAATCATGACCCAACAATGTTAATCCACCCTCAATGATAGGCTACATTGTTGATATCTATGATCAAATCAAGACTATATATAAGTTAACATTCAAAGGAAATTGTTCTCAAACAATTTATCATTGCAGCTTCACATGAGGACAAGTTGAAAGAAAAAAGCGTTTGTATTCCCTTAGGATCCACATGAATAAAACCTATGATAGGCTTAGTTCAATTTCAGAATGCTTGTTTTGTCTATAATGGGCTTCAATTATTGACTGTAATGAGCAAGAAACACTGGGGTCATTTGTGTATTCACTACCAGTTAACTTGAGATGTTTGGTTTGGATTAGACTTGATTATCCGAGTGGAGAATTTGGAGCCAAGAGGCCCAAGATCCATAAAAGTCTGGATTTGTTGTTGTTGGCCTGAGAAGGAATTGCTTAACCAAGGCACATATAGTCATATAGATGACTTTTTGTGGTTTTTCTAGCTACTTTAAGGTCCCATCTGGAAAAGAAGCAAAGCTACCAGGGAAGGTGAAGCTAATACTGCAGTCAATATGCTAATTTATAAAACATCTTTGGTTTCTGAGAGCAAACATGGTGGGACAGCAGATGCAAGAGAGAGAAATGTCTTTGCCTCTAAACAAAGATGCATGTCTTGGTTGGTAGCTCATTATACTTGTGGACAGCTTTTAGGGACGAAATGGTAAATGGAAAGGAGCAAGTTTTGTTGGCAAAAACAGAGAAGGCAAGATCAGGGCAGCTAAGAGAAAAATAGAGATAGAGATACGAAATATGGGTTAGAGGTTTGAGTGATGAGAAATGAGTTTTGAGTTCTGCCTAAACCAAACAGCCTTATAATTACTGCAACGAAAGTCTTATATAAGCATTAGTATCTATCCTTCTTTTTCTCTTACCGTAGACTCCTACACAATCACATGATGTGTTACATATTCCTATCTGCTTCTAGCTATGATTCACCTCAATTTGTTTAAAAACTTGTTAAAGCTTAAAGGAGCACTGGATCAAGTTCTAGCAACAAAGGCTGCTAGTCTAAACGAGAAACAAAAGTTGAAAGGACTAATTACCTTTGAACTATGAGCACATAAATCATTCGGGAGCTACACGTGGTTTTAAAACCATTGAGATCACTATTTGTCAACCTCAGATTCTGACATCTCACTGATGATCATTTAATCTGTTGTGTTGTAGAAGAACCGTAAAGTGAGAGGCATATGTAGCAACCGAATTAGTCCAAAACAAGATTAGTGTCTTTTAACTTTTATGACCACTGTGTCAAAGAGCATCTACTTCAAGTAGTAACACAATTTTGGCCGAAAATCCATTATAAAGATAACATTTAACAAATGATTTAAAAGCTTTTAGTCGAGAGTGCACTTGAAATTTAATAAATTAAGTTGCTCCTAGAGAAAAACAAAATGATAATTATGAAAGATATTAATTAAGTAATACAGCAAATTGTAGCTGGTTCTGCTCTAGCTAATGCAGGTGCAGATTTTGTCTTCAAGGGGGAGTTACCTAGGCTGGTTTTCAAATAAGACTTTCTTCATCATAAGAAAGCTTTTTTTTTTGGGGGGGGGAAATAGTCCCAACTATCAAAGATATTAGCATCTATTTATAAGAATACAGCAAGTTGAGGTGTCTCTAATCAAAAGAACAGCCAATGCAGTTGTTAAGGGAAGAAGTGGTAAATGGATAGGAGCAATTTTTGTTGGCAAAAATGGAGAAGGCAAGAGGAGGGTGGCTGGTTGCTATAGTTGGACAATGACAAGCAAAACTGTGGTTATTTGTCTGCAATTAGAGAGGCTTTGTTGATATTCCATCTGCAGAAGTTTCAAAAATGGGTGGTGTAAAACCAAGCAGATTGATGGATGCAGTTTGCATCCACCAATTATGGACCTATAGCAATTAAGAAGTTGCGTGCATGGTTTGAGACAAATTGAAAAGGAGGGTTCTAGCTGAATCATGGCAGCTTTCAAATATGGCAACTAAGTCATACAATCTATCATACTCTAGTTTTCAAAAATAAAAAGATCCACTAGACAGTCCAGACCTGTACGTAGAATAACAAAAGCACTCCTAAACAATCACAGGAGGTGTTACATATTCCTATCTGCTTCTAGTTATGATTTGCTTCTATTGCATCAAAAAACTTGTTAATGACCTAAAGGAGACCACTTGTCTGTGCATTGAACCAAGTTCTAGCAACAAAGGATGCTATCTAAAAGAGAAAAAAAAAGTTGAAAGGACTAATTACCTTTGAACTATGAGCACGTCAATCATTAGTGAGCTACATGTGGTTTCAAAACCACTGAGAACACTATTTGTCAATCTGAGTTTGAAATCTCACAGATGATCAATTAATCTGTTGTGTTGTAGAACTGTAAAGTGAAGGCATATATAGCAACCTAATTAGTCCAAATTACAAGGTCATTGGTGTCTTTTTAAGTCCACTGTATCAAAGAAAATTTACTTTAGTTCAAAAACAATTTTAGCCTAAAATCTATTGTAAAGATAACATTTAACAAATGATTTAAAGCTTTTTAGTTGAGATTAATAAATTAAGTTGCACCTAGAGAAGAAAAAATAATGATAACCATCAAAGAACAGCCAATGCAGCTGCTAACTGGGTTACAAGTTCAGACAAAAGGATGTGTGTGCGCTTATGCAATTGGAAACATTTGCACACTCACAGTTTATCTAGTTCACATTATCTCTAAAGCAGAAACAGACAATGTTTGAATCCTTTCACAATTACTAAACAAATTAACATGGAGTAATTCTACCTCTTTCAAAAAAATAAAAATAAAAAACATGGAGTATCAATTTATTACAGAAGATCATCCCACTCAGACAAAGAGAAGAACGCATGTTCATAAATCATAACACAACAAAGTTGAAATAAAAAGCAAATCAGAACCAAAAGAGCTAAGAATTACACGGAAACACATTTGAGAGCCAAGTTCTAGTTGCGGCGCCACACAATTATTTCTTGAGTCGGCTTTGGCTTCATGACGTATCCTATATTAAACCAAAAAAAAAAAAAATAATAATAATAATAATAATATATCAAACCGACAAAGAAAAGCAAACCAATGAAAACAAATTAATAGGAAGAATAATTAAAATGGATAGGCATGTATGTTCGGGGTTTGACTTACAGAGGAAGAGTCGTGTGAATCTGCTCCCCCCACCTTGAGATTTCACTGTCACTGCGAGCTGGTGTAAAGAGTGCCAAAGAAAAAGGAAAAAGCGATTAGAAAGAAAGCGAGGAGGAGGAGAAATGGATAACCAACAAATTGAATCGTTTCAAATAAAACAAAGATGTAAAGTGAATAGAGAGAGTCATACCCAGAAATGAACTCACAGAGGGGTTCAAGGACCATCTTCATA
Source organism: Quercus agrifolia (assembly GCA_029955455.1). Lineage (NCBI taxonomy): Eukaryota > Viridiplantae > Streptophyta > Magnoliopsida > Fagales > Fagaceae > Quercus > Quercus agrifolia. The sequence continues at coordinate 18,477,672 of JARQAD010000012.1, read as the reverse complement.
TCATGATTGTCCCATTCCAGCAATTCGCACCATTCTTTCTCTATTTTGATTAGTAATGAAGAAGGCGGAGAAGATAGTTCTCCATCAATAAGGTGCAGAGAAAGAGGTAATCTCTTAAGCTTCGGACATTTGTAGATCTCAATAGAATTGAGAGAATCACAAAGTATTACATTACTGCTACTGCATATGGTCTTCAGCTCCGGTAAATACTGTAATGTCAAATTCCTCAATCGGGGGAATATTTTCACAATTTCTTTTGCTTCTTCTTCAACTTCATCATCAGATGCTTCAGCCCCACCTATTATTTCCTCTAAATGTTCACAGTGATAGACCTCAATCTGTTCCAGGTTTTGCATCAACCCGGGCGTGAAGAGCTTCTTTCTATTCCGACAAAAAAAGTATTGAAATTGTTTGAGGCGGGAAAAGGTGCCGAGGGGGACGACCGGTGCTGGTGCGACTTTCTCTTCTCTAAACAGGGACAGTCCCTTTAAATTATTCAATTGGTAGAGATTTAGAATCTCAAGGCTTTGAAGAGAAAAGGTGTCAAAATAAGAACCACCGACACGTTGATCTTCGCAAATTGTTAGGGCACGAACGTCTTTTGGGAGTAGACATATATATTGCAGTCACTTAAAATTACACTTTCGCCCAACTCGGCAACTCCCAGCTGGCTAGCTGGCTTTTTATTATTATTCACGGCATATATGTAATGGCTAGGTCCTCCCTCTTCTAAGGATTCAACATATCACATATGTATTGAAGCCTTTAACGTCATCAAATTCACCTTCAAAACACTTTAACTTCTTCAACCTTACCATCTCCTCTCCATTAACTTCTAAACTAAAAATAGGCAATTTGAGGACTTGGAGTTGACAGAGTTTGGGTAAAATCCCTGGTGGCATCTTCTCTTGATTCGTTTCACAAAGATTAAGGTATCTCAAATTGACCAACATTTCCAAACCATGAGGTATTTCTTTCAGTAAATGTACCGAAAGATCCAAACTCCGCTTTGCTAATGAAGGCACACGCCTAATATCATAACTATTAAGCCTTAATGAAGTAAGATGCTTCAAGTCAGAGACTGAATTTGGTAAAGATTCAAACTCTTGACAATCTACATGAAGAACTCTGAGTCCATGCAAGTGCACAAAAAATGAATCTGGGATGATGTTTACATATCCTCGTAGAAGCAAGGTCGAAAGCTTAGGACATTTTGGTGACACATTAGGAAATTTTGAGTTATACTTGAACATCAAAGAAACCTTTTCAATATCATTTCCCCATTCTTCTTCATTTGGAACATATTCTGATACCAGGAACTTAGCACCTGCAATCTGGAGGGCCATGTCTCTTATTAGATCATGCATCTTCATAAAACGCATTTTTACTGCAAAACTTCTAAACCCACCTTCTAATAAGCAGGCATTTTCAAGCGTATTCATATGCCCCCTATCCAACTCTTCTTGCCTACTCTTCATGATTTCTATTACTTTCTCATCAATCAAATGCTCTATCAACTCGTCTCTCCCAATCTCGTAGTCTTCAGGGTATAGCGCACAACACAAGAGACAACGTTGAAGTTTCTCATCTTTTAAGCGTTCATAACTGAATCAAAGCCTCTCAAATATTTCATCATCTACATGTGCCGACCCTTTTGTTGATGTCCTCAACTCATTCAATGTGTTCCTCCACTCTGAAACATCAACTACATTTTTTAAACTTCCTGCAATTGTGATGATTGCAAGAGGCAAACGAGCACATTGTTTGACAACGCCTTCCACAACATCTTCTGAAATATTTGAAACATCATAGCCCACTGTTTTCAAGAACAAATCATGCAACTCTTTTATCGAAAGAAGCTCCATTTTAATAGTTACACAATTCATTCCATAACAAACTTTAGCATCTCAAGTTGTCAATACCAATTTGCACCCATTTTCTAAAGTAGGCTCCGGGATCCCTATATTCTCCAGTGGAAATGCATTCCACAAATCATCTAGAATTAGCACACACTTCTTCATTTCTTTCAATGCTGCATACAACTTGCCTGCCCTTGTTGTTTCATCCTCAGACTTTAAAGGATTTGGATGCAACATGCTAGCAATGTCATTTTGTAGTTTGATAACATTGAATGCCTTTGATACAGTAACCCAAATTACATGATTGAACTTGTCTTTCTCTTTTAACAGGCGATTATTGATTTGTTTCATGATAGTCGCTTTACCAACCCCTCCCATACCATAAACACCAATCATTCTACAATCTTCATCTAACAAGTGTTCCCAAATCTTTTCCATTGTTATTTCAGCTGTACTCTCTCCCACTAATGCCCTAGTTGGCAATTCATCTCCATAGCTTACAGGTGGGTCAATTTCTAAACTTTCACCGAAACCACAACTTTGATCAATTAATTCTGTCACTTCTTGTATCTTCTTGCAAGCAATTTTTCCTACATGCATACGTGAGAAATACTTCCCTCTTTCAGCCTCTTGTTCAATGTTTTGTATATCCGCATTAATCGTTTCTACCTTTTGGAGCCAAAATTTAACTTCTCTTTTTGGTTTCTTTCTTGGAAGAAGTTCTGCTCTCATTTTTAATTCAATGTCCAACTTTTTGCATTCTAAATCGTCTTGTTTTCTCTTGAGATTTTTCATATGTTCATCAACGCTTCTGTGATACTTGTAATATTCACTAATCGGAGCCAATATCCTTTTTCCAAGCTCAAGAATTGCGCCTAACATCTCCATTAGCAAGTCCCTGTTTATTGTCAATATGTATAAATATGGACAACAAACATTTTGTCCAAGTATACAATGACATAAGGAAAGAAAGCATTTTAGTTCCCCAATTTTGATTTGTTAAAAATAAATAGCCTAAGTGTTGATAGGGCACATAAAAAGTCATACAAGTAGTATTGATTGTATTTTACTTTTATTTTAAAACATAAAATCTACAACGCAAAATAGAAAGGGAAAGATGAAGAATGAAAGAAACAAAATAATAGAAATCAAAGATATATATCTAAACGGATCCAAGGATATTGTTGATCATTACTCCCATACCCACCACCCTAACCAAAACCACTTCACTACCGCTCTCTCCTGGCCCTTAAGCCCATTGCGTATGGTATGGGAGAGTTGTTATTGAAAAATTTCAAATTTCACATATTGATATGCATTTGTAGCCACTATAAGTTATTGAAAAATCTTAAATTAGTGTGGCCAGAAAGTGGGAGGAGTTCCTTCACCCAAAAAAAAAAAAAAAAAGTGGGAGGAGTATCTCATTGCTCAAATTGAAATCTCCTGAATCAAATTCACAGGAGATATAAATTTAGAAGGAGCCAAAATGTATGTAAAAAAGTGTTATAACTTTTGTCTTTCCACTCACTCCTTCCCCATTTCCTATGTCTTCTGTCTATATTATCTATAAATAAAAAATAAAATAAAAAAAAGATCATAACACTTTATAACTTGATATTACTTCTTGTTTTAGGAAGAACTGACTTTTTCAATATGTTAAGAATAAATTGTCTTACATTTAAATAACAATTTATTGTTACATCATTTAAAAAAATTGTTATTCATTAATTATAAAATGAGATTTTGAGTAATCAAACACACATATATATTAAATTTGTTAGTGAACCCTTCATAATTTTTATATATGCATTTCAATATCAGGACAAGAAGTATGAGATCAGAAACTGGTTAGCATTTAAAAAAAAAAAAAAAAAAAAAAAAACTCATCCGAATTTATATGCATGAGCAATATCAGTGGGATGAGTTTTAGAAGACAAACTATTGGGAAATCAAATGAGACTAGAAAGAAACAGCAGTATACCTGGACAATAGAAATGCCAATAAGATTGGCTTCAGTACCAATATTTCTTCAAAGATTCTGATTACAGTGGAAAAATAAGCCTTGAAGTAACCTCAAGAAGATAACCATGATCAGCAAATTTCCTATCTAAATGCAATCTTTTTTTTCCCCTTTTTGTTTTGTTTGCAAAGAGAGAAGTTAGATTCAGAGTTGAAGACTCAATAAGTGAAGCTAAAGGTATTCAATGGGAAACTTTTTTTTCTGATGACTGAAGAAAATGGGAAATTGGCAAGTAAGTCAAGAGAAACTTTGTAGAACATGCTAAGAAAACACTTGCCAACTTTTAACTTTCGATTTCTTTTTCTTCCTTTCACTTTAAATTCTGTCCGTAGATCATTGTTGGGGGTTAATGCTTTTGATTAGTTTGTTTGACTTTCGGCTCTCTTTTCTTATAAAAAATTAAATAAATAAAAAACTTTCGGTTCTCTTTTTCTTTCTTTCAACTTCGACTTTATTAACTTTCGTGTCCAAAAGTTTAAGGGCTGTGGGGGCAGGTTTTCGATTCTAAAAAATAAAATAAAAATTCAGCACATATGGAATGAGAATTGCAAACATTGTTGTTGATCATCTGTTAAGAAAGCATTACAATACACATGAAAGAAAGTTCATCGATTGAGTTTAGTATCAGGAACAGAGTGTTCCAGTTTGGACAGCAAAAATAAATCGTTTGGTATCCTAATCCTAAAAAATGTCTTTGGATTGAGGGTGTGTTCCATCACCAACCAAAAACTCACAAAACACACCCTCTACCTCTATCAAGCTCCACCGGTCCATTTCAACTCGTTCTCGAACCTATACCACCAGTAAAACTTCTTTGATCCCTTTAGCCAAAAGAGTCCTCTAGCCAAAGTTTTTAAGAAAAATTATTTTTGACATTAATAATCGTTTTGATTGCAAGTTATAAAGGAGCTTCTTGAGTTTGGGAAGTATTGTCTTGTAAAGGTACATTTTTAACTTTTCAAATTAACCGTTTGCTTTGGCCAAGTATGTTTGCCAGAACTTCAAGCCCATATGGAGGAGGGAGGCTACAGGAGTCTTTTGGCTAAATATTGCAAAAAAACGAAGTTTATTGGTGTTATAGGTATGGTTCAAAGTTATTTGGCAAAATGAGGAAAGAGACTGAATTTTGACAACGGTGTTTCCGAAATTGCAAGAAAAAGTACAATGTGTCAGGAAGAGAAAAATTGAATTTCGGTAATGAGATTACCAAAATTCTTGTCCTGCTAAGCCCAAAAGAGAAAACAATTGTGGCAACCAAATTGCCGAAATTGTAGGGATGAGGAGAGAGAAAATATGAATTGTGGCAACCAAATTGCCGAAATGGGAGGAAAAAAAAAAATTATGGCAACCAAGTTGCCGAAAATGAAGGGAAAAAAAAAATACTACGTCCACAACATTTTTACATCATTTTCACAACAAATTACAGGTGGTTAGTTGTTATTGGTTCAAATTTGAACCTAACACTAAGATTACGTTTTTGCCGAAATAGAAGAAAAAAAAAAGTGGCAAATTGATTTATGGCAATAGCATTGCCGAAATATATCACAATAAAGTGATTTGTGGCAATTGCCAAAAACACTTTGACAAATTGATAAAGGATACAATTAATTGAGCTCTATCGCCACGTCAAAAAATATACAGTCTAGACTAATCTAATGCCTAGCACACATGCAAATGAGTGCACGTAACAAAGTCCTGAACAATTTCGGTCATTGAACAAAATTTGCAGTCATGAAACAGTGAACCACAAGGAGCAGAAACTGAAAATAAATTTATCACAGTGCCACAAATCACTTTATTGTGATCTATTTCGGTAATGTCATTGCCACAAATCAATTTATCACCTTTTTTTTTTTCCTCTATTTTGGCAATGTCATTGCCACAAATCAATTTGCCACTTTTTTTTTTTCCTTCTATTTCGGCACCATAATTTTTTTTTTAAGAAATAGTATGTCTACAATATTTTCACAATATTATTACAAAAAATCATAAGTGCCAGGTTGTTACTGATTATTATTATTGAGGCAAAAATGTAATCTTAGTGTTAGGTTCAAATTTGAACCAATAACAACTAACCGCCTGTAATTTGTGGTGAAAATGATGTAAAAATGTTGTGGACATAGTATCTCTTTTTTTTTTCCTTCATTTTCGGCAACTTGGTTGCCACAATTCTTTTTTTTTTTCCCCTCCCATTTTCGGCAACTTGGTTGCCACAATTCATATTTTCTCTCTCCTCATCCCTACAATTTTGGCAACTTGGTTGCCACAATTGTTTTCTCTTTCGGGCAGTCCCCCGAGCTTGGGCAGGACAAGAATTTCAGTAATCTCATTATCGAAATTCAATTTTCTCTCTCCCCACTTTTTCTTGCAATTTCGGCAACACTGTTGCCGAAATTCAGTCTCTTTCCTCATTTTGCCAAATAATTTTGAACAGTACCTAAAACACTAATAAACTTCGTTTTTTGCAATATTTAGCCAAAAGATGATTATTGTGTTGGGGTTCAAGTGATAACAAAAAGACCCTCGTTTGTTGAGAAAATGACGGTCGTTTATGGGATGCAATGAATGATATGCCCTTCCCTCCACTATCTACCGACTCCTCTAAGAAGCGAGAAATTATAAGTTCCTCTTGGTGAACAAGTGACATGATCCACCATTTCACTAAAAGATTTCCACATGTTTAAAATTGCTAAGTTAGAAATTTTTTTTAAACAAAAACTAATTACTAACTCAACAATTTTAAACAAGTAGCTCTCTCTCTCTCTCACAGTTATTAGTTATTACTGCAAAGCCACTCTTAGTTAATGAACGTTAAGAAAAGAGTTAACTCAAGACCTCCCCAATTAACACGCCAGTAGTGGCAGGTCAAGTACTGTTACGTGATTCATGTGCGCTTGAAAAAGAAGAATAATATGCCTAGGTGCAAAGCGTATTATAAGCCAATGTGGGGAAGAGATAGGTTTGGGAGAATCAGAAATTGCACCAGAGAAGAATGAGAGGAAGTCTAGATGGGTCAAGTTGAGGACCTTGGTTTACACTATAAGTCTATAAGCCAAGACAGTCGCTCAAATTTTGGTGTCTTATCTCCTTAATTTCATGGTTCATGCATGTTCTGCAACCCTGACCCCTCATCTTGACCGCCCAAATAATCCCCCCCAAAGTCAGTCACTCAATTTGTAAATAATGCATCAAACACATTAAAGTTCATGAACTGAGTTTAGTATCAGGAACAGAGTCTTCCACTTTGGACAGCAAAAATATTTCGTTTAATACCCTATAAATATCTTCGGATTGAGGGTGTGATCCATCGGCAACCAAAAATTCATAAAACTCACCCTCTACCTCTATCAAGCTACTACCAGGAGTTTTCTTAACCCCTCTCTCTCTCATCATACTTCTAACCATCCTTACATCACCCCATCTTCTCTCATGAGCACAAATATTTGCAAGCAATGAATAGATACCACTATCTTCAGGATCCAAGTCTAAAAGCTTAAAGGCAGAAAGCTTACCCACCTCAACATTCCCATGCATTCTACAAGCATTAAGAAGGGCGCCCCATGCAGCTACACTTGCTTCCATGGGCATTTTTGTTATTAATTCATAAGCTTCTTCTAGTAGCCCCACTCGACCAAATAAATCAATCACGCAAGCATAGTGTTCAACCGTTGGCTCTATCCCAAAATTTCTATTCATACTTTTGAAATATTCTCGACCTACAGAAACCAAACCACCATGACAGCAAGCCGATAAGACACCCACAAATGTGATTTCATCAGGCTTAAATCCCATATTAATCATCTCATCGAAAAGGACAAGGGCTTTTGTAGCATGTCCATGAGAAGCATATCCAGCAATCATGGAATTCCAAGAAACCAAATCTCTCTCCACCGTTTCATTAAAAATCATTGCAGCTGCATCAATACTCCCACATTTAGCATACATGTCAATAAATGCATTTGCCAGGATCACACTCGGTTGAATCCGCTTTTGATTAATATAGAAATGGTGAATCCATCGACCCAAATCCAAAGAACCCAGTTGACCACAAGCAGAGAGCACACAGACCAATGTGTTCTCTATTGGATGCAAACCAACTCCCACCAAGTTACGAAACAACTTCAATGCTTCCTCTGGTTGATTATTCTGAGAATAACCTGCAATCATTGCATTCCAAGAGACCACATTTTTTTCAGGCATGGCATCAAAAAACTTCCTTGCTAAATCCAACTCACCAAACTTAGCATACCCATTAACCATAATAGTCCATGAAAACACATCTCTAATTTTCATGTCATCAAAAACCTCCCTAGCAGCAACCAAGCAACCACATTTTACATACATATCCAACATAGCGTTTTGCAAATTCAGGCTATAATTAACGTTCCTCTTTTTTATATACTCATGGATACTTTTTCCCATAGTTAAGTCCCCTTTTAGGGAGCACGCTGAAAGTACAGCAATCATGGTAACCTCATTTGGCTCAACATCACTCATTAACATTGAATTAAACAATTTCAATGCCTCCTCCGAACAATTATGCACCACATATCCATCAATCATCGAGGTCCACGTAACAACATCTCTTTCAAAACTTCGATCAAACACTTCACGTGCAAAATTCAAACACGCACATTCAGCATAAAAATGAACCAGCCCATTTCTCACTACCAAATCCGAATCAAAACCCATCTTCCAAATCCAACAGTGAACTGATTCCCCCTCTAAGACTGTACAAAACTGCTCGCACGCCTTGAGCGCAAAAACAAAGCTCCGGCGATCCATTTCAACGCATTCTCGAGCCATTTGACGAAAAAATGAAAACCCAATGGTGGGAATTTTGGCTTTACAGTAGCCCCTGATCATAGTGTTCCACATATAAGTATTGGGTCTTTCAATCTGAGAAAACAGCACACGGGCATATTGAATGTCACCAGAATCAGCTAAAGCGCAAAATGCTAGGACTCGGCTGACAGGGAAAGTGTGAGTGATGAGGGCAGTGCGGGTCATGTGGGCTTGAATTTGTTTGAGTTGGAGCATGGTGGTGCATGACTCCATGATTAGCAGGGTTGGGTTGGTGATGATTACGTTGGTGGTTGATTTCCATTTGGCTTTGTTGGTGGAAATTGAAGAGAATGGCCCGGGGCTGAGAGAGTGGAGGTGTAGTTGAGATCTGAGAGTGAGAGCAGAGAGTAGTAGTGAGATCGAGTTTTGAGAAGAAGGAAGAAGGGGTTTCATGTGAAGCTCGAATCTTTGGCTTCACTTGAAACTATATTATTTACTAGTATCTCGATTACAAGAGACTTGATTTTGGCCAATAAATCGAGTCTTTAAGACTCGATTTTCATGATCTGATGTGGCATTTATTTCCTACATGGAAATCGAGGGACTCAATTTTCATGTGGTCGCTAAGTGAAAAAATATGTCACATTGGACCACATCAGACCATGGAAATCAAGTCTCAAAGACTCGATTTATAGGCCAAAATCGAGTCACTTATACTCGAGATGCTAATAAATAATATAGTTTTAGAATCGGCCTACTAACTATATAGTTATGATTTTATGGCCATTTTCGCCACTGTATAGTATAGCCTTTGAGCAACAAAAAGCTTGTCAAATAGTTATACTCGTTATGGGTTGGTGTTTTTTTGGGAGCTGGTTATATAGGTTTTTTTTTTTTTTTTTTTTTTCTAACAATTTTTTTTATATGGTCCTTTGTTAATGCAGAGGATGTGATGAGTTTAGTGAGTTCAACTAGTAAAGTCTTTGATAATTGAATAATTGGTGTTTTAGTCTGATAATACATAGCTATTATCAAGAGTGGACATTATAGGTTAAAATTCTCTATAAAAAAAAAAAAATGTAGAAGATACAAAATTTGCTAATGTACAAGATGTCCTAATTTTGTTTTAATTATGTAGTACAACTATTTCTATTTCATTTTTCTTTATAAAAAAATTAAAAATTTTCTTTCATCTTTGTTTTATTGTACTTATGTATTTTACATTAAATAGATTAGAACAGCACCATTCTTATGAGCAAAACTTTCATATTATATCATGTAATATGTGCATATATATTTATTTATCTATTTTGATAACGTATTATGTCATATGTATACCTTTATAGTTGGGAAACCACTTTTATAAATGACTAGTCTTTAAAGTAAATCTAAATATAAGAAATGTTGCAAGCTCTCATATAATTAAGAATCTAAGATTTAAAATACAATATCAAATTCAGGGTTGGAGAAGGTGAATAGAAAGACACTTGAAAAGATGTAATGCCATGCAAAAGCTTCATAAGATTTTCAAAAACGCTGTTTAGTGTTGAAAATAAATTAACAGACTATATAAGGACTGATTTAGTAGAACATGGAAAAGTGTAAAAAAGAAACCAAAATAGCATCAATATTTTGCCAAAATTGATAAAATTTCAATTGAACATGGTGTGTAATAGGTTGCCATAAAATAGACCATGATGCTAATCCAATTTGAGTTTAATTTTTCCAGGTTAAACTAAAGCAATACAGATCAAGTGACTTGGCTCCATCTCCTTCAATCAGTTCTCTTACAAAATTGCCTGTTGTTCGAGCAAGGCATTAGAATTTACTATTTAGAAGGCTGAGTGGGTCAACTTCATTTGACAGAAGTTTGCTATGTCTCAGCATGCCTTTATGGCTTGGTTGACCACCTATGATCGATTTGCTGCTTGGTAGTAACAAGGTTATTCGTTGAAAAGGGAAAGCATGAAGTCATGTGTTAGTAGATTGGCATTCGTCGATATTGTCTATCATCTATGGATTCAAAGAACTTCTTGGATTTACGGCAATTTGGCATTCGAATCCTCTCTAATGAGGTCTGATTCTTCGATTGGTGGGAAATATGAAGTTCAATGACTCTCTGTAAGACAAACTTTGGTGTGCCTCATGGAGAGTCTATGTGTCTATCCTTAGTTGAGTTTGCTTTTTGAGTATGTTTGTTAAATTGGTATCGTGTTTTCAATAAAATGAGAGATCTGTATTTTTAAACAAATTCAAATTTAGAATAGCTACTCTCAATGCAAACTTGTCTTCTTCTTTTTTTCCATATTTTTAAGTAAGTGTATCAAAATTGATTGAATTGAACCAAATTAGACCAAAATGGACCAAAGTGGATCAAATTGGACAAAAATTTTATAATAATGTGGTTCAATAGGAGCATAAGAACATTAAATGCTAATGATTGTTTATAATTAATTATGGAGTAAGAAGTGATAATTAATGAGTATATCTCTTCATTACATTCCATGAAAGTCTTAAGGAAGAATTAAGGCTCCGTTTGGTTTGTGTAAAAGCATTTCCGGAAAGGAAAATGTTTTCATGTGTTTGGTTGCATTTCAAAAAATGTTTCGAAAAATATTTTCTGATGTTTGGTTGTGTTCTTGAAAATTCCATAAAAAACACATTTTCTACTTGTTGCTCACATTTTCTCGGTTGCCAAACAAATATATAATATCATTCATTCCTTAATACAGAAACACAAACAAAACCTAGAAAAAAAAAAATCATCAAATCCAATCAAATTGAGAGAAGAAGGAAGAGAGAGAGGCGACTGGGTTCAACGAGGGGCGAGATCGCACGGTGGAGGCGAAGACGAGATCGCGCAGCGCGGTGCTGCGATCGCGATCGGTACGAAGGCGAGATCGAGATCGCGATCGGCGTGAAGGCGAGATCGCGAACGCACCCTAAGATGCAAGAAAAGGCTTTAGGAATACTCATTATTACAAAATATTATTTCATATAGAACCTAATAATCTCCATTATCAGAGTAGTAATATAGGATTTGATCCTCTAGAATCAGCTCCAAAATTATTGTTTTTTTAGTATTAGATTAAGTTATTAATTAGTCTTTTTGCTATTTCACAAGTGAGATACAAACCCAAGTCTCTTATTTGAAAACAGTAAATTTTATTAATTGAAGTAATTGAAATCCATGAGTAGTAAGTATTATTCAAATAAAAAGAAAAGACATTTGCGGCAAATGACGTTATTAGAGCATACGTGGAAGAATTTTCGATTTAATTTTCTAGACTTGTATTTGGGTAAGTTACACCTGGCAACCCATGCATGCAAGGAGAGTGGTACCAAATTTTTTTTTTTCTATTACTATTTAATATCCATTTTTACAAATCATTTATTGTCTTAAAACTATTTATGAAGAATATTAAATAAAATAAAATGAGGGAAAGAAAACACAACTACATTTTTTTCCATATATAAACTATTTAATCTCTTGATTTCCTTTATTGCCATTTGCTCGGATCTAGTTGTGGTATTGCATATAATCAAGGAGATATGTGAAGCCTTTTAGGAAAAAACCCTAATTGATTTGGGATTTAATCTTGGTACAAATCTAAAAGGGGAAGATAAAAGTTTCAATTCGTAGGTCAAATTTATACTAAGAAATCTATGATGAAGCCCTTCACAAAGCGTCGATCAAGATTTTCAAATGATTTTACAAATCAAGAACGGAGAGAAATTGGGCAAAAAACTTCCGATATAATTATCAGGTGAAGTATCACGATCAACACTTTACCTATTATGAAATTACCATTTTGATAACACTTGTTTGTGGATTTTATAGTTATTGAATATTTTGAAAAGTAAGATATGTTAAACATTGTTTTGTTTTTTTTTTTCTTTCAATATCTAATCTTAATTTGCACGATCCCTGAAAAACCCTTTTGTTTTGAGGTGTACATAATTTTTAATTAGATTTGTTTGTGGCATTATGTATAATCAAGCAGCTATGTAGAGAACTAAAGTTGGTGTAAATCTTTTAAGATACAGCTTTATATCATTCTTAGGTGTGAATTTTGTATTTAGGGAAGCTATGATGAAACCCTTCACAAAGTGTGGAAGTTCGAAATTGACAAGTGATTAAGTGAACCTAGAAGGTAGAGAAGTTCAACAAAGAACTTCCAATAAAGTTACAAGATGAAGTACCATGATATTATAACTATTTTGGAATTACTATTTTGATAATCGCTTATTTGTGAAATTTATAGTTATTTAATAATTTGAGCAGTAATGTTTAAAAATCAACTATTTTTTCAATATTTAATCTTGATTTTTTTTTGGGAGAGAATTTAATCTTGATTTGTATAATCCCAAAAAAACCCAATTGTTTTGGGAGTTTATATATTATTATACATAAATACACAAATACATGTATATAGTTTTATATAGTATCTTTAATCTAACACATTAGTATTAAATTATTAATTAACTAAACATAAATTTTTTTATTAAAAAAAAAAAAACACTGAAACGCAAAATAACATTGTAGTCCTTAACAAAACTGCATTTTACAATTCAAATCTCATTCTCGAGGTGTGTACATTAGCTCAAAAAAAAAAACACCCGCGAATTTCTTGCTTTTTAATTTTTAATATATATTTATTTTTTGAGGCGCTTTATATAAATCTCGTACTCGAATCTCGTCGATACGGTTCTCAGGTCAGCTTTCTGATTTTTTTGAATACAAATACATACACGTTTTCAAAGCCATTTCCACTGTGCGCTTCACACAGTAGCCTCTGAAAAAGTCTTTGCATTTATAGGGTTTTAACGTTCAATTCAACATGGTTGCTACAGAACTAGGGTTTTCTGATGTGGGTTTTTGATGGTTTTACTGTATATTGAAGTTACAAGTTTAATTTTCAATTATTGTATACTGTTTTAGTTTTTTTTTCTTGGTTGTGTTTTTTTTTTTTTTTTTGGTTATGGAATTTGTCATCACTGCATTAATGAGTTCAGTTGTGTTTTGCTAGTTGGATTTTGCAGTCTGCATCAATTCGATACAAAGTTATATATTGCATTTTAGATTTTCTTTTGGGACTATTATGTATTCCAAGTATTTAATAATTGCTTTTTAATTGATATACATGAAGATTTTGATACTTAAGAGTAATGGGTTGTGTGTGTTTTGAGTAAAACTTCTCATTTCCAATGAAAAGATTTGATTTTGGTGAATTTTTATTTGCATATGCATGTCTAGGTGTGAATGCACTTCCATATGCATGCAGTAGCCGTAGCGCTACTTGCATATCCTCACTGTTGTTTGACATGGGATGCAATCTATGACTTGGTGCCCTGTAAATGGATTTAGTGGAGTTTTTGGAGCTTGACCGGCTCTATGCGTGGCAGAGTTTTGTTGTCTTATGGGGGATTGTTTAATCATTTGTGGATCGATTTGGTGATTGTTAACTTATGATATTGATTTCTATCCCTGGAAGCACCAATATGGATACAGAATACATATACAGTTCAATACGAACACAGCGATTTGTCAATTATTGAAAATTTAGTATACAATATGGCATGGATGCTTCAATTAATTGATATAAAAGTAAACATTCCTAAGTAAATATTATGCTAATTTTCAGTTTAAAGATAAACAAGAAATGTTAAAAGGTGCAAAATATGTTTGAATGATGAAACCAATTAAGAAGCTATTAGTTTCATAGAGGGGAAATGGGTGAAAGAGGGAGTGAAAAATTATAAAAAATTAAGGAAGTATCTTGTGAGAGTATCCATATTGGATGCGTGTCCAATACATATATAAATGCTAGTTGAAATAATTCATGCTTCCTAGGCTCTGTCTAATATGCCACTTGCTGCAAGAATACCAGTGTGGAATGCACGCAATTTCACCAATTTTAAGTGTCGAAGATTGAGGTTTAATAACCATCATGGACCCTGCTTGCAAATAGAAAAAATCTGATGTCTTTTATGCAACTCAAGTTCCGCAATGGTTGCTATACATCATTTCATAATTGGAAGGAGTGGGAGATGCTTCTCCTACAGATTCCTTTTTACATTTGAAATTTCCATAAGTATTTCTTGTACTTACTAGGTCCCATTGTCTGCCCTCAACTTTTAGCCCTTGGAGTGACTTCAACATAATCAAGCTTTTTGCCTTCCTGAATTGCAAAATAGTAACTATCCTATGCTTACTAAACTCATGTTGGTGATTGCTTGCTCTACATCTCTTTCTTATGTGATTGTTTTTCCCCTTGGCTTTAGATTTTCAAGAATGACGCTTGCTATGGAAGAACCATCATGTAGTTCTGCAGTAGTAAGTAATCTGAACTTAACCTGAACTTGGGTGCATATTTTTTCTATCCCTTTTTTTTCTTGTGATTGTCTGTTTGATTTAACTATTTTACATTTTTTTAAAAATTTAAATCTGTTTCTTCAACTCATATCCCCTCCTGTTCCCATCATAATTTAGTTCAATTTATTTGTAGGAAGCCATTGACTTAATTTCAGCAGTGAAGGGGTTGCATGGGCTTAGCTCCCTGGAACTTCATAAGTTATTGAGGGACTCCGAAAACTTCACTATTCACTACCTTAATAAAAAAGGGTCATCAATTAAGGTCAGATAATGCATCATTATCATCAGCATCATGGTCGTCATTTATCATCAATATGCAATCCTGTTCTTACCTTTTTATTAATATGTGAGATCTTAGATTATGATTTGTTTCAGATTGATATGGAGAAGCTTGCAGGATTTCTTCCCTTACACCTTATGGCAGTGCTTATGTCATCTGACAAAGATGAAACCCTGTTCAGATACTTGTTATCCGGCATTCGTCTCTTACATTCATTGTGTGATTTAGCACCTCGACACTCTAAACTTGAGCAGGTTCCTATACAAATTCTTGCTAATTTTTTTTTTTTATCATGTCTCTATTATTATTAGTCTTGTGTTTGTTTCTTATGTGTTGAGGACTTAACATATTATTACATATTGCTTCAATGTCTGTTGAGAGTCTGGAGACTTGATGGATTTCTGAGCAAGCTGTATTCACTATTTTTACAATATCTAGTCATATGGTTCGGGGTAGTCTTTTAGGCTTCCCAATCATTACCTGGTTGCAAATAGATCAAGGAATTATATAGCATAAGCACTTTATTGGAAAATTTTATATTTTAGTTCATCAAATATATTTAATTGGGTATAATTGTTACTTTAGTTTAAATAAAGCAGAACTTTATCAAGCCATGGGAATGTGGATTCCCTCTAAAAAGGTGGGTATCCGTATTCCCATGAGTTGGGAAAGTTACAATTATACCCTAATTTACTATCAACTACGATGTAACTTTTTTCTTTCTTTCAAAAAGTGTTTATGCTATGTATTTAACTTTATTTTTTCATCATATGGTTAAATTCACATTTAAACTTTTTTTTTTCTTTGATTTTTGTCTCCTATTTTGATATATTTTAGTCTTTTAAGAAAATAAATAATTTTGATAAAAAATGCATGATGTCTTGTTAAATAATATAAATAAATATATATATATATACACATTATATATGTATATGTATATATATATTATTTTGGTCTTATATGTGTTTATACTAGACTATTAATTTAGGATATTTCACTTAATTTACGGATCATATTTTTTTTTAATTTTTTAGTTATTATTTATTTGTAGAAAACCTTACAAAAATAATGAGTAAAATGCTTGACATTGTATTTAAAACCTAAGGATATCATGGGAAGAATCAATAATTCTTATAAGATTTCTAGAAATAAACCAAACATCCACCTCACATTAGAATCTAATCAAACAAACATGGTCAAGCTTACTTCTATAATCTCGATCATCATAGTGACCTTCATATATATAATGCCAAAACTTGATTTTGGTATTCTTAACCGAATGTTTTCCTTCTCCTCTTCCTTTCAAGATAGTAGAGTATTGTCATATAATTGGGGTTTTTACTGTTAATGTCTGTGTAAATGATTGTTCATGACAAGGGACAATGTGAATGCTATTTTTCATTTATGTTTAATTGCTGAATTGTTCTTTCTTCTGTTATTCACTTTGCTTATTCATGGTCTCTTTGGGATGTATCATGTATGAGACCTCCATCTCTTTCTTTCCAAAAGTTTGAGTATTTTGCCATGGCACTAGAACAGGTGCTATTCTAAAGACTACAAATTCTCTCCAGATTCTTATGCTTGAATCATGGTTTCAGATTTTGCTAGATGATGTCAAGGTGTCAGAGCAGCTGCTTGATCTGGTGTTTTATTTGCTAATAGTTCTTGGTGGTTATAAACAGGTTTTCCACAATCCTCATCTTCTGAGGTCTATCACCTGTACTCCTTATATATATTGAGACTTACTTTCATGATGCAGGAAACCTGTAATGACTCCATGCCCCTTATGCATTCAGCAATGGTGGCATGCAGTCTATATCTATTAACAGGATGTATATGTTCACAATGGCCAGATCTTGCTCATGTATTGCTTGCACACCCTAAGGTATAACTTACCCCACATGATTTGATTAAGCTGCTATTAATAGAAATAGGGTTCAGTTTAAGTAATCTCTCTTCAAAGCTACTTTTTTCATGTTCATGGAACTTTTTTATATTCATTATTCCATCAGTTTAAGCTACATTTTTAATCAGTTCCTGAGTCTAATCTGTGCTCTTGCTAGATTTCTTTTTCCCCTTCTCAGTTATCAAGTTCTGCAAGCTTACGCATATATGCAGTCAGTGATCATGAATCTTTCTGCTACAGGTTGACGTATTTATGGATGCTGCTTTTGGAGCAGTACTTGTAGCCATTAGGTTTCTCGACATAAAGCTGTCAGCTCAATATCCTGTTTCATGCATGAAATCAAATCTGACTGCTGAACAAATAGTTAACTATCTCTGCCAGCAATCTGAGGCTTCTTTACAGTTTCTTCAATCATTGTGCCAACAAAAAAAATTTCTGGAGCGCCTACTCAGGAATAAGGTTTCCAAGCCAGAACTCTATTTTTCCTTTTGTTTTCAGTGAATGATATGTTAGGGGTCTCTTATATGTTGTATCAGTTGGCTGGAAGGGAAAGAGATGGGATGAGTTCATCATTTTTTCAAACCAGAAGTACCCTTGGGTAGATATCTGTGTAGATATAATCCTCTCTCAATTACATTGTTTACAAGCAAGGGCAAGTAGGCAGTGAGACAAACAGGGAGATTTGCATTGCCAAAAATCTTGTTTTGGCTGACAAAATCATGGTTTAGATTGTAGCAATTATTAAACAAGTTCAAGGTCATATGATATATGGGTTTCTTATTGAAAATTGACGTAATGGATACTTGTAAAGTTATTGGCCAATTCTATTTTCTTATTTGGTTGATTCTTTAAGATTATATACAGCTGTTGTTATTTTATTAAACTCTCGTTTTGGTCCTATTTCAGGAACTATGTGAAAAGGGTGGTGTTCTGTTTTTGGCGCGAGCCATCTTGAAGCTAAATGTCACACCACCTTTTGTAGAATCCTCCAGAGTTGTGGCTGCTGTATCTAGGCTGAAAGCTAAAGTCCTATCAATTGTGAGTCCCAGTGATGAAGATTTACTGTTAATTTATACTCTGAGGCTTCAGCTACTTTAGATTCTACTGCAGCTTCCCATTGTGTGATTCCTCTGTAAACAAACCTCATTTATTGAAACTAATCACATTTCCTCTTTTGCAGCTGTTGAGTCTGTGTGAATCAGAAAGCCTCTCTTACCTGGATGACGTTGCTAGTTCACCAGGGAGCCTGGATTTGGCAAAATCTGTAGCTTTAGAGGTAAGTTCCTGTATTATTCTGAGAGCAGGCTATTCTTCTCAATGGACCATTAGAACTTCTTGTACAGCAGCTTGGTGGCTTGCTCTGAAGTGGCTCACCAACGGACCCAACCTTTTTTTTATGTTTTTGGCTAGAGGATCTAACATGATTATCATTTTCACTTCATTGTCTTTTCCTGTGGTCCTCTTTTCATAATTATTTCTGGTTATGGAACATTTCATGAGGTTGGTTTTTTGAGTGTGTACCAAAAGAAATGGTAATTTAAGCAGAGATCAACTTTTCTGCCCTCAACCCTTGGGTTCTCTCGTTACTAGTAGACTGCAAACTGCATTTATGCAAGTGACAGTAGTCCACTTTTTTGTCTTCTTGAACATTCTACTGTTCTTCTAGATACTCTTTTTCTGTGCGTAAAGCCTGCTTTAACTATGGTTTTGTCAGCAGGTTTTTGGGTTATTGAAGACTGAGCTTGGTAGAGATCCCAAACATCTTGCTTCCTGCTCTGACAGATGTTACCCCATGGGTTTTTTACAACTCAATGCAATGCGCCTAGCTGACATCTTCTCAGATGATTCAAACTTTCATTCTTACATTACAATATACTTTGTAAGCTATCATCATTAGGCTCCATAGACTAGATACCTACTATAGTTCCAATATTATACTTTTGATATAATTCTGTTTTGAGAGTCCAATGTTCTTTGATAATTTTGGAGAACTAGAGGCTGTGCAATTACTTGATTCAAAAGAGATGCACATACTTTACCCAAAAAA
This sequence comes from Quercus agrifolia, assembly GCA_029955455.1. Lineage (NCBI taxonomy): Eukaryota > Viridiplantae > Streptophyta > Magnoliopsida > Fagales > Fagaceae > Quercus > Quercus agrifolia. The sequence goes on along the minus strand of JARQAD010000012.1, from coordinate 18,458,399 downwards.
AAAAAAATTATTACCTATTTTTTCTTCAAATAGTGATTCTGTGATCTAGAATTGATGATGCATTTGGTGCACATACATTACATATTTGCTTCAAAAGCATCTCTAATAGTTTATGACCAAGTCTTTTCTCTGTCTCTCCAGACAAAAGTTCTGACTGCAATATTTTCACTTCCTCATGGAGATTTTGTATCCAGTTGGTGTTCTTCTAACCTCCCAGTAAGGGAAGACGATTCTACTCTTGAGTATGATTCATTTGCAGCAGCTGGATGGGTTTTGGATAAATTTTCATCATTGGACCAACCAAATGAAACAAATTTGGAATTTACTTTAATTCCCAATAGCATACGTCAGGCTTCCTATGCGCATCAGAGAACATCATTATTTGTCAAAATAATAGCAAATCTTCATTGTTTTAATCCCAACATCTGTGAAGGTTGATTCTTTTGTAAAGTTTATAATCTTTAGCTGTACATATAAGGTTTCTTGATTACATTGATCAAACTTTCTCTTTTAATCCACAGAGCAGGAGCGGAACCTCTTCCTTCACAAGTTTGTAGAGTGCTTGAAAATGGATCTATCAAAATCATTGCCTGGTTTTTCCTTTACTTCTGATGCTCCAAAAGCTGCCAGTGTTTGCAGGAATCTGCGTAATTATCTTCTTCTTCTTTTTTTTTTTGTTCTTGTGGACATAATTGTGATAATATATCATTCCTTATGGATAAATTGTTTGTGTAGGTTCATTGCTAAGTCATGCAGAATCTTTAATTCCTAATTTTTTGAACGAGGAAGATGTACAGCTACTAAGGTTATTTAAACCTAACTAAACTTTTTTTCTCTCCCAGATGTTTTTGGCTAAATTAGCAAGAATTCATATTGTTATTTCTGTTTATGTATGCTTGTGGGCGCATTTATGTTTAGCTTTCCTCCATTGTAATGTATTTTGTTTGACTTCACTAACTCTATGACATGGTTAATTTTTTTTATTCAAATTTTCTTTCAGGGTGTTCTTTAACCAATTACAATCATTAATTACTTCTGCTGACCTTGAGGAAAAACAAGTGCAGGTAAATTTAGTCCTTTGGAGTAGTTTTAATTAATTTCCTTTTATTTCTTCACTTTGCAAGATCCTTTTTATTTTCCTTTTCTTTTAATGCCCTTTATAAATATGAACCATTCTTCTGAGGCAAATTGAGGAAAGAAAACCTGAGTCTATATCTTGGGTTAAATTCTCTATACTGAACATCAGCAGACATTGTCATATAATTGCCCATTAATAGCATGCAATTTTGTTAGCTATAAAACTTGAATTTAGAATCAAATAGCATACTTATGCTTTAAAATTTCAGATAATATATAAATTAGCCAATGCTCTCTTTGGCTTACAGAGTTAGGTGATGTAATTTGTTTTCAACATATTGAGCTAAGGAAGTAAATTTTTATCTCTTATAGGAGGCTCAGAGTCCAGAGGGATGCTCATCACCTTTTCTGAGGAAAGAACCTCCAAATTCTAATGGCCAACATTGTAACTTAGAGAAGGAAATGTTCAAGGATTCTGCTTTTCAAGAAATGGACCAGTTTTGCATCAAAAGTGGACATGTGGAACATGGTGATGATATGATGATGCAAGATAGCAGCGAGGGTAAAGGTATATCCAGTACAAGAGCATCCGAAGGTTTGAGAGAAATCGACGGAGATGCTCAGAATATTGAAACAAGTGGTTCAGATATGAGTTCCACTAGAGGAAAGAATGCCATTGATCAAATGGACAATGGTGAGTTCCTGAAATCAAGTGAGTACGTAAAAGAAAGTGGATCTGGTGGAGATACAGAGGACAAACAAGTTGAAACCATTCAGTGTGAAGAAAAGCAGCAAAGAAAACGGAAACGAACTTTAATGAATGATAGACAGATGAATATGATCGAGAGGGCTCTCTTAGATGAACCTGATATGCAGAGAAATGCAGCTTCCGTACAATCATGGGCTCATAAAATAAGTCTTCATGTACGTCACTTGCAACTCATAATATATAAATGGTGTAAGTTAATTCGATAACATTTGCCTAAGGAGTTCCTACATTGTGTTTTCCAGGGTTCAAAGGTTACATCTGCACAGCTAAAGAACTGGTGAGAAAACTTTTATATAAGCACCTTTCTTTTTTAATGAGTGAGTTTTGGCCCCAAGGGAAGGGAGAAGAGGAGATTCAAACCAGTGACCTCTATTCATGAGTTGTGGTCCTCAGCCATTGTGCTCTATCCCTTGGGGTCCTCATATCAGCACATACACCTGCAATATGTACATACGTTACATGCATACATGCGTAACTTATGTCTCACGTAGTCTCTATCCTAGCACTTGATATATTTTCTGACAGTTCTCTTTGTAATGAAAAATCATTGATTTTGTATTATCAACAGGTTGAACAACAGAAAAGTCAGGCTAGCTCGTGCCCGTGCAGCTAAGGCTGTTCGTGCAGCACTAGAGGTTGAAAATGGTCTTCAAGACAAGCACAGTTCACTGAGACTAGCCAATGACTCACCTGAGAGTCCTGGTGAAGATTCTTATGTCCCAAGAGATGCTTATGGAGATCCTCAAAGCATTATGGGAGCTAGTGATGGTGAAAACTCTATGATTGTCCAGTCAAACTTTATTGTTGTTGGCCGTGCAGATTTTGTCCAGTGCAAGCCAGGTCAGTGTGTAATGTTTGTAAATGTGAAAGGAGAGGAGATTGGTAAGGGAAAGGTGTATCAGATGCATGGTGAATGGTACGGATGGAAGTTGAAGGAACGAAAGACATGTGTGCTGGATGTTTATGAGCTTAAGGTTGAGAAAGGGACTATTCTTCCTCACCCTTCTAAATCTACAGGCATGTCATTTGAAGAGGCTGAAACAAAGATAGGGGTAGTTAGAGTGTTGTGGGATTTAAGCAGAATATTCACTATCCGACCTCATTGAATGTATATCCCATTTTTAAAGTGGCTGGGGGGTTAGTTTCTTGTTACATGCAAGCTGTCAATTGTACATCTTTTAGACAGAAACCAAGAATAAGTTTAGCAAAAAGAAAAGAAATCAATTATAGGTTCAATTTAAAAAATTTTATTTTTACTTATGTTCAATATGTTCAGATAAGCCTAGTAACACTCATAAGGTATGGCACTGCTTCAATCAAATAACTGATGTTAAGATTGTATGAACCATATGGTTTTGTGCTTGCATTGAAACTTAACAAATAACGATTACAAGATAAATAGTTGCAGCATTGAGCAGAACTGCAGATGTAGGTAATATCGGGAGGAAAGTGATGGCACATTGGCATCTGCACCCACGAGGTGGGCAAGAAGCGCGGCCTGTTGGCTAGCTGGCCCAAATTCTATAGATATAGGTTTTTACACTGGATCCAAAAATACTTTGCCATAAGAAAAAGGAAAAAAGCCCCAATGCTACCAACACAACTTTTTTCACATTAAATTTCATAATTGCTTAGTTGATTGACCATGACTCCATTAGTGGTGGAAAAGGAGTAATGAGTCTGTGAGTGTCAGTTGTGGATCTACCAATTCAACAATTATAAAATTTGATGTGAAAAAGTTGTGTCCATACTCTTTTTCCACAATTATGGACTCCGTAGCATTATTGTTTTTCAAATTACAACATAGCTTGGGTAGTATGTCTATGTCAAACTATATGCCAAGATCTTGCTGGGAAAGTCAAGTTCACCCCAAAGGATGGGAAATGTATCTTATGCAGCAAGTACACCACATCAACATTGCGTTTTTGGTGTAGCAAGCCAATAACTGCTTAACATGTGGGTCAAAATATTATATTCCAATATACAAACCGGAACGGAACTTGTTCCTTAAAATAGAAACGATTTACCACATTAGCGGGTAGCTAAGCTGCAAATTCTTGTGCTTACTACAAAATTCCATGACAAAGGTTCTTAATAATGTTCACACTTTGACCCCAATTGGCCATTGCCTGAACCAGAGTCCAATATACCTTGGAAGAGACTCATCAACTTGTATGAATTACTCTCTTTATTCCAACTAAAATTTACAGTTACGCATTTGACAAATTGCAATCTATTTATGAGTGTGCATCCTATGTGTTAGAAAATAAATGACCAAAAGGATCAGTATCTATTTGCACGTAATTAGCTTGCCTTTTATTGTCCTTTTATTGTCACCATAATAAACTGATGCTACAATGTTAGCTAGAGCTAAATAGATGTTCTTATAAGTTTGCAGTAAGTGCTTGATAAGTTTCAATACGTTTTACTAAATTCCTTGTATTGTTTTAAATGGACAGTATCAGTTTCTTTATTCATTGTTTGCCAAAGCATAGAATGGGGTTTCTATATCTTTGTATTGGTCGATAGTTAACGTAAAAACTAGTTGGGTGAACCATGTTTTTTATTGTGTTTTCTTCTTGTATTTTCTCTTATGTTGATTTTTCATGCTTTTTTGTGTTTTTCAAGTTTTCACTGACGCAATAATAAGCACGAAGTGCATATTTTATGGTTTTATCCCAAGTGACTATATATGCCTAGGAAAGGTTCAATAATTTTGCTTAGGACTATCCATGGGTCGGGTCGGGTCGGTTTTCGACCCAAACCGGACTCGATCCACCAGCGTCGGGTGGAGGGGCGGAGTAACCCGAAACCGACCGTCGGAAAAATCGGTCGGTTCGGTTTTCTATGATGGTTAGCGTTGGTCGGGTCGGATCGGTTTCTGGAATTAAAAAAGGCATCGAAATTTGAAAAAAAGCGTCGTCGGAATCTGGAATTTTCTCCGAGAATTGGAAATTCTTGCCGGGAACTGGAAAATTCTTGCCGAAAACTGGATTTTTTCTTAAATATGCATTTTTTTTTTTCACTAGAAATTGTTGGGTTTGGCCGGATCTGGCTAAATCCCACTAGATATAGTCGGATTTGGTCGAGATCTCTCTAGATTTGGTTGAGATCTCGCCGGATCTGGCTTGTTTTTGTAGGATTTGGCCGGATTTTTTTGTAGCTCCGGTCGGTTCGGGTTGCTCGGGTTTTGGAGATGCGAACCGCCACTCGACCCGCCATTGTCGGTTTTTGAGAACGGAAACCCGTCGCTGACCGACTGGACCTTCGGTTCGGGCCGGAATCGGGTTGTCGTCGGGCAGTTTGGCCGGGTTGTCGGGCTCCGGTCGGGAATTTGCTTCATAGAAAGTCATTTTTACAATCATGATTTTTTGACTCAACATTTTAGTTTCTTGCTGCCCATATAAGCATTCAATGCTCGTTTTGATTTGATGTTAAAGTTCTTGCAATTAGAAAGCAAGGATGGTCTCTCCTAAAGACATTGTGCCTGCAACCAAGAATGACATGAACACAGTTCATACTTTTGAACAATCGCAAGACTGTAATAAGACATGCTTAGCCCTTGAGGCTGAGACAGCTGCAGTTCACTTCCACTTATTGGGGGATGACTGTGATGGCTTTGACTCAGGCGACATAATCCACCTGACCAATGGAATTTTGAATTTTATCTTACAACCGGAAAAATTGGGCGCTAAGGGCTGACTGTGATGACTTTGACTTTGACTTTGACTTTGTTGTAAATCTTGAGTTTTTGAAGGAGAGATTTGTGGTGCTTGCTTAACGCAACACAAGTCAATCTAAGTTCGTGCAGAAAGCTGTGATTTCACCATATTCACGCATTTTTCCACTAATACCGTAGTTGTTGAGCCTTTTGCTTTCATGGAATAATCCTCACTACAATTTTAAGATCACCATAAATTGTGAGATCTGTGGTGTTTGCTCAACACAACATGTATTTCTTTCTATTTTCAAATCCCTCTAAGCAATCTATCTATTACGTAAAGTAGAATCTGATCGTTCTATTTTTTATTTCTTTATTTATTATTATTATTATTAGTTTCATCAAAGACGATGGGAGCTCTCAGAACAAATGGCTGACAGAACAATTTTTTATTAATCTTTTGTTGAGGTATTTTTATGTCCAAAGAAGAAATGCTTCCATTTATCATCAATTTTGCTATCCCCAAAAAGCAAGAAATACCCCCAAACCCTTGTGAGCCAACATATAAAGAGAGAGAAATAAAAAGCAATGTTTGAATTTAAATAAGTTTGAAGTTATCTTTTTCAACTCATTATATTACGATTCATAAGTCTATTTATGTTTTTTTTTAAGAAATAATTATGACATACTGCTAACCCAGCAGCTCAAACATTCCCCCCCCCCCCCCCTCCCCCAAAAAAAAAAAAAAAATACCTAAGCACTTTGTGCATAGAAATGTGTCGATTCAACTACAAGGTTCTTGGCTATAAAACTCTCTATGTATATTATATAAACAAGTCATGTGATTCATTAAAAAAGCCAGTCACTAAAATTACACGTGGATGATTTCTTTAACCACATCATGAATTTGAGCAAGACAACTTCAAATATGTTTCGAGCCAAACTTCATCCATAAATAAATACTCCAATAAGTGACACCATTACAAGAATATTGTTCGACTCCATGAACAATTCAAATTATAACTTTGGTTTCAAAATTGCCTTATCAAAATGCAAATAAATACCTTACAAAGAAATTAATTGCATATTGTTATTTATTTTACATTACATAAAAGCAAAACAAGCTTCTTCTCCTTCCCTATAATTTATCTGTATGGTAGGCAACAGTATCTTCACATTCTAAATTGTACATAAATTACAAATGTTAAAGAACGATGATCAATTGGCTAATAGCTACATCCTCAAGCTATGTGTACACTAGACAAGGCTTCATTTTTGGCAACTCATATCTTTCAAAATACAATAGGACATATTGGTCACAGGTGGAAAACTTATCCCGACCCAGGACAGCTCAAGGTCAAGCCTGTCAGAGAAATGCAGATTTTTACTTTGACAAGTTGTAAAGTTCACAAATTTGTCAGGTAACATTATATGTATGCAAGTGAGCTCCGGTCAAGGTCAGGCTGTGGTCGACCACGAGTAGGAGTTGGTGGTCTTTGAATGTTAAGTTCCTGCAGAGCACAAGAATAAAGTGTGACACAAGCCAGAGAAAAGAATTGGTATTCTCAAATGGATCTATATCCAATATAAAGGCACAATTAAAACACCATGCAAAAAGCATACCTGCATCCATGTGTCCTCTTGTACACGTTCAGGAGATGTCTCTGGTGACTGAAGGGGAGGTGGCAACGGATGAATTAATTTTGGAACCACAACCAACCCCCTGCCAACTACCAGTATAGCTCCAGCATTGTTTGCCGTCCCTAAATGTATACGCCATATGAGACTACATTACATATACTTGCAAATCAGGAGGGTGAAACCCCAAAGCAATGTTACTTACCACAATAGTTAGTTGCAGAAAAAAGGGTTATCAACTGTCCCTGAGCAAACCGTTCAAACCCATCCATGACACATTCGTGGGCCCTTATAATTAGCTGTAATTTGTTTCTCTTACAGAAATCTGTGACACGATCAGGCTGCAAGTAGAAAAAATAAATAATGGTTGCAAAATGCAAGTATGCATATAACAAAAGTGCACGACTAGAAAACAGTATCCCAGTGAAGAGGCATGTAGCTAAATCATGTATAATATGGAATAGATTTTGGACAAGAATATATATATATATCTCAAACAAATTAAACCAAGGTATATATAATAGTACATTGTAACCACTATCCACATTAAATTAATGATAGTTATTAATAGAGGCTATCAGGTAATCAACTTTGACGATATATAGCTCAGTCAAATAATTTGTGAAAGTCTATTGCTATTAAAGGAATGCAATTTAAATGGGTTTGGCCTGAAAACAACCTCCTTTCTGGATCCTATACTGTGGGTTGTCCCTTATTGGCTTCCTAGTAATCAACTATATGTCAGATAATATATATATATATATATATATATATTGAATGTTATACTATGTTTGATTAGTGGCTACAAGCTCTGACCATAGCAGTAGGAAAATGGGGGAAAAAAAAAACAAAAAGCAACTCAGACATAGAAGCAACATCGGTACATAAAATTAAATAATAAATAAATAAACACTTACATGAGGAAATATATTCAGGATTCAATTCAACATAAAGAATATTATGCGTACCCCAAAAGTGACAAGACCAGGCCCTCTAGCATTCGGTCTCAAACCCTCCACGCTATCATTCTCTGTAGGATCAGACCTGTATTTGTACCATGTTGTCAACAAAAAAATCTTGAACATAAATACCAAATACACAAATCAATTGGGTGAGAAGATCACACCATAGAAGATCCATCAAAATTATAGATCCAGCATCCATTGTTATAGGCCTTTCGAGCTTCTCTATCTGTTCTACTGAATTTATAGACCTCCCTATGCCACCATGCATACAGATGATTTTCTTCTCAATAAGTGCAGCAAGTGGAAGATAGTTGAATAGTTGATTAAATCGTGTCCATGCCCATATTCCATCATTCTCTCCCTACAACATCAAACATTATTAGGACATTCAAAAACTCAAACAATGTAGATGTACCATAAATGCATATTTATCTATACCATTCTTTCAATGCATTCAAGGCGAAAACCAAAGAGAGCATTTATGTCAGCAGCCTCATGGTTTCCACGTATTAAGTGAACGTTCTCAGGATACTCAATCTGCAAAATCATAAACAGTGCACTACGGAGTCAAATATAAGTAAATAAGACACAACAGAACGTATACTAAAGTTGGAATACTCAAAACAGAAGTTTGCCTTAAGAGCAAGCAGCAAGGTTATGGTCTCCAAGCTATGCTGTCCTCGATCAACATAATCACCCAAAAACAGGTAGTCAATATACCTGACATAAATAGACAGGCTCATTAAACATCTCCAACTTGTTTGCTATGATTCTTAATTTACATAGAGAATGACCACAGAAGACTTTCTATCAAGTTTCACTTGACCATTGATTAGAAGAAATACGTCTTGCACAGGCAACAAGAATCACAGAGAATATCCAAATAGGTTAAGGGAAACATGCTTGATACAAAGGAACTTACTAGATTATCAAAAAAAAAAAAAAAAAAGGAGCTTACTATAATCCCCTGGAACTTATATAGGTCACAGTACCGAGTTTTTTGCAACTTTTAAAAATAGATAGTTAAAGTGCTAAACCCCAACGCACAAAACACAGACACAACACGCATTATAGCTTCAGATGGGAAAGTTTTTATCCAATATCAATACAAATCACATAGAAAAGATTTTAGAACGTAGTGCAGAGCTATGAGTAAAACAAATTTTTCAAAAAATGACAGCCAAAAGCTGCAAACCAAGGCACTAATGTTTAAACCAGCATGAACTACCCAACTAATTTTGATTTATGATACATAAGTGAAACCCTGACCCAAAATAGTGTCCATTATTGGCAGGATCACCCACGCATCAAACATATTCAACCTTTCTCCCTGTCTTTAGATGCATACCTTCAAAACCAAGCAACAATTTCTCTTTACAAAAGCTTTCAGATCATTCTATACAGGAAGTCATTACCCTAAACCCAATTGTTTCATGGCAAATCCAATTATAATTCAGCAGTTTCTTACTCTACAATAGAAATAGGATAGACACTGGAGTTTTACGAAAATAATCCAAGATTTATGATTCTGACACAACTAACAATCCATAAAATCTAAAGCTGATACAGATAAATTGCCACATTTAATCAGATTTATTACCATAATATAAAGCAGAAAACTAAATATCAAACTTACGTTATATCTCCTGCTGTGGAAGGAAATCCATATTCATCAAATAGCCGCATTAAATCACCAAATTGTCCATGGAGATCACCGAATACTTTAACAGGTGCTTTCAGTTGAAGGACTGTTGGCTCATGCATAAAGATCTGTTCAGCAGCATAACAGAGCTCGCCCACTTCATATGAATCCAGGAAAAATCTCCTATTGGCAGGAGGTTTCCAATTCCGAGGTCTGAGCAATGAGGAAATGATCTGGCAAGAATACAATGACAATGGATCACATTGAAGTAAGCCAGATAAAAACAAGGGAAGAACTCTAAATCTGAATAATGCTTGCCTTCTTATGTAAGCCCTGAGGAGACTTCTGCCTGGTGAATTTTTTAGTAGGATACGATAAATCATTGTTTAATGGAATCATCCGTCTGCTCTCATTCTCAAATTGATCCAAAGATAACTGCCTCACCATCCCACCCAGGTTACCCACAGCCTCTTTCGCAACCACAACCTGTGACCACAGAATAGTATGATTTTGCATTTCAAGTACAAAATAGAAACTTAGATATAGGACACAGATGCAAAGGACATACGGCTCTTGGATGAAGACGAACATCTGCCTCTGTATCACTACCATCTGAAGTTGTTTCTGCAGCTTGGGAGTTATCATCTGATACAGATGTCTCTTCAGGAGGAGCAGCAGAAGCAGCCTGCACTGCTTGCCAGACAGCAGTAGCTGCCTCAGCTTCAGCAGCAGAAGCTTCCCTCAATTTCTCCAAAGAATTTTTGTCCATGCTGCTAAGGATGAACATACATCACTAAACTATCATAAGAATGAACAAAGAATATGCAAGACAGAGAGAGAGAGAGAGAGAGAGAGAGAGAGAGAGAGAAGAGGGCCATGGAACAATACCTCATGCTACCAGAAGAAGGAATATCTAGTCCACCATCCAAAGTTGGTGTAGTCACATAAGGGTTTATGTTAGGTTGATTAAATTTGGGGCTTGATATTGGTGAGGCTCTCTCGGATGTTATAATGGGAGAATTGATGTCAGACTGGAATTGAGAATTTTCTGCAACCAGAAAATCATCCAACAGAATATCTGCACAGAGTAACATATTTGATCAGAATTTTCCACGATGATAACTTCTAACAAAAAGGGGGGAAGAAACACAAAGATGAGAACAGGTAATGCAAGACCAAATACACCACACACACCCCACAATAAATAAATAAAAGAGTAAGAAGCTTATCAGCAAATGTGAAATTCTGATGTTAACCCAGCTGAAGATAATATTCCATTAACAGAAATCTTTTCTTTAATCCATGTACTCCAACAAACAGTTTGAATATTTACTCTGCTTCTGTAGTTACATTCTTAATTATTTTCAATACTGATTTTAGAGTTTTACCTCCCTTGAGACCACCATAAATATATATACGACCACCAACAGATGCAGCTGCATGGCGGCAACGACGCATAAGCTCCAAATTAGGATCAAATTCAGTGAGGCCCTTGCTTGTGCGTGAAGAGGAGGTGACCAACCCATTTCTATCTAACCAAACTCCAGCAGCAGTGTCCAATACTAACCAAAAAAAAAGACATATAAGGTTTTCTAAAAGAAGTACACACACATATATACATACATACATATATGTTCACAGTAATGACATTTCTGGCACATTACCTGCAATAGCTGCTTCACCTTCAATTGCACGTCCTCCTCTAAGGGCACCTCCGGTAACATGCAATCGTGCATTAACAAAAACCTGATAGCAAGACATCTCAAGTTCAGTGATAAGAAAGAGGCTCAAGACAAAAGATTGTTCATTAAAGACTAAAAAGACTACCAGTATCAAATCCTATGATCCCAAACCAACTGACTTGTTTGAATGAACAATGCAGGCCCACTAAGAATGTATACAAGTATTTCACTATGGAGAATATATCCAAAAATATGCAGAAGTAACACATTTTGGAATTTGTACATGAATACTCACACATACAGACATATAAATGTTATAACTAGCAAATTGGTAGATAAACACACACACACACACACACATATCTCACTACTTACCGCAGCATGTTGATACCTTGGTGAAGGGGATACTCCTGGTGCAAGAGTCCATTCCCACTGACCATTCCTATGCATGAGCAGCCCATAAGCATCAGCAAGTGGCTGTGGAAGTGTAAGCACTATATAGTTAGATCATAGCTTCAACAGTAAGGCCTCAAGATAGAATTAATTACACAAGATTCAAATATTCCCAGTGAATTCAGAAAGTTACATTAAGATAAGTAATAGAATTAGATTCATATTCACATAGAAAAAAAATTCTATTACTTTGAATCTAATTCCAAGTCAATATGCCAACTAAAACAGAGTTACATAAATATAAGTAATAGAATTAGATTCATATTCACATGGAAACCTATAGTTTTAGTAGATGAAATTAAAAGTGGAATTAATGCCAAGTTAGAAATTTGGTGAGATGCTATAGAATATAAAGGCTTTCGATTAAGTAGGACAAAAACAAAGTGCATGGAATGTAATTTTAGTAAAAGTAGAATCAAAGACAAAAGGGCAGTAAAATTTGATGGTCAAGAGGTAAAGAGTGAGAGCTTTTGATACCTTGGATCTATAATTGATAAAGATGGAGAGATTAAAGAGAATGTAAAATCATAATATAACTATATTAGAGCAAGGATGAAGTGGAGAAGCACATCGAGAGTATTGTGTAATCGTAGAATACCTATAAGACTGCGACAAGACCAGCTATGCTCTATGGCATTGAATGTTGGGTAGTGAAGAAGTAGTATATCCATTAAAAAAAAAAAAAGTGTATCTAAAATGAGAATGTTAAGATAGATAAGTAAAAATAAATGAACAGATAGGATTAGAAATAAGGAAATCCGCTTGAAAATAAGAGTAGCCCCTATTGACGAAAAGATGAGGGCGCTTGAAATTGTTTGGCCATGTTCAAAGGTAATCACCGGTAAAAAAATAAGTGAGTTGATCCAAGTTGAGAGAATGAAAAAAGGTAGAAAAAGACCTAAAAGAACATTAGCAAAAGTAATAAAAAAATGACATGTCAATTAATAAAGTAAAAAAGAGTATGACTTCAGATAGAATAGAATGGCGGAGAAGAATAAATGTGGCCAATCCTAACTAATCTATTGAGGATCCATAGCTGACCTAAAAATTTTGGGACTAAGGGTATAATTGGAAAGGAGGAGATGGAGGGAAAGGAGAGTAGAGGAGATAGTGGCCTGAATATACTAAAATTTATCCATCTTCCACTCTCCTCTCCTAATTATTTTAAAACTGATATATGGCATTTCCCTAGTTTTTCAAAACCTGTTGCAGTAATTTGTATGTCTTAAATAGGTTTCCATGTGAACACAACAACAACAAAGTCTTACCTTGTGTTTGGATGGAGGGAGATAAGGGTCTCCCTCTGTTCCTTTTTATTTGTTTATTATTGCATGTTTGGATGTCCCATAATATTTTCCCCTTTAAGAGTCAATAAACACAATTTTTTATAACTTTCCTAATTTAGATATTACTTTATTTAAGTTAAAATTAAGAAAAAAATTTGGAAACTGGTAACTTCTTATTTCAAAGCCAATTAAGTCACTTTAAAAAGTTGGCTTTTCTAACAAACAAAAAATTTGGGATGGAGGGAGTAGATTATGATGTTTAAACATGCTTTAAAAACATGGCACCTCTTGGTGATTCCAATAGGACATCCAAGGTTCAACACCACCCCCCCCCCCCCCCACCCCCACCCCCAAAAAAAGAGAAATAAAAAGAGTTGAGTTGAATTGTACATGCTATCCATGTATACAAATGAGCAGACACAGATTGGCCCATCAAAATCTTTTTTAGTTGATCGTCTTGACTTCACATCTTTATATGCATTAAATTATTAAGCACATTGCAATCACAGACCCCAATTCAGAGCTAAATTTGAGCCAGATGCCTAAAACCAGCCAAAAATTAATAGAGCAGAGTAAACCACAATGATGAACACATAGACTATTTATTCAATTGACTGCTTCATTTGTCACATCAGAGTATATCATATACCGCGCCAGAAGAGTCTCTTCCACCACACAGCAAAAACATGCCATCTGAACGGGCACTAGCTGTTGCATACCTACAAAATAATGTTGAATCATGAATATAAAACAAATTTGGTCTACTGAATGAATACAAACATTAATAATTTTAAGATTTACAACAAAGTACTCACATTCTTGCAGAAGGCCTGTCACCTTCTGGGCTCAGCCTCTGCCATACATATGGTTTCTGAGCAGTATCCAAAGCCCAAGCATCAGATAGAACTCTTTTGCCTGAAAAAGAATGAAACATTAATTTTACATGGTTTTAAACATATGACAACATACATTCTCATTGCAGCAACATATAAAAATACATTTTTCTGGCAAATACACAAACAGTTTCTGTATTTCACGTACGTATGCAACCAAAAAAAAATCTACTACCAAAGGAAGAGGAGTCAAAACCAGAAGAAGTTTTTTTTTCTTTTTTTGAATTGCTCGCGATAAAGCTTAGCTTAAACACAAAAGAAGAACACCAAGTTTAAATAAAGAGCTAGGAAAAGAGAGAGTGAGAAAGTGTTGTTATCTTAATTATGTTCTATATGGTAATCTCTGATTATACGTATGAGTGAAATTAATAATTTACTGAATAGATCCAACCAATGCTCTATAATGCTATCAATGGCACATCATGCATATATGGATCTTTGAGAAGTAGAGGTCATTAGTGGGTTTACAGAAGCAAAATCAATTAATCATTATATACATCATTCAAACAAACAAAAACAGAGTTTCCTTTGTGATTTTGGCATGCTTCTCTTCCAATAATACATGACAAGATAAAATATAATCAAACAGCAAATTGAACTCACCGTCATTGCCACTAACAGTGACAAGATATCTTTGAGCAACCAAGTCCATTACATGGCCATAGCGAGGCCCAGGTCCTTGTCCTTGTACCACTACTCTACATTCATATAAAAAACAGAATGATCAACAGCACAACTTAAGTAAAATTCAAAAACCCCAGAAAGACAAATTCTAATCAATTCAAGACACCTAAGCTCACCTATGCCACTTAAACTTATCATTTGTCATGTCAAGCACATATAGATCATCCGTGGAATGACCAGCAGGACCTATCCCACCCTAGCCATACAGCACCAATCAATAACACTATTAAAACATACCATAAAATCCCAGAAACAAAACCTCTAAAATCAAAAACCCAGCTCCAAAATTCCAATCTTTTTCACATAAACATTTCCTTCAATCACCTGAAACACAACCATTGTACCAACTGCAGCCGCGGCATGTGCAGCCCGTGGCGAGGGTGGATCACCTGCCGGCCTAATTCTGCAACCAATTCACAAAATTCAAACACCCAAAACTCAATTTAACCCCTAAAGATATAAACTTCATGAAAAAATACAAAATCCCCAGAAACTCACCTGGTCCATTTCCTGGTCAAAACATCATAGGAATGAACAGAATTTGTCACACCAGCTAACCCTACGCAAAAAACAATAAAAAAAGAAAAAAGAACCAAACTTTCATTCCCAATTTCAATTCCAAACCACAAAAGAGCTAATGAGAGATAGAGATATGAATATACTGATGCCAGGAGCAGAGGAGGAAGCGCCGCCTTCGATTGCGGTGGCTCCACCGAAGAGGATGAGACGGGGGCCATTGGATTTGGAAGCAGCAACAGCTGTGAGAGTGTGACCACATCGTGGACCAGGCGCATCCTCGTCTGTATCCCAATACGTCTCCATACTACGATAACTCGGAGCCGGGTACAGCCACGGCTTCGAACCCATTATCAGAATTTGTTTCTTCTTTCTATTCTTGAAAACAGTGAGAGATCACAAAGTGAAAAAGAAAACCCAGCAAGGAAATAAGAGAGTGTGATTGAATTGTGAAGAAGAGAGAGAGAGAGAGATTGGGAATGAGAGTCCAAAAGGCAGAGAAGATCGGAGGGAAAGGGGGAAAGAAGGTGGGGCCCGGACTAAGCTCCGGACCCGCCGCTCTGTTGTAATTTACTGAGTAGAATTCAGCTTTCAGCTTTTGGTTTTTGGTTTTTGCTGAGATTGTGGGGGGTTAAGGTTGAGGTTAAGGTTTGGGTTTTTTTTTTTTTAATTTTTGGTTTTTCGGAGAGTTTGATGAGACTTTCTCAGAGAAGTTGTTGGTTTTTTTTTTTTTTTTCCTTATTTTTTTGGGGACTTTGAAAGCTTGGACAGTAGGCACCTGTAAGAAAGAGAGGGGCCTAATAGGTCAACCATTATATGTCTTTGAGTTTTGGTAGAACGTATTAGTATGAATGATTATGTAAAAAAAAAAAAATCAAAATCAGTAATTTAATCATGAACTTTTGTATTTTTCTTTTTAAAAATACAATAGAATTCAATTATAATCAATACACTAATTGATATTTAGTATACATGAGATTTAGACTTAGGATCTGTTTGGATATCATTTATTAGGGAAAACTGAAAACACTATAACAAAATAGTTTTTAAATGTGTAAACAATGTCATGAGAGCCAATTTTGAAGTTGTTTTTCTAAAAAAAGTATGCTAAAATGCACTTTTAGTTCTTACATTTTAGGCCTATTCACAATTTGGTCCCTAAATTAATTTAGGTCTTAGGTCAGTCCCTGATTTTCAAAAATTGTTTTTAAAATAGTCCCTACCGTTAACCCAGTGACAGAAAATACTGAAGTGGTAAACAGAATACACTGTTTACTGACGTAACTAATAAAATAATAAAAAATATATATTTAAATGTCATGTCAGCATTTTCTGAATTATAAAAAGCCATGTCAGTTTAATTAAAAAAATAAAAATAATTTATATTTTTCAATTTCAATTTAATTCAAACTAAATTTTTTTTAAAAACTTTTTGTGTGGGCCAATTTTGCCCTGGGTTCCAACAGTGTAAAGGAAAAGGCCCGGCCCAATGTCTTGTATGAAGGGATACGAACATCCGAAGACGACCAGCCGAGAAACGGATAAAATTTCCATCCGAGGAGAGGTGCAGCATGTTACAAGGAGTTGGGACTGTGTCCGAGGACGATGGTCACCTCGGCACTCATGTCCGAGGTTCCTGGTGAACTTGTTAATCATTCAGAACAACGCCTAGGGCAAATCCTATAACGGAATAAAGGGGAAAGAATCAAACAAAAAGCAATAGTAGGACATGACAAATATCTAGGGTGACTGTCACCTCCGCATTAAATGCCCCCCAGCTAACCTTCTGGCCGCATTAATGTAGGGAGTAAGGCCTGAACAGTGAACGAGCAGCTTTCCCGCTAAAGATGGAAGATCCCAGAGAGGGTGATGGAGTCAGCTGAAAAGGGGGGTCAAATGATAAACCCACACGTGGATGAGGAAAAAAGGAGAAAAAGCTACGGTATATAAGGTGACAAAGGGCATCTGGAAAGGAAGGGGGGACAAGAAAAACGCACGGCAAGACTCCATTTTCGTATCTGGAATCTTCCTACACTAAAATCCAATATTTTGGCCTAGGATCAGACTAGCTTTCGTTCCTGTACTCTACAAATTCATTGTGTAGGGCTACGCGGGCCTGGATCCATTCCTATTTAGGAACCAAGTCCATTTTTGGCCCTTACACTTTTAAATCTAATTTTATTATTATTATTATTGCTTTCATTATTTTTTAGGTTAGGAGCTAAGATCACAAGAATGTTCTTCGTGTTTTTCCCAAACCCAAAAACAATCAAACCCAGAACAATGCAAAATTTCATACAAAATCCCTATCCTCCACCGAAACCTCTAGAACATGAAAAAATCATCAAACCCAAAAACCTCCAACCCAGAACATGAACTTCATTCTTCATGTTTTTCTCCAAATCAAGACAAACCCAATTGACTAACCCACTCAAAATCAATCTCAGCACAAAAAATCCATAACCACAAATTGAAACCACCACCAACAACCAAAACAACCACTACAATCACTCACACCACCAACCACAACAACCACAAATCACCACCAAAAACCCACCGCCGAGAGTCAAACCCAAACTCAAACAAAACCCAAGACCCATACTAAAACTCAAAACACCCAAACAAAATCCAAATTCCAAATCCAAAACCCAAATCATCCGCTGCCACTGCCACCACCATTACCACCATCAACATCCACCACTACCAAATCCATACCCACAAACCAAAAAAAAAAAAAAAAAAAAAACCCAAAACAGATCCATTTTTTGCCACAACCACCAAACCCTAGACTCGCGGTGGCCCATGGTGAGCAAAACCACGGCCACCCATGAGCACCAACGGCCCCACGCCAGCCCACGACAATCTGAATCCCACTTGTGCCGATCTAAACCCACCCACGACGAGCCACGACCACCAAAATGCCACCATTCAACCAGAAATCACCGATTTGGAGAGAGGGAGACCGAGATGATGGTGAGCAAAACCATGGCCACCCACGAGCACCAACGACCCCACGCCAGCCCACGGCAATCTAAATCCCACTTGTGTCGATCTGAACCCACCTACGGCGAGCCACGACCACCGAAACGCCACCACTCAACTAGAAATCACCGATTCGGAGAGAGGGAGACCGAGATGAGGAAAAAAGAATAGAGAAATAGAGAGGGAGAAGAAGGCTGAATCAGTGATTTCTGATTTAGGGAGATCGAGTGTAGAGTGAAGAGAGAGAGAGGGAGTTTGAGATTAGTGGTAGAGAGTGTGAAGAATTTTTTTAAGCTGATGAAGTTAACCAAAAACAAAAACAAAAACGAAAAGAATTAAAACAATTATGAATTTTTAGTTTTTAAGAAATAATTTTAGTTTAAGTTAGATTTAAGGTTTTTTTAAAAATTTTAATTTACATTTTTTAAAAAAAAAAATTCTTAGGGCTGGCTTTTTTTATTAATTTAAATGCTGACATGGCATTTAAAAAATGTTAAATATATTTTTTTATTATTATTTTATTAGCTATGTCAGCAAACAGTGTATTCTGTTTGTCACCTCAGCATTTTCTATCACTGGGTTAACGGTAGAGACTATTTTAAAAACGATTTTTGAAAATCAGGGACTAACCTAGGACCTAAATCAATTTAGAGACCAAATTGTGAATAGGCCTAAAATGTAGGGACCAAAAGTACATTTTAGCCAAAAAAGTATTTGTGGATCTCGTGAACAATGCACGAGACCTACCATTGTTTCAGCTAAACGTAGGAATGCACACTTAGCCTCCATTTGGATTGCGTTGAAATGAAGAAATCAGCGCATTTGTGTCTTTATCAGTGAGTTTCGTACACTGTTCACAGGATCCACAAGTTGTATAATTCAACAAATTTTTCTTCAAAATTAGGTCTCACGGTACTATTCACACATTTAAAAATTATTTTGCTACAGTGTTTTCAACAATATCCAAACAGAAACTTATATTCTTTTTTTTTTTTTTTTTTAAGATGAAGGCTGTAAAATATTATTAACAAAAATTAGCCATTATTGGATAGAAAAACGGTCCTAAAGTGCGGACGAACAACTTTCAAAAATCACTGAAGTCCTTACTTAATACTAACGATGAGAGAACTTTTTCTTTTCTTTTTTTGGCTAAACCTTATTAAGTAAGCTAATTAAAACTCATAATATGTTGTGATAGAGAAAATAATAATTATCATAACAATTTGTGTTCACAATTATTTTTTTTTGAATTAATTGGTAAAAAAAATGTTGTGTTTGACTTACTGAATTCAAAAGTAGGTGGCGAAGGTCTCTCTCTGCCTCAAGAATAAGAATCTAGATACCAATTCAGCCTCACAAGGTACTACTATGCTACCCAAAGTTGGTCAAAGATTCAAAAAGTAGGACACGGTAGAGGCATGAAAAGAGAGCAATAAAGTTGAAAATTTTTATATTTTTTCTTAGAATCAAGTTGAACATAACGTGACAGAGTGTTTAGACTTCAATAGTTTTAGACGTAAATTCTACAAAACAATGAAACATGACACTTTTGACCGCGTGACAAAAGAAAATAGATTGTTAAAAAAAAAAAAAAATCATTCATTAATTATACTGTAAGTCTGTAATTGCAATATTTTTCTAAACTTTAATACAACAAACAATGGCCCTTTACTCCATCGATACAATTTCTATCAAATTTAAATTAAAAGTCAAAAATTTTTTTTTTTTTTATAAAGCATGTCTATTAGAAAGTTTAGGTTATGTTTGGTAACGATTTTTGTTTTCTATTTTCAAAAACTCGTTTAAGGGAATATAAAGAAAAAACAATTTTCTTGTATTGTTAAAATCAAAAACATGTTTGGTTAATTGAAATTAAAAAGATAGTTTTTTGAAGGAAAAAATAGAAAATACTAAAATATGTTGTTATTAGGATTTGAACTTTAATGCTAACTCATTAAATGAGACAAATTCATTAAATTAAATGCGTGTTTTCATTGGCTTTTAAAAATTAGAAACTGAAAACAGTCTTTTACATGTTTTTAGCTTTCTTCAAAAATTGAGTTTTGAGAACGACTTTTGTTTTCTGTCCATTTTGAGTTGCCAAACAAGTTTTTTTGTCTCAAAAATAGAAAATTATTTTTAGAAACAGAAAACAATGGGAAAAAACAGTTACCAAACATACCCTTAAATTGTCACCTAGACATGCCACTATCAAAAGCACTAGAAAGGAAACAAGCTATGGATTGGATTTGCATTTTTATTGGTGAGAATTTACTGTTTTTGGTGTAATGTGGCATGGTTGTAAAATCAAGTCTAGATGTAAATGTAAATTATGTTATAGTGGTAGCTTCATTTCCTTGCCATCATAAAAGGGCAAGAAGTACTTTTGTTACTCTTCTTCTAGAAAGTTATATACCCCAGAAACTAGCTCCTATAAGTTGGCAGTAAAATCCAACCAAAAATTGCAGATCTATCTTTCGGGATTGTGGTTATATTAATCTTCTTCTTTCCCATCATTAGAGCACGCTTGCATGTAGCACTTTCACATATTTTCGAATTTTATACTATCTGGCTTAGCCAAATTTGACCCCACACTAAAAAAATAGGCGTAAAAAATTGCAGGCACAATTTCTTTATTGGTACATTAGGCCCAGCTCATGATGGTAAAAGAACACAATTCAGAATAATTTTTTATATTACAGCTCCCTATTTGTCTGTATATAGTAGAACCAACCAATACCGCATCTTCCGTACAATTTATGAATTTACTCAAATATTTATATCCCCCATTTGTTTATTGCAGCACTTGATTGATACGACCACAATCCCTTATAAAAAATGACTAATGGAAAGGCCATTTTGTTTGCGCAAACAAGGCAAGGTCAGTGGGAGAGAAATGAGTTTTATGAGGTGGAACAAGCTGGAGAGTGGAGGCTTAAAGGCTCACACTTTCCATGGTTGGCATGTGGTACTACAATCACTGTTGTTTTGTTCATACAAAATTGAAATGTCAACTTACATAAACATTGAAGAAGTAATTGGTTGGTAGGCTTTTCTGTGAATGCTTATTACACTTTGAGAACATTTGGTTCGTTGTGAAGTGTCCTTAATATGATACACATTACGATGATATGACATTAAAATTTTTTTTTTTTAATATTACCATAATTTAAAATTACAAAATATATCATATCACCTTAATCTCACAACTTTCCTAAACAATGTAGTATTGTATTTTTATATTAAAATTACATTAATGTAATATTATAATAACGTAATATTACATAACATTACAGTAAATGAAACACCCCTATTCCGTTATCTTCAGAGTTATGGGCTTTTAGTAAAGGTGTTATCTGACTTTAAGGATATTTGATAGGATTTTCTAAATATTATCTTTGAGGTTGATTTTGTTTTAAAATATTGTTACTCTATATTAGTGATAGATTGCAGGACACTTCTGACTTTGCATCCATAATGAATAAAGGAAAACCATTTGCCATACAAGCAATGCTATTTCTCAACCTCTTTTTCACAAATTGTTAATTTGACTAACTATGGATATATATTTGCGATAGTGTGTATAATGTGAAAATTTTTAACTTATTTTTCGCTGCATTGATAAGCTAGATTCCATAGTTAGTCAACTTTTGGGACCTTTATGGTACAAACTTTTTGCCCTCTTCTCACATTTCTCAGAAGATTCATGACCTGTGCTCATTCACATTCAACATTCAAGATTCAACAATAAAGAAACCAAAAGCTGGAAGTCCAATTATATTATAATTTCCATGTGGTGCTGCCATGTTGCAGTTGGGACCAGACCCCACCGCCCCGTACCTTTCCAAATCTGAACAGAGCATTTGATCACCAAAAAGTACAAGTAGCACTATGGTGATTGATGCGCACAATACATACACCTTATAGGTGCATAATATTATCATAAAAAATCCAGAAAATCTACTTTTGCCATCTTCAGATGTATCTGTCAAATCTGGTCCACACAAGCACTAAGTACACAACCAAACCGGTTCACAAATGCTACACACATGAACAATTGTGAAGATGCAATAATTTGTAGTGGATAGGTACAAGCTTCTGTCATATGACTGTCACTAGTACTACCACTAGGAAAGCACCAACAAAACTGACAACCTTCAATAATATCAAATGAATCCAATATTACAAATGCAATTGCATGAGGAACAAGCGGATCCCTTTTAGCCAATCTAGTAAATTTTCCTTAATAAGAAACTGAACAGCATTGACGACTGATCAGGGACATGGATTGGGAAACTTTCCATGAATCTTGTTAATCTCAACAATTATTTCATATGTGAGCTCAACTTTGAATGCATTGAGAACCTCCTGAAGCTGCCACAACTTTGTAGCTCCAAAAACAGCACTTGCAACAAGAGGATGTCTCAAAACAAAGGCTGCCAAAAGAATGATAAATTATCTAAGCAAATAAAGAAATAAGAATTGAGTAACCAACCGTGACCACTATCAACTGAGATCTTTCACATGTATAGATATGCCTAGAAAGTAGAAACTATGTAGGAATCAAAATATTCATAACCAAGCAGGAGGAAAATATATCTAATATCTAATATCTAAGAGGAAAATATGTTGCTGGTTTCTCACATACCCTGATTCCAGCATCCAATGGATCAGTACACAGAGAAACAATAATATGAAATATATATATATTTCTTTATTTATTTATATTCACACACACAAAATTGGAAGGGAAAAGCAACTTGATAATTATCATTTAATATGAACACATGATAAGAACAGGAGGAAAAATGGGATTTCTGTATCTGTCAGGTAAGTAAAACAATTGTCACTAAAATAAAATTCACAGTAGGGACTTTATATCAAGTATGCGAATTTTGGGAAAAGCTCCCACATTTTACATAATGCATCCAAAATGATTCAGATGTATAAAGATAAGGAAATATCTGAGATCAAGTAATAATCTAAAAAAGGCATTTCACTTTTGATGCATTAGTGACAAAGCAAGTCCCAATACAACTCTCCAGTTAAACTTCCCTATATTTATAGGCTTCATAATTACCCAAATCAGTCTAGAGTCAAGACAACGAAACCCTGACCCCTTGTCCTGTGGACAATGGTTTGCTCTTGTTATTGGGATTTGTAAGGTTAGGTTCATGACTGTAGTGCTAAGTGCATCGACATGGACAGAATTTGCAATGCTCAATAATACGATGATTAGTAGCACAAAAGGCAACTACAAATTCCACTATATCTAGAACTGATTTATACAGCTCATAAAGTCTCATATGATCATGAGGTGTAAGAGAAAATTTGCAACAATTGCAGAAGCTACAGAGATTAATAATCATATATGAGTATATATTGCGTAAATAAAGTGAGAGGGGGTAGTATCAAACCAATTGCAAGGGATACAGGATGAAGGCCATATTCTTTGGCAATTTCAAGATATTCCTGGAGAGAGAGAGGACAGGTCAGATCAACATCCAAAAGGCAGGCTCAAAAATATACACTAAACTCAACAATGAACTTGCAACACATAACAAATAATATGCTGAAAAGTACGTATGTCTTCATTGTTCTGAAAAGGCTAATGTGCACAACTAAACTAAGCCATCTTTAAACCAAGTTAAGTGATAGGCAGGTTTAGAGAACTCTAACAGAAAATTGGCTCAACAGTCCCATTTCCAAATCTAAGTCTAGACAACATTTCTTATTTCTGTCACTGGTCAACAATTAATCATGAATATAGATTTCAATATGAAGTATAGGTTTTGAAAATGTAGGTTCTTGTAATAAGCCTCTCACATTATAACTAAAATTCAAAACCGAGAAGCATCTGCTTACCATGGTAGCTGCTTTTATGATGTTACTAGACAGGTTGTATCTGGATTCCCCTTCTGAGTACCTACCTGAAAAGGATAAACAACACAGTAGTTCCACATGAGAAAAGTTAGTATTTAGATTAAATAAAATTTGATCACTGACCTTTAAAAAGATTCAACCGAGCATCTGTGGGACCCCCATCTGGCAAACAATACTTCCCAGAGAGAACGCCCATTGCCAAGGGACTGTAGGCCAATAAGCTGACCCTAAAAATTGAAAACAAAAGAGCTTAAATACAATATAAGTGCATTTAGGTGGGTATTACAATTTATCACATTACAACTATATGAATGCAGCATAATCTACTTAATAAACCCACATTGGTTCTTTCCATCTAAAGGGAAAGCTAATTTTATAAGTAATAACAAACCGAAGTTTCATATTGACAGAAAAACCCTTGTCCCTAAGCAAATTTCCCAAGTTACAATTAAATTTCAATTGCTAATTTGTCCTGGTCACAGTAATGCTAACCATGTATTGTGTCAAATTGAATTCTTCCAGAACTACTAAGGAACAAAAACATTATATTCAGAACCAAATTTTAGGCTGTTTAGCAATGAATTTCATAGATGAGGGCACAACTTCTGATGCAGTGAACATGAAATCATATAATTACACTTCTGTGGAAGCCAAAGGTAGCAGCTATGAGTCAAGTTATAAAAATGATTTCAATTACAGATCCAGTTCAGCATGTATAAAAGCATAAAAAAATAAAAATAAAACACATAACGATCTCTAATGCTATAAGTTCTTTCCATTTCTACAACTAATAGACTTGTGTAAGTTGAGCAATTTTTTTATCACCATTTCATACATGATAAGATCAATATAATTCCACCCTCAGTAATTAATATATCGAAAACAAAACTACCTCTCATGGTGACAGCACTCAGCCATTCCAGAATCAAAAGTTCGACAAAGCAAGCTGTATGAGTTCTATCACAAAGACAATGAGTTGTGCATGAGCCTTGCAACCAATAAAGTAGAGAGAGAGATGGGGAAAAAATGCTAAAGAAGAACAGGAAGCCTTGCAGCTATGAACCAGAATAACCCATACAACCTGCATTGATACTATCTTAGGATGGCCAGGACCCCGTTCAGCAATCTGAATGAATTTCATGATGCCATATGGTGTTTCATTACTGAGACCAATGTATCTGATCTATGAACAAAGTTTTTCATTATAACTGTAAGTTCCATGTTATCTAGAGAATGATTATAGAGGCAAACCCAATAATATCATCACATACCTTTCCAGCATCAATGGCTCTACCAAGAGCATCAAGTTGTTCCTCTATATCAACCGAACTGAACTGTTGAGTTGGATCATATTCAGTTTCCCCAAACATGGGCACATAGCTACAAAATCAGCCATGAATTACTTCAAGAGAACAATTTTGGGTTGGTGTCAAAGAAAACAAGTGATCAAGAAGTTTTATTCACCGCCCCCACCTCCTCCCCCCCCCCCCCCCCCCCTCAATATATCCCAAAAAATCATGCTTAGCAATGAGCTACTTTAACATCTACAATATCCCAGAACACTTGATGTAGGATCCACGTACAAACCGATCTGGCCAATGAATTTGATAAAGATCAATGTAGTCAGTTCGCATTCGCAGCAAGCTGCATCAATTCAATAGATAACCCATTAGAGCATAATACAAATTTCTTAACTGAAGGATCATACATTTCATCCTTTTGGGTTTCCTCTTTCTTTTTTCTTTTTTTTATAAGTAAATGATTTCATTGGAGAATAAAGGTGCTACTCAAGTAGTACGAGCTGTATATATAGAGAAACACAAAACAGAAAGGATCAAAAAGGAGTTCAGAAATATATATGTATGTATGTATATGTGTGTGTGTGAGTGTGTGTTCATGTTTCTAAAAAGAAAACACCCTACAATATGCTATAACTGTTATAGTATAACAATTCCCATTATAAGAAACCATGTGTTGTAACTCTTGGGTAAAATCATTTTTTCAGTTGGGTAATATCATGGTAACACCAAATATAACATTGTATAAATTGTTCTTGATGCTTGTTCTATCATGGAAACCAAAGGCAATGGCCATTGACACTAGCCCAGGTGGCACAAATATCCTTTTAAACAGTAAAACCAAGTTCAAATATGGTCAAACAGAAACTTACACTAAGATGAATACATAATCACCATCCAGTAGGATTTACATATACCTAGGGGCTAGGGCATTTTCACATAGGGCCATCCTGTTTCAATAATGTTAATGTAACAAAACTTAAATATACCGCAAAGAGGTTGCCTACAATTATAATGTCTAAACAAACATGTAAAGACTAAATGAGAAACCGTGAGAGATTATCTTCTTCATACAAGTGGCAAACTAAAAGAAAGCAACTTATCCCAAATGGAAAACAAGAGAGAGAGATAGAGGATTAATAGATGGCTCAAAATATGAAGAGAATAAAAGATAAAAGAATATAGAACACTGGCCAGCACGTATAAGTACAACAAATAGAATGCATATAAGATGTAAACCATTTGGACTAATGAGTCCCACTATCTCAGTCACTTGATGATCTGATGAATACAAACTATGAAAGCCTGCAGTGACTAGACATAAACACGTTTAAAAACTAACCTGTTGTCAATGGCTTCAGTAATATTCCTGTGATCCAAACACTTTGGCCCACCTCGAATCCAAGCCATTTGCCCAGATGGTCCAGTAACCTAGATCCAAACAATACACAAAGAACTGAGCACAAATTTCAAATGAGTATTAAAAACTAATAATGTGACATTAGAAGGAATGGTTATTAAGCCTAACAAATCTCAAACTGCAGACAACAGGACATTTTATTTTGGTACTATATTATATTATAAAGATAATGTAGAAACCATAAAGATCTTGCATTCATATTTTTACCTGCATTCATATGCTTACAGGGACTCTCACCTTAATCTAGAAAATCTAGCCCAGTGTTTTACTTATAAACAGCCCCAAACAATCATCACGGAACTAAAACCAGATTCAACAAACAACTTCAGATTCAAATGCCTTCACATTTGCCTAAAAGAATATGACAAACTATACCACTTCTATCAAAAAAAAAGTTTAAACAATCTTAATGTGCATGTCTAACCAAAACCAAAATCATACGGAGCCAGAATTTTCATAAGAGACTACAATCAAAACCCCAAATAAGTTGACATGTACTAGTTTTTTCATGCAGGCAAAGGAACTCAAAACAAGCACTGAATTCAACTCCACTGTCCTAATGCATGGTCAGAGATTTTTGGTTGTTTCACCTCAGCATACCACCCAAATGTTAATGCACATATTCATATTATTACTATAGACCATTAAGACTTTTGAGCAATGTGGAAAACCAAATACTTGTCATTAACTAAAATGAATATCAATATATCATTCAAAGGTGAACCAAATATTTGTAATTAACAGAAACGAATATCTTTCAAAGGCGACATCTTTGAAGCCTTTTACATTCATAAACTATTTTAAAAGACTTCAAAGAGTTGAATTGAGACCTTTGTGGCTAAAACGACGCGATCCCGAGATATCTTCCTATCTCTAATCCAACGGCCCAGGTACTCCTCGCTCCTACCCTGAGTCTCAGCACGCTGAGGCACTGGGTACCTGAAGTTCCAAACATACAATTACTTACATATATATAGACATTACAAACATGCCCAGAAGTTGAAAAAACTCAAAGGAAAACGAAACCCAGAAAGAAACCTCAAAAAAAAAAAAAAAAAAAAAAAAGTTTTTACTACATAATTATACCCAGAAAGGAATTGCAAGGTTTAAAATTTAAAGGTGTGTACATTTCTGCAGAGTCGAAGAAGTTGATTCCAGCACCGAAAGCTTCATCAAGGAGGCGAAATGACTGTGGAAGAGTGTTCTGCTCACCAAAAGTCATGGTTCCTGAGACACAGAGAAGAGGGTAAGGTTGTGGGTTTGAAGGAATAGAGAGATGAAGTGAACATAGAATAAGAGTTTGGGAGAGAAGTGAGAACCTAAGCAGAGCCTAGAAACTGTGAGGTCTGGAGCGAGGTTGAAGAGAGGAACGGACATGAGAGCGTGCGTGTGCGTGTAATGTGTATAGTTCAAGTTTGGTGATGAGAACTGAGAAGTGAAGTGAAAAAACACTATGGGATAAGGAAGGAGCAAAAATGGAAAAATATGTATTGGATGGAGATGCAGGGGATCGAACCCGGTACCTCTCGCATGCAAAGCGAGCAGCTACATCCCCCCGTGAAATTCGGTTCTAAATTATGATATTTTATATTAATAATATTAAACGAACACCATCTTTAGCAAATTAGCTCTTGATCCCATTTCCCACCTTCAGCCTAAGACGTGAGACGTAGAGGCTTCAGGCTTCACTCCTAGCACGTTTGCGTTGCGCTTGAATAAAGCCCAAGCGTGTTACATACAATAGTCAATGGGAGAGACAAGTTAAAAAAAAAAAAAAAAAAAACATCTGGCTTAGTGTTCATTCTGAGCAGCATATTATGAAATTGGTACTTCATTGAGTTCATTAAGGATGGTACTTCCGATATCCTAAGTCCCCCACTTCCAGCGGACCATTTATGTTCCAAATAGCAAGAAAAGCTTAAATTCATAAGATTTGATATTTAGAAGAGGGTGAAAGGTTACAGACAAGGACATGTGATGACTTTTTCCCAAATGGACAGAGACTCGTATTGAATGGCCTCCCAAAACTTCATTTCATCTAACAAAAAGAAATCTTATCATACTGGTCAATTTGCTGCTTGAAAGAATCATGGGATCCTATAACTCAAAGTCTCAAACCAGCAGTGTATTGCTGGTCAATAAAAGTCTGGCCCAAAAGACAACACCATAACGCTTGGAAATTGAAATCAAAGCCAATTTGAGCATCTGCTTTTGGCAGTATGATTCAATCTAGGACTGGGTTAAATTCCATGGCCTTCACTAATGTGACTCCTTTTTTTTCCCTAATTTAATTAGGCTCACATAAACATACCACTTGATATGTGACTGTGACTCTTGAAAGACTAATTCCACAAATTGAATGTTGATAGACTTCAAAAAGAAAGAGAACAATCTGCAATCTAGCACTAATATGAAGAGTGAGACTACAGATACATAGCCTAACAGCCAAATGACAGTGCATATGTCTCAACAGCAACCTAGAGAAGCCAATTGATCACTCACAGTGAGCTCCCTAACGATAGCTAAAAGGTTTCATTTGCAAAGAAAAAGGTCATAAACATCAAAAATCCATGTTTCTAGTTGTGAAAACTGAAAACTAGAACCTATAGATTCAGAAAGGTTAGAAAATATCCTCATTTCATCAAAACATTAAGAACAAATTAATAACTAATCACAAACACATGCCAAAACAATTCACTAGAATGAACCCAACAAAAACCAAAACATCATTTCATCCGTAATTCAGCTTAAACAATATAATATTCATTTCACACAGGAAATTGTAAACATTAAATTATTATCCTTTATATTCAACCACCAAAAATACCCAAATTAAGGGTTTACAAGGACCAAACAGATCAGAAACCCCAAATGGGCACCCAACAAATCCTATCCTCGACCATTTCTTAAATCTCAAAAATCAAATTCCTCACCCAAAAAAAACCCCTAAAACTCTTGCGATGCTGATCCAATATCACCTTTCCCTTTACCAATCTTCTTAGGCAACAAATTCTGATGAATGTTGGGCAAGACACCTCCATTAGCAATGGTGACCGTTCCCAAAAGCTTGCTCAACTCCTCATCATTTCGCACAGCAAGTTGTATGTGTCTTGGAACAATACGATTCTTCTTGTTGTCTCTAGCAGCATTACCAGCTAGCTCAAGAACCTGTAGAGAACCACATCAACCAAATTAATGAAACAACTCAAAATCACATCAATCACCTCAATTAAGCCCAAATGGTTTAACACTACAAATGACAACTCGTCCTTGTGCTTTCTTACAAACCGAACACAATTTCTACTCAATTTAGTATCTTTACAGTTTCTATCCGATATTTTATCAGCAACCAAACAGAAAAGAGAAGCCCAAAACCGAATACTAAACAAAGTCTCTAATTGCATAGATCCAATACCCAAATCCATAAACTAACAGAGCAACGATCACAAAACACAAAATCAGCACACCCAGTTTCCCACATATTCTCGGCATCCAAACACCCCCACGAAATCGAACCTAAAAAAAAAAAAAAAATCAAAGACTAACCTCAGCAGCAAGGTATTCGAGCACGGCGGAGAGGTAAACCGGAGCCCCGGCACCGACACGCTCGGCGTACTTGCCGGCTTTTAAGAACCGGGCGATACGACCCACAGGGAATTGAAGCCCAGCTTTCTGTGACCGAGAAACAGACTTTGAGGACTTTGGTTTGCCTCGGCCACCCTTGGTTGAACCTCCTGTAGAACTCATGGTTTTGTACTTTGGTTTTTCTGATCGGAGAAAAAAGTGAAGGTGTTTTTTTTGTTTGTGTCTGATGATGTTAATATAAGGGTTTGAGGGTGGTAAAGAGTTAAGGTTAGTTTATATAGGAAGAGAGAGAATGCTGTGGTGGGTTTTGATTGGTGGAGATTAGTTAGGTGCGGATCGCCAACGTGGCATTGTGATTTTGCGGGAATTTGAAATTTTTTCATGGCAGGAAACGTGGGAAAGTGAAAATGTCTTTTTTACAAAGATTTCGATTTTTTAACTTTTTTCAGGATGATGATGGGCTTTGAAGATGTAGATGAATTGAACAGCTTGTTGTCGTTCGCCCAATTCAAGGTAGTTCAAACTTGGGCCGAGTTGAATCCTATTGCTATTTTCATTTCAGTTAAGCTATAATATCTGGCTGTACTAAAAAAATAAAAAAAATAAATCTATCATTTTTGTTACTCATTTTCCCATCACACATGCTTAAGGGGCTAAATTCTCTCTAAGCAGTCGAATGGACACAGGCCAGCTTGGCATATATATACATTTTTTAAATTATGATTCGTTTAACCTTAAAAAACTTAATTTTTAAAATCATGTGATCACCTAAATTTTTTTAGATCCAACAAAATTTTAAAAAAAAATTTGCTCTTCTTAACAATATATTAGGTCATTTCAATCAAAAAGAAGAAGCCCAAGAAAAAATTTATTGAACTTAAATTTGAAAGTGGTTTAGGTTATGTTTGGTAATAGTTTTTGTTTTCTATTTTCAAAAACTTGTTTTTGAGAATATAAAGAAAAAACAATTTTCTTGTATTTTTGAAATCAAAAACATGTTTGGTTAGTTGAAATTAAAAAAGATGGTTTTTAAAGAAAAAAATAGAAAATACTAAAATATGTTATTATTAGGATTTGAACTTTAATGTTAACTCATTAAATGAGATAGATTCATTAAATTAAATGTGTGTTTTCAATGACTTTTGAAAATTAGAAACTGAAAACAGCCTTTTGCATGTTTTCAGTTTCCTTCACAAATTGAGTTTTAAAAATAATTTTTGTTTTCTGCCCGTTTTGAGTTGTCAAACAAGTTTTTTAGTCTCAAAAATAGAAAATTGTTTTTGAAAACAGAAAATAAGGGGAAAAAACAGTTACCAAACATACCCTTAGCTTGTAGTAACATTGATAATGAGACTATCGTGCAACGATTTCAAAATATAAAATTTTATTTTTATTAAATTTTGTATAATTTAAAGTTTCTTAATAGCCACCCTCAAGAAAATTTTTGGAGCTGCCACTGTCTCTGGCTCTTGGTTCCATGGGTATCCAAACCATACCCAATTCAAACTGAGTTAAAAAAAAAAAAAAAAAAAAAGTTCTTCTTCATTTTTAAACCTAAAAATAATTTTTCTATAGTTAATTTCAAACAATAGAGCTGAGACTTTTTTATAGACTTTAATTTTGTCCTTTCTTTTATTTTCTTGTGAAACAAATCAAAATTTTATTAGTTTATAGGATTTAATGTACAATTTAGTAAATTTGTTACCAAATTTTTTTTTTTAGGATTCAATTTGTTGCAAAAAAATAAAAAACGTATTTTCCATTCCCCCATTTATGATCTACAAAGAATAAGAAACAAAGTGATCCAAAAGTATTTATAGTAGTAGAATATGTGAAAAAAAGTATAAATATGTTTTGTATACAATAAATTAAAATTTTATAGACACACATTCAAGAAGGGACAACACAAACAAAACTCATCCTCACCTCATCATCCCTTGGCCACAAAGAAAAACATGCGCTGAGGGGGGTTCTTTTGTCGTCCATGTTGAGAATTGTTAAGGGTTCTTTTTACGTTTCTTTTTCTAAGAAGGAAGTCGGGCCTAGCGCTCCGTAGAATGGGCTTCAAAATACCATTTTGCCGCTGCCAGGTTGTACGCAAACGTTGAGTCCAAGTCTAAGGGAAGACGCTGCAAAGCGGGCTTATCCTCTTTATCTGCCGTAGAAGGAACTTTTCTCCAGTTTCTGCCGCAGGATTGACTTTTCTGCTATGCAGTAAAACTTTCTGCTGTGCAATAAAGCTTCCTGCTGTGCATTTGAAGTTGTCCGTTGTGCATTAAAGCCTTCTGCCGTGCAATAAAGCTTTCTGTTGTAATGCGTTCTACTGTGCAATAAAGTTGTCTGTTGTGCATTAAAGTTGTTTGCTGTGCTTTAAAGCTGTCTACTGTGCTTTAAAGTCTTCTACCGTGTAGTAAAGCCTTTTGCAATGTGAATGACTACTCTTTGTTTTTACTATAGAAATACTTTTCTACTTCCTATACATAAACAAATCTAAAACCTAAAGAAAATACCCATCAAACAAATGTTAGTTTAAATGGGTTAGCATATTCTCAAATATATACATACATATATAAGTATATACTTATACGTATTCACATATACATCTATAAAATATATTTTGCAGAACATGGGAAACAATATATATGTATATATATACTTATGACAGGATAATGATTAGTTTGTGTCAAAAGTAAAACACGTAATAACAAATAAAAAAGAAAGCTTCAACAAAAAAGCTTTAGCTAGTATAATAGCTAACATGGTAAATATAGTGAAAAGGTGCTACAGCAGAATAACTAGTACAAAAAGTAAAATACCACAGCAGGACAACTGATGCAGCAAACTTGATAAAAATGTGTTACAACAGAATAACTAAATACAGAAGATATAAGTTATAATGAGAGAAATCAAATATATTTGCAATTGAAATCAAGTATTGAATCTTCCCATGGAATAAGTAAACCAAGAAGGAACCCAAACCCCAACTTGAACAATCTTGTCATAGGTTTTTGCCATCAAAGTTGTGCATTTTGAAGAATAGGCCTAAATGGCTACTAGCTATTACTTTTGGGAACATCAAATAGTGGGTTTGCTAAGAGGGAGGGAAAATATGGTCTATTGATGCATGCCCCTATTCCTGCCGTATTTTCTCTCTTCTTTTTACCACTTTCTTTCTTTCTTTCCGTTCTATTTTTACTCTTAATTTCTAACTACGTGGGTTGTTTCCCATTTGGTCTTTTCTTTTCTTAGGTCCCTCTCTTTAGGTGCTTACTACTCTCTTACCATGGGTTTTTCCCCTTAGGTGCCTTTGTCCCCTTGGGTCTCTTTTCTTTCAGTGTTTTTTTCTCTCTTCTGTGTTTTTTCCTCTCCATTTCGGTCCCTTTTTTCTGCCATGGTTACCTTCCTTTTATAACGAACTGATTCAATGGGATTTCTCCCTTTTACCCCTAGGGCTTTACCAACTATTTTTGGTTTGTTGTGGGCATCCTTTCAAGATTACCCACTCACCCATTGGTTGCCCCTATCATTGCTCAGTACATGTTTGCTGCACCACTGCTCATTTCACGACAAAATTCTCTTTTGTTTGTTCCTATTGTATACTTCTACCTCACTACCTAGCTCTATGGCATGCATCAGATGGTCCCAATCATTTATTACTTCTTTTGGGTAAGATACCATCCCAACAGGATATATTCCCAAAAGAAGTCATGGCAAGAAACCAAATATAAACCCCGTTTTCCCCCCACCACCAAACCATGCCCTCTAAATCCCTTTGACCATGGGCCCACCTCCCTTGTATTGGCTTGGTACAGGTTGGTGGTGCTTCGGCCCTTCTATGCTTGCTCCACTGTCTTCTGTGTTTGTCTGCCACGTCATTTCTGCCGTAGCAGATTAATTATGTTTCGTTCTGCCATGTGTTTTGTCTTATTTTTTCACGCGTTTCCTGCTACGTTTGTCATTTTCCTTTGATTTGACTTTTCTTTCCTTCACATGATTCCTACTGCTGACACTCCCTACCGTTCCTTGTTTCTTTTCGTCATGCTTCTTCATATCAGTTTTCACGCCTATCCTTTTATACAAAAGAATTTGGGCCTTTGTGGGCCAGATAATGTTGACCGGATTAAAAGGGTCTTGGGCCCAATTTGTCTTTGTCTACTGAAGCCATTCTGTCAAAGAACTGTATTTTGCGGTAGATTTGTATTCTGCTGTAGATCACTTTCCCTTGCACTTCTTTCTTTGGACCTCTCTTGCTCTTTGGTCTTCTTGGCAAACCTTTGGGCCTTGCTTTTCATTGGGCTTTCTTCCTCATGGTACATATTCAAAAATGGGCACCAACAAGAATTTAGAATCACACAATTAAATGAAATTGCTAACATATTCAAGTACTAAACACAAATTCTTCCCCAAATTTAAATCATATTCCATTGGAAAAGTTTTGTTTCAAATTTCAATGTTTCATTAGAATTGATTGAATTATCGATTCCTAACGTTTCCAAAAAATGATCTTTTAATTTGTTTTACAAAGGCCTAAATTTTTTTTTTTTTTTTGCCTAAACAACGTGTATTGGGCTGGGTAGCCAACCCATAAATCTATTTCCTATGCCTTCAAGGATTAGGAAACGAGTAAAGTCGGTGATACTTGTATATATATACATGACCAAAGTTTGATCTTCTTCATCAAACAACAATCAAATATGGCAGAGAATCAGAGTTTGGCACCTGAGAAGCTGATAGACAAACTAACGCACGCTGCTCATGTTGGTGACAATCGTGGCCTAGAGATTTTTGCCGCATGTGATGATGAAATTCTTAAGCAAGTTTTGCCACACTGCACGGTTGATCAGTTGAAGTACGTGGAGAAGTGTTTGAAATCCAAAGGAAGAGATCTTAGCCCAGTGACCGATAAGCTATGGAAGAAATTCTATGAAAGAAAATTTGGGGTTCAAAATGCTAATGTTTTGACTCAAAGGATGAAGGAAAGGAAGATGCAGGGGCGGAGCCAGAGATTTTTGTTTGGGGGGCCAAGTTGCGATGCTAATATATTTATCAAGACAACTTCCATACACACATATATACACATATGCACGCTTTTTTATTATATATACACATATGTACACACTTTTTTATTTGATAAGTTATATATATACACACACCCAAAAAAAAAGAGTTCAGTATTTTCAATCAAAATTATTTTTGACGGCGATCTTTTATAAAATAAAATAAAATATTTTTCCATTTTCATAGCCAAATTCTTAAAAAGTTTCATTTTAAATACAAATTATCAAATTTTATGCTAAAGTAAGTAAAAAATCTTTCAATTGAATTAATAAAATTTTCAAAAACATGAATTATCTAAAACTTGGAGGAATAAGTTAGGTTCCAAACATATTTAAAGCTACCTTACTTTAACTCATATTATATGGCAACTAAAGACATATTTCATTTGTAGTTTTAGTAACAAAATTTTTTAATGAGTCAATGACTTGTTAATCGTCACATAACGGGTTGAAAAAGATAGATTCAAACATGTTTGATACCAAATTTTATCAAATATTTAACAAATATAAGAGCACATTTTACAATAAAAAATAAAAATTGTGAAAAATAAAGTTATATCTCTATAATTATTAGACCAATTATTTTTTTTAAGAGTATTATTGGACTAATTCAAATTGATGGGACTGACGAACCTATCCACAGACGAAGGTAAAGATTAATGACGAATTTGACCAGCCTCTAGGGAAAGAGTCCAACTAATGCCTGCATCACTGACGAGGATAGCTGGGTCATTCAATACCACCAATAACTCTTAGGACGGTTTCGGAGCCAAATGTGCAGACCGTTGGAGGCTCATTAAAACCCCTTCAATGCACCAGGAGGCGTTACCCAAATGGGACATTTACACCACAATGGCTAGAACCCAGGACAGGATATATAACGCTTTCCACACTGCCATGAAAAGGTACATAAAGAGACAATCGTGCATTCTTGATTATTCCATACTTACCCCATAAGTTTTGTTCTGACTTTGGCATCGGAGGTGTTGTGGCAGGCATCACATCGGTGATCATTAGCACCTGAAGGGGTTTCATTGAACATACGGCACAAGAATCGGAGGTCGAATCCCCCAGAGTCTTCATCATTCAACTGACGAACTTACGCTTCATCACAAATATTTGGGGGGGCCAACTTCACTAAATTTTGAAAATATTAAAATAATTGTATATATATTTTAAAAAATTTCAAAATTTTGGGGAAGGCATGGCCCCCACCCTTATACATACCTCCGCCCCTGGAGAAATTATTGGTTCCTCCGGGAGGACCACTAATGTGGTCCTCCCTGCTCCTACCAACCAATAGGAAAGTACCATGTGTCCATTTTTTTTATTCAGCTCCACATCATCAAATTATAAAAAGACAATTTCACCCCTAAAATGTTTCAAACCCTACGTTGTATCTCCTTTGGAACAAAACACTAGCATTCAAAACTTACTCTCTCTCTCTCTCTCTCTCTCTCTCTTGGATTGAAGCTTTCTCTCTTCATAGCATAGCCATTGGGCCAGATCTCCGATTCTGACGATAGTGGCCTTTTTCTCATCGAAAAATCCCTAAAATCCCCACTGGTATAGTCACCAAATTTCAAAATTTTTCTCTCTTCCACCAAACCTTGCTGTACGTGGGACACCAGCGTCAATTCTCCATGACCATGGCTACAACTGGAAGCCTTCAAGGCTCACACGACCACCACCGACGGTGCTTGTTGGCCCGACCTTCTCCTCTCTTTAGGTCTCTATTTTTTTGCTCTCTCAAGTCCAGCCGTGGCCAAGCTTCTGCTTGCACCGCGACACCACCATTTCTGGTGATGCTTCTCACCGTATATACCACCATTGGTTTAAATATAACAATAATTCATTTTCATCATTTGGGTTTGGCAGTAACTCAATGTTCTATTTTATTTTAATGTTAATTTTAGAAATACACAAAAGATGTTTGTGAAAATGTTTGATAGAAACTTTGAAGTAATGTTAAGCTCACTGATGATAAAAATAATTGGTCGAATCCTATGCTTCTAGGTTCCTAATGTTTTTAGCCTATAGTGTGCAAGAACTTCTTTATATGAGCTAATTTAGACAAGCAGTTGGATTTCTGGTATTAACAATAATTGTTATTATTGCATTTTTAAAGCTGGTTTTTGGGTGGGCACTGAAGGTGTTTGTTAAAATGCTTCATAGAGTTTTTAGTTTATCTCTTTGTCTTCTGCCTTCTTTTTGTGTGGATTTTTATGTTAATGTGATGCTAAAATTGTGATGTTATGTGTATGGAAATTGGATTTTCAAGTTAGCGTGTTATCGTTTAGAACTTATCTCAAGCAGACAGTAGACAAATTATTCTCATAAAAGCTATGATTTTGTATTCAAAATAGCACAAAAATGAAAAACCATTTATTTGTTAACTACATTAAGTGGTCTGCTGGTTGCCCTAAGCTTTTTTAGCAAATATCTAAGGTGAGTCTTTACTTTAGTCCTTCATGCTTTTAGATGGGAGCAGACATTGAAAACTATTAGTGCTCTTGGTTGGTAGTAAACTAATAGCATTGAAGTAGCCAAAATTTACTAGAAATGATAACAAAAATATGATTTGTTTCACGGTAATT
This sequence comes from Quercus agrifolia, assembly GCA_029955455.1. Classification (NCBI taxonomy): domain Eukaryota; kingdom Viridiplantae; phylum Streptophyta; class Magnoliopsida; order Fagales; family Fagaceae; genus Quercus; species Quercus agrifolia. The sequence continues at coordinate 18,420,311 of JARQAD010000012.1, read as the reverse complement.
TTCTCTTGGTAATAATTGTTCTCTCATGTGGTATTCTCACATTCCTACAATAGGGACTGTGGATTTTTTTTTTTTTTTCTTTTTTCACACAATCAGTAGTAGACTGATTGATGACTTTTATGTGTGTACCCTTTGACAAATTTGTTAGAATGCTAGTGTTTTGTTAGAATTCCTTGGAGTCACTATGGGTGTTATTACTTGTTAGTTTAATTAAACTATTGGCCTGAATATCTTAGTTTTTTCTCACAAATTTTTTTTTTCCTGTAGATACCGTTCATTGGATCTTATTCCATACTTGTGAGGGCAGTTGTGGTGAATGCTGATCTGGATGATTTGGAAGCATGAACGTCCATTGGTTTAAAGCTACGTGTATCTTTATAGGATCTAGCCGACAATTGTTTTTTACTTGGTGAGGTGCGCTTGGTGAGGTGTGCATGCAAAAGAAGACTCCTCAAAACAATTTGGAAACCAACTTTGACATATCAACTCTTGAATAAGCGGAGTGTTATGGCAAATTTAATTTGTATAAGAGGCTTTCTCTCTTGGGGTTGCAGACTACAGTTAATAAAATTAGAGAAGTGCCGTGGTTTGATTCTTGTTAACAAGAAAAAAATTTAGCCTTTGCTGGCCATCTTGTATTTATCACCCATATACAGCTTTATCAACAATAATGAGGACATCTTGTATTTATCACCATATATCTTGAGTAAAGGGGAAAAAAGAGAGTATGAAATGGACTTGTTCTGGCTAGCTGGTGTTGTGCTTTTGCCTTATGTTGTTGCTACGGAATTGAATAGTTGAGCAATTTGTTGCATCTTCATGTTGTAGTTGATTTTGTGCGGCTAAGCTGATTTTATGTTGACGAATATATGTAATGTATACAATTTTGTTTATGTTATATGCTTTATTTAATGCATTTCGAATTTTTATCTAGACTAAATGAAATTGTTTTTTGTGCATGAATTTGCTTGGAGCAACCGAGCAAGTACAAAAATTGATTATGACTCAAAAACACAAATTATATCAAAGTGTTTACATGACTCTTATTCTTTTAAAACAAGGAATGCATATCAAGAGTCTTCAAAGGATGCTTGGCCAATTTTACAATCAAAATTTAATTCAAGAGAGTAGACAAGAAATGAAGTTGTTCTAAAAATGAACAAAATTTTATTAGAATGTACACTTCGATCACAAGGCCATATAACAATAGTTTTGTTGAAATATACACTTTGTTAACAAGAAACAAATCTTCCCATCATCATATATTCATAATACATAATTCCCACAAAAGAAAAAAATAAGAAGAAGGTCTTGTAAGCTTCAAGATCAAGTTCTTCTACAACCTTAAATGCCGTGACCAACTCATTAAGTTATAGTTGGTGCGCCTCCAGCTTCTTGACTGTACATTACAAATGAAATTATAAGTTTATAACTAAGCCACACATCACATGCATAAACTTAAGCAAAGTAAACCTTTTAAATTTAAAGAAACCTATATAACCTCTTTGGCACTCAGTGTTCCAATCTAAAAGCACTATTTATTTATTTTTAACTTTTACATATATTTAACATATCTTGGAATTGCAACTTCCCCAGCCCTCCATGGGTTCTGATGGTGTATCAAGTACATCTCGCTTTGTCCATAAAAGGGTGTCCGTGAGAAGGAAGTAAAAAGATTGGATGTGAGGAGCATGCTATCTTCAATATGTTCGTCCGTCCTTGATAAAGGATGGACGAGCATATTGGTTCCAAGCATGAACCGAACTCATCCTTAGTTATGTCGTCCGTCCTTGACCAAGGACGGACGAGCACATTGAATTTTCCTTAAACATGCTTCTCGACCAAAGTGTAAGGAACAATCTGTAATTTTCAGATCCAAAGCCTCTACTATTGCTTATGAAACGCCGGTTCAAATATCATAACTTCCATAGCAGTTATGAACTCCTTAACAATAGGAACGATTATAGAGATAATAATTGTTCCATGTATGCTATATAAGCATTCGCTTGCACAAAGGTAAGGCATTCAGACACTTATTTTCCAGAAAAAAATCTCTCTCATTATCGAGAATCATAAGTTTACTAACTTCATCATTGGAGGACTTTTGGTCGGTCCCCTCTGACTTATTATTTGTTTTCAGGATCAAGCCTTAAGATCATCAGCGTTCGATACTCACCAACCTACTGATTTCTAAAAGGATCATCAGTTGGCACCATTTGTGGGAAGGAAAGATTCTTTTGCAGTTTTCTTTTCCGTGACAAAAGGTTGATGGTTCGAACCAGATCGAGGGTTACTAGCCCAGGTCATCAAGGAAGTAGAAACGCTTCAAGCAACCCTCATCGTGGTCCCTAATCTGCACCGGTCATGTAGACATCATCTGCCCAACATGTGCAATCTATGGCAGCCGCAATGGCGGAGTTGACTCGCCAAAATCAAGAGTTAAGAATGGAGATTAATATGAGAAGGCAGGCACGTGAAGGATGAGGACAAACACAAAGTCATGATGATAGAGAAATATCGAAATTGGAAGTCAGTTACGAGGCACCACTTCACGAACGGTACCACACTTGAAGGAAGAAATGGACCAAATGAAGAAAGTCATGGAAGAAATGAAAGAAAATATGAGAAGGGCGAATCCTATAGAAGATTTGGTCCATAGAACCGATTCACCCTTCACGGCTTCCATCAATGGCCACCCTCTACCTCCAAAATTCAAAATGCATTCTCTGGATTCTTATGATGGAACGCGTGACCCGTTTGATCACATTGCTATTTTCAAGATGACAATGCATCTTCAGGGGGTTCTAGATGAAATTATGTGTAGAGCCTTCCCTATCACCCTTAAAGGTCCGACACAAGTCTAGTTTTGCAAAATACCCCCGAGTTTCGCCCATATAATTCCATTTCGAAACGGGTTTCGTTTCTTTTTTTATTTGGGGGGGGGTTTTTGCATTTCTTGTTTCTTGTTTCTTGTTTTGGTTTTGGGTTCTGGACAAGGTTTTAACGAAACGTGTGTTGCTATAATTTTTGTTTTGGGTTGTACGAGGAATTTCCAGTTCTACAATGGTCCTATAATGTTGTGGGAGGAACAGAGAGCTTGATCTCTAACTAGAAAAAACGCGTATTGAAGAAGCAGAAGAGAGATTAGCAAGAGTTTTTATTTCTTCTAGGTTTCACTGTAATGGAGCTCTCTCTCTTAGAGAGTGTCTTAAAACTGTACGGTCTGGTTTTTTGTGCTTTTTAAGCTTTGTGTGTGTGTCACTTTTTTAAAGATTTTTTTTTTTTTTTTTGCATTTTTTATTGCGTTTTTTCAATATAAAAATTCCAAGCATACATTAACAAGTCTGTTTTTAAAAATTTTAAAAAAAAATGGAAATTGAAAAATTTGTCAAAACTTTTTCAATTCTCAATAAAACTTTTTCCAGAAATGATATACTAACGTTAGTTAAATATCTTCCTCCAATATTCATCTAGGTAGGAATATAAGAAGAAAGTTTGTAAAAAATGACCGATACTTTCATTTTTATAATATCATATAGAAATTTTTATATATATAATTCAACATTAGTTAAGAGGAAGAATTTAAATCTTGATTTATTTGTGATCAATTAAGTTATAATGTGGGGCCAAAGGACCTGGGTGCCCCGGCCCATTTCGAATAATAAGACCAAGGGCCCAGCCGAGGAGGAAAACGTCCGAGGGTGACTAAAGAAGGCCCAAAGCTAGGGCTGTCCATGAGTCGGGTCAGGTCGCGTTTGGGCTTGACCCGGACTCGACCCGTCTGAATCGGGTTACCAAAATTGCAACCCGCAACTGACCCGATATATGGGGCAGACCCGGCGGTTCGGGTCATCAGTTAATCGGGTCGGATTGGTCGGTTTGGCGGGTTTGGGCTTCAATTTGGGCTGAATTTGTGATTTTGCATAAAAATTTTTTTAACTCAATTTTTGACAGGCCTTTTGGGCCCAAATTAATGGGCTTATTTTTAACAACATTTATATATTTTTGAACCATTACATATAGCCCTCTTTTCACACCCTTTATTTCAAATTGGGCCTTCAAACTCAGCTATTAAACAACTTTTAATCTTTTGGACCTCCAAACAGTATTAGTACAAATTTAATGTATCTAGCTCACAACTAATGACAACAAATACAGTAAATAACATAAAAAAAACTTGGGCAATTAGCAAGCAGTCAAGCACATAAAAACACATAATATCTCTTTGACTCTTTCTAACCACCTGTTAAAACCACAATACAAGCAAGAAATTTGTTTCAAAATGCCCTTAAGCATTAAGACCTGGGCAGTACCTTAAAAATCCAAAAACAAATGAAGAAAGTCTAATAAACACAAAAACACATCTCAAGACTCAACCCATTAAACCTACATAAAAACACATAATATCTCTTTGACTCTTTCTAACCACTTGTTAAAACCACAATACAAGCAAGAATTTTTTTTCAAAATGCCCTTAAGCATTAAGACCTGGGCAGTACCTTAAAAATCCAAAAACAAATGAAGAAAGTCTAATAAACACAAAAACACATCTCAAGACTCAACCCATTAAATCTACCAAGTTATGCCAACACATCTCAAGACACAACTTACACATGCCAGCAAACAAATTCTAACAAATAATTCAATCACAAGTCACAACCACACCATAAGTATGGCAACAAAAAATAACAAGAGTATCTTGCAATATTTCCATAGAGCTAGAGAAGGCAGAAAGGTAGTTACTATAAGTGTTAAGGCAGTAAACTACCAAGGCAATAGCTAATTATAATTAGTTACAATTATGAAATACTTAAGTATTTCCAAAAAAATAACTTTTCTAAAGCATTAAAAAGCAACTACTCTATAGTTTTTGTCCATTACTAATAGAAAAGAAAACCTATAAACTTAATAAGATTTCTTTCCTATAAGCAAGACTTAACAAGTTAGAAAAGCACTAATGTCCAAAATAACTTCCAATATGTATCCAAAAATCTGCCTCTTATACAAAAAGTGTCCTTCCTCCTACAAGAAAGAGGGCAAAAAGAGATTTATCAACAAAAATATAAGGACAAGACCAAAAAGGCAAAAACAATAGAGAGGGCAGAACCAAACTTAATAGAAATAACAGTAAGGGCAGAAACTTACCCAGTTAAAGATTAGTCATCAACACTAATTGGGCTACCTTTGCTTGAACTTGAACTTCCACCACTTGTTGCTGCTTGACGGATAACTAGAAAAGAGAAAGAAATGAAGGCTATTAGATTAAATTTCATTTGCACGACACATTTAATAGCACTTAATAGACAAAAAG